>VWYO01006061.1:1660-113546 GCA_013400275.1 Rhadina sibilatrix
TTTTTTTTTTTTTTTTTTGCAGCTGCTGGTTTTGATTGAATTATGTGTCTACATGTCTAGATGGGTTGCTTCTCTTTGTACACTGTGCTGGTCATATATAAAGTTTGTTTTTAATCAGCTCAAGAATGTCATGCCAAGAACTATACATAACTGTGAAACCCTTCCTTTTGCCAGAATTACCGTGTCAAATTTGTTCTTGATAAGGATTTTGAGAACTTTTCCCATTATGCTCAGTTTTTTCTTTTCATCCCTCTTTTTTTCTGCCAGCTGTCTGACTGTGGCTTTTTGGAACTGTGCAGCCTGGTTTTATTTTCACTGGGGGTCAGTGTACCTTTTTGTCTTTTATGAAATGCCAAGTGAGTGCATTAGGCCTTCTTCATTATCCAAACCTCTCACACTCATCAGTCCTCATGTCTGGCTTTTACAGCAGCATGCAAACCTGTATCTTGTTTGGTGTTGATTTTAATATTTCATTTCATAAAATATTTCATCTTATTTATGCTGTTTTTATAAAGGGGATAAAAAGGAAAAATCTAAAATATTGGCTTTTATATTAGGGCTACTTAAAATAAAGGAAACAAGTAGAATTATGGAAAAAGTTGATATTATCATCAAGAAGAAATAAGAAAGAAGTGGACAATTACATTTTCACATGCATTAGAAGATAGAAGCCAGGTCAGTAAGTTGGTATTAGGTATGAATATGTTAATTATTTATCCGTTAAGTACGGTGCATACGTCAAATTAGTTTGTAATTTAATTTTGGAAAGCCAGTTGGAAAGGATGCCATCAAATACCATTTTACAGAATATATAAAATGTTTAATTAAGCAGTAAAGCTATATAAACCATCTGCTTCTGTTGAAATAGTCAAGATGTTAGAGAGCCATTTCTTGTAATTTAAAACATCTATGCATTTTTGATTACTTTAAAATTAGCATTCAGCTTTCATAAGGACTTGCTTAATTTTTTTCCTGCAGTGAAATATGCAATAACTGTTAATGAAGAGGACTTTTGAACAGAAATTCTGTTCATTTAGCACATTTTGAACTTTAACATATCAATTTTTGTCATTGAATTTTTTTTTTTTTTTTTTTGCCAGCAGTTTAAAGAAGATCAAAAGCTGAAGTAGACTGCTGCAGTTTGAGGCTTTCTGTAGATTGCATGGTGAGTACTTTAGGAGGAACTGGGTTTCATTGTATTCCATTCATCAGCCAGGCCTTTTCCTGCAAACTACCTCGTTGATGCTGAGTAGCTGCATCATGGAACACAGCTCTGATTTCAAACTAACTGGTCTTGCAGGCTGCTGAAGAATCAATAGGAACTCATTGAATCACATAACTTTTGTCTCCTGGCAGGAGATGGGGTGTGAGCAGAAGGGCTGTCTCTTGAGTCATTCCCAGTGGCAAAATTCCTGGGGAATCCTTGCACAAATGAAAGCCACCTGCCAAAAATCCAAAGTAAAACCTAAACATTCAAAGGAGCTCACAAGGAATTCCGTATCCTTGTTAGCAGGTTTTCAAAGTCTGTAAATGGAGCGTGGTGAATTGAACAGGCAGAGCTGTATTTGTCTGTAACTTCCAGGTTTATTTGGAGATTCTCTGATGCAGTTGGAAAGCTGTTTGCAGGGTGGTTTCTGCCAGTTCTGAAAAGATGAGGAGATAAAATGAGGTATGACTGTGGGGGCAGAAGTTTCCTGTAACATGTTCTTCACAGTCTAAGTGTTTTGGTCTGCCAGTGGTTGCTTTTTAAATTCCTGGCTATGTTATTTAAAGTGTTTTTTCTCTTGTACATTTCAGGGGCTTGCACCTCACTCTGTTTCCCAATAGCTTCACAGAAATCTTTATAACTGTTTTTATGCACAGTTATATATGTACAGACACTCTTATAAGTACATGAAGTGGTCACACCTGTGCTTTTGTAAATCTAAATAGGACAAATAAGTGGTGAGACCCAATATTTTGTATGATTTTCAGACCTCTTAGGTGAAGAGACATTCAGATTCAGGCTTCACTGTAGTTGGCTAAAAGGGTAAAAATGTTGACAGATGTGATTCCAAAACCTGTCTTCCCTTCTGCTGTAATGGTGTAAGAGTTTTTCCTAATTTGGTAATAATTTAAAGATGAGGTGACTAATCTGTATGCAAGGCATCCATAAACTTGACTGGGTCTTAAAAAGCTCCACATCTGCAGTGAGACCTCACATAGAGGGGCATGGAAACCACAGCAGTGTAGCAGCTGGTGGAGTTATGAGTATCCTTGAAGGAGTTTTTATTAAAGAAAATAGAAAAAAAAAACAAAAACCAAACCCCAAGATTACAGCTAGGCAAAAAGTCTAAATCAAAGCAGGAACCTTCAAAAATGATGAGATGTCTCTTTGGAAAAGAGTGGCAGTCATCTGTCAATGTACAAAAAAAAGGGTAAGAAAATGGAAGATGTTCTTAATATTCACAGTATTTAGTCAATATGATGCTAGATGGGCTTTCTGCTTCTCATTTATCATTTAAACTACTCTTTGGGGGCTTCAGAGTTTTAGCATCCTACTGTAATTCTACTGACTTACTGCCACTTTGTGTGCTACACTGGCCCCTTTTCAGCAATTCTGAGCTGACTGGCCCTGTTTGGAAGCAAAACAAAGCATTCCTATTGCACTACCGAGATTTCCCGTCCTCACAAACTACGTACTGCAGTTATGGTCCATGAAGAGCAAGAGAAATTACTGACTTTAAGCTGGTGATAAAGTTAGGACAAAATGAGACAAGTCTGTTTCTCCTGCTTGCTGCCTTCACTGCAAAGCTTTCTTGTTCCTTAGTGTTAGGTCTGCTAGTGTTTGTGCATATGTGGCTGGATGACTTGCTCCAGGCTGAGACACAGATTTTCTGCTCGCAGTTCATGGGTTTGTAGCTGGGTGCTGTGCTCTTTATGGAGAGCAATTATTACCTGTAGACCCTTTAGTCCAAATCTAGCTACTTGGTGTCTAGGAAAATGTGTGTTTGAAGAAAGCAGAGGCAAAAGTTAAAAAGGTGAAAGGAGTCAGTGATTATGCAAATTTGGTTGAAGGAGGCAGAGCTGGATGTTTTGAGGCTAGGAGATAATAAATCATGCTTGTTGAAGGCAGTGAAAGGGACTGCTTGGGTTAGTTATTTAAAGACTAATACTTTTCCATGTTAGTGCCTGAGGCTGTGGTCTTTTAGTCTCACTGATGAACACTTACAAAAATAGCCTTGGACATCATGAGCATTACTCTTGTGAAGTGGGTGACTCTTTAGAGCAAGCTGTATGTTTTTTGTGCAGGATGCCTCCCCCTGGTTGGTGTACAACTCTGTCAGAATTGCATTCTGCTTGTCTTTGTGCTTCAGTATTTCCTCATGGCTGTTGCATTTCTTCTAACCTGAACCATAACAAGCAGCATGTAGTGGAAACCATACATCCTCAATTTATCTCTACATATTCTCATACACACTATGGCAGCTTGTTTGCAGTCTAGAAACACAACTGTTCTGTTGTCACTGAAAATTAAAATTATCCTCCCTTTGTGTACATAGGTCACTCTTGGTTTTATTTAATATTTCACTATTGGAGAATGAATCAGCTGTTTGACTGTTGTTGCCTGGGGAGCTGATGCTGTCCCTTCCACACAGGGACCAGGCAGAGGTTTATTCATTATAGATGTGTTCTAGAATAAAACACCAAATTGCATACACTTGGCTTCTGTGTTAACGTGACCTCTTCAACCTATATTGTAACATATAATGAGGGTTTGCATTAGAGATCATGCTTAACTCTGTTCTGAAGGTGGCATTGTGAGGAAAAGCATTCATTTCCACTCATATGTCATATACATTGCTTATACATCCAACTGTAAAGGGTGCTGCAGTTTAAGCCTTTAAGATAGTACAGAGAATTCAAAACTGATTTATTTGCATTACTACTTTATTTACATTGTATTTATTACTTCTGATGAAAAGAAAATGTCTAAACTCCCAGTGGATAAACCAAATACGTTATTTAAAGTTTCTTGTGATCTGCATTCAGATACTTATAATGAGCCTGAGGAATGATTGTCAACTGAACTTTCCTCATTAATTTAAAAAAAATTAATAGCATTATTTTTATCTGTATTCCTTTAAAATTGCTCCTGTTAAATTCATGATCCATAAATTGATTTTTAATTCATGCCTTGAATCATCATATTGTTATAACTTCTATGCTGTGTAATAAAGCAATGATTTCTAAGGAACAGTAGCTTTTAAAACATCTATCAATTCAGTCAGAACTTGAGACATTTGCCATAAACAAATGTGCTAAAGTCAAAATCCCACTGTTTTAAATGCCTAGTCTGGTTGCTGGGCTGGATCCTAAACTGCTTTCCCTTGTGGTGTGAACTGGTGTAGTTTTATTGAACTCATTTGGAACTATCACAGTGTCCTCTTAACAACCCTGGACATCTCATGTTATTTCAACTTCTTTACTAAATGGTGTCTGAATTAAAAAACAAACCCCCCCCACAAAAAAAAAAAAAAAAAAAAAAAAAAAAAACAAACCAAAAAAAAAACAAACAAAAAAAAAAAAAAAACAAACCAAAAAAAACCCCACCCAAACAAAAACCCCCCAAAAAAACCCAAACAAACAACCCAAAAAAAAAACAAACAAAAAACCCCGAAACCAAAAAGCACAAACAAAAAAACCAACCCCCAAAAAAACCCTTATGTTTGATTTTCGACTCTGTCCTTGATTTACATTGAATGTGATGTTCTAAAATATGTGATTTTTTATAAGCAAGTTAAAAGGCTATTAATTGAACTATTATGAATGAAGTACTATTCAAAGTATGGGGAAACCGCTCAGCACACATGGTCTCAGTTTTATGAGCACTTTGAATTCATGTGCATTTGGAAAAAAATTCCAAACCATGATTACACTGCAGGGTTTATACTTAAAAAAACAAAACAAAAAAGTGTGTATGTGAATGTTGGCAGAACTTAAGTCTGTGCAATCAAGGTCATAGAGTTAAATGCTACAGGAATGCCATAATGTATTGACTTGATACAAGAATTGAGCAGAATATGGTTGAAGCCAGTTACTGTGATTAATTTTGTTATGTAAACTATCATTCATACATTGCAAATCAACATGCTTGAATCCTGACTGTCTTGGATATTTATTGTAGATATGTAAGCAGTTTTAAACTGCTTGGCATTTGTTCAAAAATAGCGGATTTATTAAGAGCTTTGTAGCTGTCTTTAGAGGAAACTACTTTCAGTGTTCAAGCACTGCTGTGGTTTAAGTTGGTTGTGCTGGGGGATGGCAGGTGTGGGCTTACACTTGAGCAGCTCTGTCCTGCCCTGGGACCACGGCAGAACTGAGATGTGGGCATATCCTGGCTTTGGTGGAGGAGAGCAGTGCCAGTGTGTGGTCTTGCAGTGGGACCTGGGTCCCACGTGGGCTCAGCTCCCAGCTGGATTTGCTTCTGCATTACAGGTGGGGCTGCTGCTGGTGAGGTCAGGGATGTGTGAGTGCAGCCACTTGTCTGAACTGGGGTGTAGCACAGAGGAGCTGGGCTCATGCAATTACACTGATCTCAACAGCACAGTAGGGTTATGAAGAGCACTGGATCAGAAAGTACAAGACTTGGTTGAAAGGGATGTTTTTCCACTATTATCCTCCACGAGGGGAGAAAACATGGAACTCATCTAAGCTAGGATGCAGCAATTTAATGCTCAGATTCCTCTGTTTTCACTCCATGCCATGCACCTTACAAATCAGAGCTCCCAGAAGAGCTGCCTTGATTTTGCTTAGGAATATTGGCTTTGGCTTAGCCCCAGGCAAAATAGTCTGCTAGACTAGTTGCAGTAAGAGCTTGGAGCTGTAAAGTTACCCTGTTGTGGAGGTAGGATAGTGAGTTGGCTGCTGATTTTCCTGAGGAGCTCAATAGACAAGTGGTTTAGGATCATAGAGCTGCTTAAGTTGGAAAAGATGTCCAAGATCACTGAGTCCAACAGTGAATTTTTCCTAATATCCAGCCTACATCTTCTATGGCATAACTTGTCAGTACTTCCTTTGGTCCTCTCATTCATGGGAGAAGTGACTGATGCCTACTTCTCTACAGCCTCCTTTCAGGTAGTTGGGGAGTGATAAAGTCCCCCCTGAACCTCCTTTTTGACAGGCTGAACAACTCAAATTCTTTCAGTGACTCCTCAGAAGACTTCTGCTCCAGATCTTTCACCATCCTCATTGCCCTTCTCTGGACACACAGATCAGAATAACTACTTTTGTTACTTGTTTGATCTTATTTAATGTAGGATGTTTCCATAAAATTATTTTATCATAGACTAAATATTAGTGTTATTTTTGATGGTGTATTGAAGGATGCAGTATTTTCAGATTTGGGGTGAACATTGACTGAAACCCTTTGATATAAAATACACAGCTACTAAAAGGAGTTCTCCCCAAACAAACCTAAATTGGTAGTGATTTGTTCCTTTGATTATATTTCAAAAACTTACCTTCTAAGCATGCTAAACCCCCCCAAATGCTATTATTTACCCAGCTTGTGGAGGGCTGTAGTACCTATGAAAGATATAAGGAGGTTAATATGAATTGTAGGCTAATTGAGCTTTGTAGAAGGTTGTAAATTAATTTTGTGTTTGAAAACCTAGATGATGTTATATGTGATGTCTGACAGTCCTTTCCAACCCATAATAATGGGTGCTAGTTTGTTTTACTTAATAACTAAAACAAAGCCTTAACTGCATTAGTAAAGACAATCTGTGATATAATTATCCATGTAATTTTGCACTGAAAAAAGGAAAATATAATGTAATGCATTTATTTCTATTTGTCTTGGTTCTTACTAATATGAGGTAATTTAAAAAAATGAGAAACTCAATTAGAATCCAGTTCCTCTCTAAGCCTGTAGTTCTATTAGCTGATTGAACTCTGGCATATGCCTACTAAAAGCCCAAGAGACTGCCTGATGCCATTCAACATGCTCTTCTTTTCAGCAGTGCCACTGTTTGAGATATTTTATGGACAGAGTTGTGTGCTCAGACGAAGAATTTAAGGAAGACTCGAGATAGTGAAGGCATCAGACTCTACTCGAAGCAGCTTTTCCCACTGTGGGCCCTTCACCTCAGAGCTGGACTCAATAATCCTTGTGGGTCCCAAGTCAATACTCTGGGCTTCTGTGTGCTTCTGTGGATTTGCAGAGGATGACTATGAAACCAGCGTTGGCAATGCACCTGGGACGTTGTAAGGAAAAAATGTTACTGGGAAAAAAGTATGAAAAATATTAACTGTTCTGAAGAAGACTTAATAGCCCTTTTAATGTAGCAATGTGCTAGATGACTAGTTTTGTTTAAGTATAATATGAGATTTAAATTGAGAACTGTGAAGCAAAACAAGAGTGTGAATCCTAGCATTGGGAAGTGAGGGGAAGCATGTGTGATTTTTTTGATCTGTCAATGACAGATTGTAATTCACAGGCTTATTTTGGTTATAACATATATATGCAGCTCTGTTAATTGCATGTATGTAATTGTCAGATTTAGAAGTAATGTTTTATTTGTTCTAGGAGAGGCTGTCATATCTAAAATATATTTTCTAAGGGCAAAGTTCTGTATTCTCCAATAAGAGGAAAAAAAAGAATATAAAAAAACAAGGTTGGGAAAGCGCTAGATTTGCATAGGTATATTATGCATTTAAATTTTGTGGGGGTTTTTTTTTCAGCTTCTTTCTTTTGTTTTAGCAGTTTATAGAAAAGGAAATTAAACAGTTAATTTACTGTAAAATTCTTAGATACCTTGTCAACATTGCTGCTTGTATTATGTGGAAGAAGCGGTACTAAACATTTGCATGGAGCTGCTCATGGCATTATGTCAGGGACAGTATCCTGAGGTTCACAAGAGGAGGTTCCCTTTCTTAAGGAGGAAAGGCTATGCTAGTCTTTTTCCTGGTTCAGCCTACTCCTCTATCTGTGCTGCTTCAGCTCGGCTTCTCTGGTGGATTTGGTGGGGAAAAGATAGGCTTGGGCTTCTGGGTGGAAGACAAGAATGTGTCTTCCATTAGTATGGCTTTTAATACAAATTTCACTAGTTGATGGCAAAAGTTGTCCATCCACCTGCACATTTTATGCTCTGTTTTAGTTACTGTGTGGAGCATTTAATAATCTCATGTTTGCATCAGTGGGGAAAACATCCTCTGACTTGAATCAAGCAGGATCAAACTCCAGTTTGCTGTGAGTTCTACTCGAATTACTGAAACAGTTTTGTGGTGTTCATGGTGAAAGAGGTGTTTTTACATATACGTAAGGTAATTATTTAGGTATTTAAAAGATTTTTTTAAATATATAGATAGGGCATCCACGTCTAAGCTTAGTTTTGGATTTTTAAAGTATCTCAAAATGGATTTCATGTAATATTTTTCTTCCGTTACACTTCAGTGCAAAGCTACACGTGTAATTACATAATATTTGGATCTTATGATGGTTATATGGAACAGCAAAATTTACTGCACTGAGTAAAGAATTTGGTATGTACAAATACATAAACCTATTTAACTGAAACTGTGATTTTTTTTTTGTTTTTCACTAAAAGTGCGCCTTTTTTTGGGAAGATAACTTAAGTAGGATGTTGGCATTTATAAATGACCCCGTGCAATCTTTTGTAATTCCAAGTTTGTGTCAGAGATAAGACACTAGAGGGAGCCCATATCACAGTTATCTGCACTGAGAGAAACGGCTTTGCAAAGACAAAACTATTTCTACTAATGAGTAATTTAAAGTGAAATGTCTTATGGCTTGGTGATTCAAAGGAAAATATCACAGTACTATAGGACACTTAGTTGAAAGTATTTTTGGCAGCCTTTCAATTCATAAAGTCAGTTCTCACTTACCACTATCTGCATTTTTTGAGCACTATAAAAAGTGTACAATAGGGGAATCTTTGTTCTGGTGCTTAGGTAATAGAAAACAATTGATGTCAGTTCTCTTTTAAAGAACTCTCAAGACCCTGTGTGTGCAGTAACACAGAGGAAAGGCTTGAGTACGTGTGTGTTGAGGCATTCTACTAGTTCAGGCTGCGTGGAGACACGAGATTTTTGAGATCTGCTAGAGTACAAAATTTTACCTTTGTTTGTGAATGCCTGTGTGTTGCCTGTAACTTCCTGCCACGTGTCAGTGAGCATGTAAAATATGGTTCCTGCAATAAATATGGTTCCTGTAATAACCAGCAATGGGTGTCAGGCACAGGGCAAAGGACCTTGTGTAATGTTACAGCAGTTGAGGGGCCATGGCTATAGGAATTGTTTAACTGCAGTCTTTAACCTTTTGATTGCGTTTTTTTCCTCACTAAGTACAGAGGCTGTAGAATTTAGCAAGGTTTTTTGTCCAAGACAGATTGCTTAAGGCTGCACCTGCACTGCATGCTGTCCTGTGCCTGTGTTTCCTGCCTGTGATACTTTCAGGTGGTAGTGCCCACCCAGTCTCCTCCTGTTACATAGTCAAAATGCACACCCCAATGCACAAGATGGGAAGTATTCCCAGTTTCAGTCTGGATGCAGTTGGGCTCACTCCAAATGAGAGTGCAAGTCTGGATGAGAGTTAAAAAGAGTCTTTAATTTTAACTGCCCAGCATTATATTCTGTATATGTGCTGAATACTCTAGTTCAATGAACTGGAAGATGTAATGTTTTCAAAATTTGTATTAATAAAAGAGAGTGGAGAATGTGTTTTGATAAAATACTAAAATGTAGTATTTATTAATTAAGGGACAGCTTCCATATTTCATGTAGCAATTCACCAAGGATTCAATACTGAAGATATTTAATATCCTAATAGCACTAGCATTTTGTTTAGTCTCTTATTTTAAAAATGTTGGAGCTCAATCCATCAAAATCTGTTTACAAAAACAGTATTCAGTATTAACTGCTTTTTACTTGCATTCATATCCCTTTGTCATGCTTCTAGCTAACAGCAAGCATTTTTTTCGACACTTCACATTAGCAAATGATTATGTAAGTGTGTGCTGCAACTTATTCACAGGGTAGGTAGTATCAACATTGTATTTACAATTCAAATAGGAGCAGAGATGTATGTAATTTATCAGGACACACTCCATCCATCTGTTAAGTGTGCTCTTAGAATGCTCTGTAACAGAAAACATTAAGCCAAACATCTTTCTTCAGCATAGATACTATTTGTCACTATGCACTACACTTGTGATTTGCTCCAGACTGGTTTTCCCAGACTACTGTGGTTTTGTCCTTCTAATAAAAATAAAAAAAAAAAAAGTTAGAGCCTTGCTAAGATTAGTAGAAAATTACTCCTAATAGCTAGAAATCTCAGTTGCTTGTGCAGTTTTTTTAAAAATTAGCAGCTCTTATGGATGTTTGTGTGTGTGTTTTAATATATCAAAATACGTTAATGGAAAGATTGTACACATGTAGTGCAAAGCTACTATTAATATTGTTTTTATGGTTTGAAGAGTAGTTGGTTCTTTTTTTTAAAGATCTGTCTGTGGCACAGAGTGAACACAGAACTGGTAATTTTATGGTTCTTTGTGGTGCTTAGTATGGATCTACAGAAAGGTTTCAAATATCTACCAGGTGATTTTTGCAATACACCTCTGAAGCAGAAGGATATTTCTATGCCCATTTTGAAACTGGCAAGTATGATATTCAGATCAATACTGAAGTAATGAGCAACTTTTGTACACCTTTAAGGAAAAGAAAAAGCAAAAACTTCCCTGCCTTCTGAAACTGAAGTCTAGGTGCGTGTCTTACCAGCACTCCTGCTTCCCTGAAGGTCTGTGACTTTAAATATTTCTCATCCATTAGAATAAAAAGAAGCTAAGTTAGTTTAAACGGTAAGAATACAGTTCTTCTGATGCAACTTTTCTTTCTTAGTAAAACAGGCTAGGGTATATTATCATACAGCAAATAGGCAGCAGATTTGAAAGGTAATTCCTATTTCAGAAGTGCAGTGATAAGCAGCTAGAGACAACTCTTTAGCTAACACGGTGACACCAAGAAGAGAAAATAGTCCCGGGTTTGTAGGCTACTTGCAGCTTTGCCAACTGTCATGGTAGGAAATATTTTATGACTACCCACTAATTTTCCATTGCCAAAATAGTGTGTGTTTGCCCCCCAAAGGCATGTGAATCCTAGTTTGATTTTGTCAGTTCCCTGCCTTCTCAGTGTTCACTTACCCACTGTCTGGGAGTTAGGCTCTAGAAGGCAGCTGCTGTTCAAGTAGTTATTTCTATTGGAGGTGGAGCAGGACAAGCTTGAAGTCTCTCACTGAAGGACTGGCTGTGGATGTTCTAAGTGTTTTTCAGAGAACAGTTGATGTGGCTGCAACTGATGTATTAAACAGTGTTCAGGTGTTGGTGAAAGGCTGTACTTGCTGGATCTCAAATTCAAGTTGAGAGTCTGGGGAAAATACTGACCTGTGGATCTCAGAATTTTCCCAGTGTCTGGAGACGAAGATTTCTGGACAGAGGAGAACTAACAGCTCACAAATAGTGAGGTACTGAGGTTAAATAGCTGTGAAAATCTTCTGAAAGCATAATTTGGAGGAAAAAAGCTATTTACTTGTTTGAATGATTGACAATTCAATCACCAACAATTCACAAGTTTCCATTAGACTGAACAAAGAATATACTAGTCCTGCATCACAGTGGTGCATTTAGAAAATAATTCTAGCTTTCTATAATTGTTTACATGAATAACAAAGTTGAAAGAAAATAACTGAAAATTGGTGACTCTGCTTTCAGTCATGTATGCAATTCTAATTTAAGATGAAAGTTTTGATGTGCCCTTCAAACAGAAATTTCTTACATTTTTGTATTAAAGGTGATTGCTAACCTGAAGAAGTAAATCACTGCTGGGTTTTTCCACTTGCCACAGAGGAGATGGTGTGCGTCAAGTCCCAAACACTTGTCTACTTGTTCCATGTACTTTCCAGTCCATCATGTAAGGAAGAAAACTCATTATCATGATGTTTCTTTTGAATTTGTTATTAATCTGAGAGATATCTTGTTTGCATTCTCTCTTTTCTATGTGAAATATGTGAAAGGGTCAAGCTGCAACAGCAATAAGAGATCTCTTGGTAGAACCTTATGTTACTACAACTAGTTGTCTTGACCTGAAGATGTGAAAAGAGAAATAATACACCAGTGGAAATCTGTATTTAAGCATCACTACAGAAACATGTTTGATGGAAATAGATGTCCTGTGCCCTTACTGCCTTGTGTAGTAATTGGAAAGTTTATGTGGGCTTGAGTTTGTTTGGCTGGACTTTGATGAAGGATTTTGTGTGGATTTTTAATTTTTTTTTTTTTTAAATAATTCTATGAGTAAACACAACTTCTCAAGAATGGGCTGTGTTTAGAGAAGAGCAATGTGCTGGCCAGAATTCCTGAGATATTGGATAAACAGATGGTGAGCTTTTGTCCAGTCTGTCTTATTCTGGATGATTCACAAACTTGAGACAAGATTTAGTGAAGGATTTTGTTTAATCCAAGTGATGGGGGCTCATGTTTCTGCAATAAAATAGCCAAGAATGTATTTCAGAGGCTGTGTGAATATAGCTTGATGCTTGCACTATACGTCTATAATAAAAGATTAACCTCATAATAATGTACTTATTTTAACCATTTATCTATACTGATTGTTTATTATCCCTTTTGGGGCAATATTTTTTTGAGACTCAATTGCTTTTGTTACTGATATCAGTATAATTGTGAAGATATATGACAAAGTAAATATTATACTTGAGAGGCAAGCAAATTAAATTTCAATGAAATATGGTTCATTTAGAATGGTTTAATATTTTGTGATGAATTAGTAAGCTAATACTTGTGATTTAGATCCAAGAAACACGTTTGGTCCATCCTAAGAAGTTTATAAGGTTATTGTGCTTTCCTCTTCCCTTAATTCCTTAACCAGATGTGATCTTCATTATCTTTAGGTAGATGCTTTCTGTAGACTGTTACATTTTACCAAACAGTGATTTATTTCTTGCTGTATAAAAGCAAAATTCTATGGTCTAAGCTGAATGAAAAGGAGTATCATCATCAAAATTAAAGTTGCCTTAAGCTAGAGGGTGATGAATCTGTAAAGGAGAGAGATGACAAAGTAGGGGTGAGTGTGAAGTCAGGAACTTGCAAGGATAAGTTTTGGAGGGTGTCCTCTGTGATGCTAACAAACTTGGAATGCAAAGGAGACTGACAGGAGCTTTATCTTGACCGCTGCTGGTCTTGCTGGTTTGTACCCTATTTGCTGATGAACCAGAATTTGCTTTCTCTCTCTGCTTTCTCCAGCTGCAGTATATGGAATTGATTTCTCTATTTCACCTCTCTATCTGCTACAAACAGGGTTTAGTGTGGAAGAAGAGATGATGAGAATATAAAAATATGAAGTGGTTTTTTTGTTCTTGTAATACTACATGTCCTCAAATTCAGACTTGGGATCAGTTTCAGTATTTTGAAAGTGGACAGGGATTTTTTTGATTGCTAAAATACATTTTGATAAGTTTTTTTTGTCTAATTTGTATAACATGGGATATTATTCAGTTCAGAGGTCATCTGGCAGTTTTATGTTTTGGATTCTGTGCTGTCCTACCTTATATTCAACTTAACAGTTTCTATGACGGTCTTGAAAATGAAATTGTTTCAATTACTTAGAATATTTAATTTTCTGTTTAAGAAACAAAGACCCACTCCTGCTAAATGATGAACATCTTTCATTGTCCTAATGACTTTTCATGTCTCATGTTGTGAGGAATACTTGAGTGAATGCTTTCTAAAGGTAATTTCAGTTTTCTTAAGCATGAGCTACTCTAATGCATAACAGTAAGCTTAGATCATGTTAGCAAACACTGAATCTCTGGGAACACCAGTATGACCAGTATGACTATCAAAAAGAGAGTTGATTTTTATTCCCTCCTGTGAAATCTTCATTCTGCTAAAACAAGTCTCCTATTTACAGGATTTGACCAAAACCTTTTAATGTATTCTAAACCTTGACATTAAGTAATGTGTTGTATTTTATGCCCTTCAACTTATGTCCCAAGTGCTAGTAGGTGAATTATCCACTGTCATGTATAGCAAATATCCTATTGCTACTTATGCAATCAAAACTTAGATATTTTTTCCCAAGTTAGCCATGTGCATTTTTTATAGTCACTTATTTTCTAATAAACATTTGGGGGACATTGCAAAAACTGACAGGTTGTCTTGAAAAAATCTCTTTGCCTAATTTAAACATTAATTGTTCACTTTAGAAAAGTTTATCTTGCATGGAAGTCTGATTTTCAAAATTCTTTCAGAATCTTGTGTATCCAGAAATGAGTAAGAGCTGTCTAGCATTTCTCTTTTCAGAAAATGACATACTTTCTTCTTTATATAACTGTAATTCCATAAGCTAATTAATAATTTTTGCAAATTAAACTGGAAGAGGGTACTAATTAATTATGTTCCAATGCTGATTAACAGCATGGTCTAAGGTTACTTGATTAAATGTGTTCTGTGCTTGTTTAGAAAGGACAGATAGACTGTGTCACTTGCAGCATGAGCAAATTGCTAGTCAGATCATCGTTCTCTTTTTCAAAAAGCAATCAAAGAGATAAAGGCTGATCTTTCGATATGTTGCAAGTGAGATTAATGCACATGCAGAAATGGAGAAAGTGCTTTCTTCAGAGACTACAGCATTGTCTAGCAAGTATAAATAAAAGGGATGTACGTAAGTTCAGCCTCAAACTATGGATAATTTAGCCTTGACTTGATCTCTTTGTGTTATCATTCTAAAAATAGAATTAAGCTATTGAAAGTGCTGAATGCAAGCAATCTTTATCCTTTTATTCATCAGTGTAATATGTTAGAGAATTGGACTGGATATAAAAAAGTAGACTATTTAGCAATACATTTATATACATATCTATGTATACATGTGTGTTTACACATATGTGACTGTACATATGATAGGCAACTGCGTATTTGGTGTCCTCTGCTTTTTGTGGAATCATTAGTACTTTTATCCAAAGAGGATCCTATTTTTTAACTATAGTGTCACTTGTTGTATCATTTTGGATAGATAGTTGTTTCTAAGTATTACTTTATGATAATAGGCCTTGCAATGCCCTGTGCAGAACTGTGACATGATGGGTGCAGGTTTGTTTAACAAGAGTAACCACAGTAACTGGTGTATGTTTCTGTAGATACAGGAATCACAGTCAAGTTCATGTTAGCAGAGTGGTGCAGGAGAGAACAGAAGAGGAGTGCTTAAATTAGGAGACAGGAGTGCTGCGTTAGGTGTTACAGGTGACAGGAACCAATATATGTGTTTAATTTGCTTCTTTTAGTTAAGTGCTACAATGATAAAGGCTATTTTGTTAGTTTAGAATGTTAAGAATTTTTTACCTGTGAAAAGCAGCTGCATTTCTATAATGGAGTTACAGCATTGACATTTTACTGTTTCATACTTAATAGGATAGAATCAACCTGTTTCACTATACTAGTTAAATTCTGTACACCATACACAGTTCTTTAACTCAGAAGAAAAAAGACAATGGGTATCATGAAACTATTCCACAAAAGTTTTGCAAAGCACTTTTAGGTGTGCCTTTTTTGCCCCAGAGTCTGAGTTGGGTGACTGTAATGTTGTGTATTGTATGTTGTATAGTGAGATTAGTAGAAACCTGCATTTCTTTAAAATGGGAACCATCTACAGTTTAAAACACCTTTGTACTGGGCTGGTGAGATTAAAATTCTGGGAGAAACCAGGACCATTTTTATTAACCCTTGAAGGAGAATGAATGAGGCAAAGATGTGGAGATACCTTGTGTGTAGACTAGTGGGAGAAGACAGAAAACAATGCCCTTTTTTCACTGAAGAACAAAACAGTTTAATAACCTGAAAAGGATATGTAGATTTAGTGCCTTTACCTGCTAATTCTTTTGCCTACTGAGTGCCAGGTGGATGCTGTAATGTTGGAGATGTCCCTTTATAAAAGTAGAAACTTCCAGTTGGAAGTAAATGCCATTGTCAGTTAGAGAATGGGAGGAAGTAGGGATATAGCTATCCAATAGTTTTAAAAACATGCATTTCCTTCAAGATGTTGCCTTTCATTGTCCACATAGGAGCATTGCAGCAGTCCTGCTTGAGTCAATGTTGTAGAGCTCAGTGCTGTCTGTGTATGCCTTTTGCATCCTTTTCAAAGGCAGGTTGCTCTAAAGCCAGACACTTATACTAGTAATTCTTCCTATTTTCTTTCATGTCTAATACTTGAATATGTAACTGAATTCCATTCAAGACAGAGAGAGCTGAAATATAGGAAATTCTGTGATCAAAATTCAGTATTATGAATATCTGTAATGTCAAGTATTTGAAGGTTCAATTAAATCCTTATGCATAGTTGAATACCTCCTGAATTTCATTTCAGTTGCAATCAAGCATCTGCAAACGGAGTTGGTGTAACTGCAGGTTTTGTGACATTTTATAAAGGATTTTTTTAGCAGTCTAAATCAGCTACAAGATTTGAGAATACTTCTTCAATGCAGCTTTCCAAGTTCAGTACAAGATGAGTTTTATTTCATGAGAAGCCTACATGATAGGATGTTTTAGGAAAGGAAATTGTTTAGGAAAATAAGTTGTTCAAGGAGTAAAAGATTCTAAAGTTGTCATTCAGCAATAATCAAACAAACAAAAAGTTAAGATTTGATGTTTGAGGTTTTTATGCTTTTCTGCAACTGCAAGGAATCAGACTTGCAATTCCATTTCCTTGGGGACCTGTGGGCTCTGAAGTGCTTGTATCTTTTAAACAAGCCACGCATTTCCAAAAAAGGCAAAAATGTCATAGGAATGACATTTTAACATAAGCTGTGTTTTTCTGCATTTAAGTTTCTCGTTGAATGCCACAAGTTCTCTTACCCGCACCCTCTCGTGGTAGAAATAGACAGTTTTGCATAACCACTTCTGCATGCTAAGTTATCATATTGGTCTTGAATACACATAAAAATATGACTACATAAGAAATAGAATTCAAGAAATTGGATTGTGCTCTTTGGTTAATAATGAAATTGAAAAGCTTTGCTTGCAGATATATCCAAATGATGTGAAACTAATGTGGTTCAAATGTGGTTAGTTTCTCTGAGGAGCCCTGAGCAATGATGAAGCCTCAGAGAGGTGATGTGAAAGAGTGGCTGTACCATGGAAATATATTGAAAAGGAGATGAAATTAAAGGATCTGCTGTTTGAATTGCTACTTTCTCTACTTTATGCATCAAGGTTTTTACACTGATTAATTCACTCCCCAACTATGATTCATTTAATAGCATATCCAGCCACTGCTTTCGTGTTTTGGAACACTGACTGCAGAGCTACTATTTTGGTCTCCAGAGCCGACTTTCTGTTTTGTGAAGTGTGCACCATTTATACCAAGTGTGACCTCTAGAAAGACAAGAACAGTTTTACTTTTCACTTCAGTACACTGATGTGCTTAATGAAGATCACCAGCATTCCTCTGTAATCAAAGATATTTTACTGAACCAAGTATTTTTGGTTTTAATTACTAAGGAAATCGTGATCTATTTTATAGCATATCTTAGCTGAGGATAGATGTATGGTCCATGGCTTAGCTTACACCATGTCTCTAAATTCAGTATTTTTAAGCCAGGCTTTTATTAAAAGAGAGGTCCTGCCTTCCCTTTCATCCTCTGCCATGCATTTTGTCCTGTCCTTGGAGCTGTTGCCAAGGGAGCACACAGTATGCTGGAGCAAGGAACTATGCTGATTGAAAGTGAACCAGATTTTATGGTTTTCTTTTTATTTCTTAGTTCCATCCAAATGAATTTCCTGATAAACTCACCATGCAGCTGCAAAAATGCTGGCACACTAGTTAGGAGATGGAGAAGGAGCTTGCTCCTTTAGCTGTGTGTTCCATTGAAGCATGTGCTTTGTTTTCTAGCATTAAAGAATTAAAGTGAAGTGGTTGCACTTCTGACTGTTATCATTTATGTCTAGGGTCCTTCAGTGGGTTGGGAGTGGGTCTCTCACCTTTTCTAGTGTCACTTTCTGCTTTCCCTGTGGGGTCCATTCTAGCAGGGCTCTATGGCTGGTGCGCAGTGAGGCAAGGCAGTTGAAAACTTCCTTTCCTGAAAGTAAAGATCTGTTATTGCTGTGTGAGGGGAAGAGGGGTTTTGTGGGCATAGGCATGTTACCTTATGCCACTCACAGTGATGCTGAGGAGCTTTAAATGAGAGAAAAAAAGCAAGCCAACCTCCAGGAGAGATAAGCTCTGCTATTAATGGTATTGCAGATACTATTTCTCATTTATTTCACTAGTTCAAATTGTTGGTTGCTAATACACAGATTTCTTGTATTAGACGTTTTTCTTGCCTTTTGATTATTGTTCCTTGCCATCCTCAGCTTTTATTCTAAAAGTATCCAGCTCTTAAAGGAAACAATTTAATGCCTGTGTTCTAGGCATCCAAATTGTCTTCCACAGCCCAAGATGTACATTTGAGTCAGGCCTCTCACTTTATCTGCCAGTAAGGATTGTTGTTGCTGCTGCTGCTCCTTTGTTCAGAAGCAGTTTATCCCAGTTCTGTGATTTTTCTTAGTGAGATTTTAGTTTTGTGGTGACACAGCAGTAGCTTTTAGGAGTGACAAAGACAGATCCAAGCAAGATCCAGTAGAGCTGGAGCCTCTCTATTTTTCAAAACAGACTTGTTTCTTAGCCAGTCCCAGCATTCAAACTGATACTCTTCAACCTCCTGAGCATCTCTTTATGGAGAAGTACAATCTGACTAACTTGTGGCCAGATGTGTGATGATGGTATGGAGTTGATATGCAGTGAAGGACTGCTGCCTTCTGTAACAATGGGGTGTTACAGAGCTCCTGCTGGTCTCTGATAGTACATATTTGCAAATGCTTACCTGTTGCAGATGCAATGCCAGGCAGAGTTGCTTACTCCTTGCTTGCTGCTGGTTTCCAGGGAAAAGCAAAAGAAATGGTAAGGTTTATTCAAGTCATTAAACCTGCCTGTTTCTGTTCTCAGTGTATATCCAAATAAGAGGTTTCTGAATTAACATTTAGGGGATTTTTAGAGCTAAATTATAAGAGGGTTTTTTTTATTGTTGTTTTTGGGGTTTTTTAATCTGCAAAAGCTAATCTTTTATGCAAATCTTTATCCCTACATGACAATGTAGGGAAAACAGATCCAAGTTAAGAACAGGTAGAAAAGAAGGAAACCCTATATAAAGGGAAGCATTTACAGTCTCTTTTCAGTCACGACATTTCTGTGGTACAAATATGTGACTGACTCTTTTTCATCCAGCAATTTATTGTTGTTTGCAAATGCTCTAAGACTTTCAGAATCTTTGCTGAATCTCTAATTAGTTTGATAAATGTATTTATTCTTATAACGTGAGCTTATCCAGGGATAAAGTCAGTCCTTTCTTTTTTTGAGGGTGACAAAGACTCATGATAGTGTTTTGGTAAGTAGAATAATAGAGCCTCAATTTAACCTTAAGAGCAATACAAAGCAGCTCTTAGATATGCTTGCATTGAGGTAGCATTTTTAATGCAGTATTCCTTGTAACTTTGGATAATTCTTTCAGTTAAGAAACCCTTAATCCCATATATGCAATAACACTTTTACGAAGCACGTAATTTATCACTGGTCTGTGTGAAGTATATAGTACTTTTCAGTAGAGCTATTGGGAGGTGATGTGTCTATTATTCTCATTTTTCAAAGATATGAAGGGATAGACACAACCAAAAGTGAAAAGATGCATAATGAAATGTAAATATTCTGAACCTGCTTGGCAGCAAATCTTAAATTATGTTTTCCCTCAGGATGTTTCTTTCCTATTTTTTTCTTTATACTCTCTCCAACCTTAAGATATCATCAACATTTCCAGTCTTGAGATTAATGTGAGCTTTGGATGTTTTTAAGGAGCTGGGAAAGGAAGACAGACATTTAGAAGATTAAGTTCTGAATTTTGTCAGATTTTGTGGAATTTCTGTAATAGGAACAGTAAACAATGAAATGATAGTACAACAAAAGAGAGTACAACAAAAGAGAGAGATCTTGATGGTGAAGTCCAGGTACTTGGGAGACCACCGCTGCCAGTGCTGAATCAGTTTATGAGTCTTTTATGTCTTAATTGGATCAAAGAAAGGGCCATTTGCATGGCATCCTCCCAGAGTCACAAACCAGTCTCTGGAACATGGATTTCAAAGTGCTGCTAAAAATGAGTCCTTCCTGCTTGTTCATACCTTTTATAGAGATAAATTTAGATACATTTATGAAGAACTATTTAGTGGTTTCTTTCTAATTTTAATTTTAATTCTTTTATGTTTTAGAGACTGTGTGGGTGGTGATATTAAAAAAATTAAATACATGGAATCTTTTGATGGATGGTATTTTAAGGTCAAATGAAGTGCACTAATGGGTTATTCTACTTTCTTTGGCGATTTGTTTGATTCTTATTTATATGATTAGTAAATGTTAACACTATTAATGGAATTAGACTCTGAGATAGGTGAGAAAGTATTGACTAGGCAGAGGATTAACAAAAACACTTGGTGTAGGATGTATACAATTTTTCACACTGCACTCTTTCCATCAGCTGCATGCTCCCAGGAGTCATATTTGCATATTTCATTGCAAGCACATGAGCACAGGCTTTTTAGTAGGAATTTTGCATTCCTATTGCTAATGGTTTCTATGAAGTACATGTACTGAAGAACAAATAAAATAAATTAAGTTATCCACTCATTGGTATTTTCTGATTTTTAACATTAAAACTGTAAAATTTTCAGGTCAGCCTAATTACAAGAACTAGGATCTAGAAAGATTGCGATGACCAGTGAGTGTTGTGGCTTGTAGTTTTGTTCGTATGTTTAATTTGTTTTGACTTTTCTTTCCCTGCCTAGAGATTTTGCAAACTTACACTTCTCAATTTTCTTTTTTTTTTTTTTTTCCATAGTGGAGCTAATGTAAGCTTTGAAAATTTCTGGAGGATTTTTCTCCAAATGCTTTTTGACATTTTAGTGTTTCTGCTTACTCAATGTTTTCTAAATGTGAAACTGTTATGATTAGTCTCTGGTAGGATATGGGTATATGTTTGGATTCTCAGATGTTATGCAACAATTTTGTTTTCTATCTCCAGAATAATCTGGCCAAAAGCAGAAACACTTCTGACCCTGGGCAGAATATCTCTGTCCCATTCTTGCTTTTTGCCTTGTGTTCCTCTTGCACTGAATATTGTTTGGCCAAACACATGATTCAGAAAAGTTTGCTTTACTAAAGATATTATTCTGATTAATACTATTGTGGTGGAAGAACATTAGGTTAAGAGTCCCTGTGGGCTAGACTGCACGTCTGTTTGGAACTAGAAACCTTAAAATCTGAGCCTTAAAGTCTAAGCCATATAAATTGCTTCATTGCTGCAATAAAGTTGCTTAGTATGACAGAGGATAAACTTCTCTAAAGACCAGAACTGTTTTTTCAAATATGTCCCATGGAGTCCAGCATTGAATCCCAAATTAATTGAGATTCATTGTCCCATGTTTTTATGCTTTTTCAATGATCCAGGAAGTTTAATAGTTGTTCAGAAGTGTCTTGAATCTTGAGCTGTCTGTTGACCTCAGCACTATAATTTTCCATGTGTTTTTTCCAGTTCAGCTGTAGACTGTAAATCAGCTATACTCTGATAGTTTGCCAGTTTCTCTGCAGATATATATGTACCTCAGAGGAGTCATTTGCAAATTTAATTTGGAAAAAATTAACCCAGATAAAGCTCTGAGCAACCTTATCTCATAGCTGACCTGGATTAAAGCAGGAACTGGGGCTAGAGATTTCCTGAAGCCATCCCCCGCCCCCCCTTTTTTTTTAAAATTGTTTATTTGTTTGTTTTGTTTTCTTCTTCCCTGGCTTTATTCTTGATTTATTTTCCCCTAGAATGGGACTGCAGGAGTTCAGGCTGAGGAAATTCTTTCCTTTTGGGTCATTCCACAGTTAGAGAATACCAGAAACTGGAGTGGTCATGTACTTGGACATGAGAACTGATTTCTACTGTCTTTGACAATGGAAGTATCTGTTTTACCTGAGTAGTGCAATTATCTTTTCCTTTGGCTTTTAACATGAATAATCTTAGCTTAGAATTACAGTCAGAGTTATATGCTGGCCTTTTCTACACTATCCTGTTTGCAGTTTGTGTCTGTGGATTTTTTTTTAATAAAAGCAATGCATGTATATTATGCTGATAAAGTAATCCTTGGGATCCATAAATAGATAGTGACAACTCTTCATTCATCTCCTATCTTCATCACTTCTAGGTGTAAATATTTTGGTCAGAGGCTGTACATATAGGTTGCAGATGCTTCCTTTATGTCTCCATGTGGTCAGGCACTGGCACAGGTTACCCAGAGAGATTATAGAAATAATACCTACAGATATTCAAATCCTGACTGGACATGATCTTGCTTAAACTGCTGTAGATGACCTTGCTTGAGCTGGGTGATATTAATGAGTCCCATCCAACCATCCTTGATCATTTTGTGAAAATTTCCTTCCAACAAGAGAACTATAGTTCCTGTATTGGATTGTGTTTATACTGTCCATAATCCTGTCATGAATTACCTCAATATTTTTTTTCACTGTATACATCATCCCTAAGGCATTTAATCATGACATGATATCCTATTATTCATGAACATTCAGAATTCCTGCTGATTCCAAGGGGGCTGGTGGCAGAATGTTGCCCTGGAGAGTTCAGTCAATATTGTACTCAAGTCTCCTAACCCCAAATTTCCTAAATGACTGATGCTTTGCACTTGTAAACTGTACTACCTGATGATGTTTTAAAAGAGCCATTTTGATTTTATAAACTATTTCCAAACAGTCAGGGACTACATTGAAACTAATTGCATTGTGGAACTGGGAACTAATGTTGTATGTATAATGAAATATGAAGTGTTTAGATACAATAAATTAAGTAAAAATTATAACTGAAGAAAACAAGAGCTCTATTAAAATTTATTCCACTTGTATGGAGAAAGAGCAGCACTTTTACCTAGAAATGTCTTTTAATTTTTGTAATACACTGAGTCAGTTCACAACTGAAATTTGACATCAATAACTGTGGGTATTATTTTAACTTTCTGTAGTGTAGTAATTCTGTAGTTGATCTTCTCCCACTGCGTAAAATATTTTTAGGAAATAACTACCAGATAGAAACACATTAGGAAAAAAACAAGGTGTTACAAAATGTATAAAAACAGTCTGTAGTGGTCCATAGGGTGAGGAGGAAAAAAAATAATCAATATAATATCACATTCTTTGCAAAAGGAAGAACTCTCCCCTTTCTCTTCCTCATCAAAGTCATCTCATCAGTTAAGATTTGGGATGCTGAGGGCTCACTATAATGTTCATGTAGACTGAAGTGACTGACCTTAGGACCCAGAGGGGCAGTGAAAAGCTGAGCATAACATCAGAGAGAAATGGGTAGGTAGTAGAAAGCTTGTATATCTCAATTTTGACTCAGTGAAATTTGAACTATAATTCTGGTAATTCATTTCAACTGAACAAATAATTCTTTGATTAGACAATTAAGGCTTTAATTAATTGAGTGTAAATCGTAGCTTTGTACTTAAGAAGTATTCCCTCCCCATTTTTCCTGGAAGATGTTGAATACAATGTGAGTCAGCAGCAGGTACATACATGCACTCTGCTCCTTCCCCATCCAGTTGCACAGTGGTGTCATTATGCTCACATGCTGCATTTTGGGGCAGAATGGAGGGAAGAGGGGCTATGTCCATGTCCATACAGCACAGAACTGAGTGCACTGTAATAGTTCATATCGTATTTTCTCTCCTTTTTTTCTTTGGTGATCAAAACACCATGAACAAAATCTTCAGAGACAAAAGATTCTGCTTATGACTATGCATCTGCTATCTCAAAGGGCTCAAGAGGGAACATTTGGCTGTTTGTGATTATAGTATTTTTCTCTGGTAATTTCTCTAACATGCTAGCTGGCCTCCCACATCAACTCCTGAATGGCAACTGACAGCACTTTTTCTTCATGAAAAGAAATTTTTAATGGGCTGCACCATAAATAGCTGGAACTTGCAGTCCTATGTGCAAACTACAGGATATGAGTCATTAACAACAGCAGGAGACCTTAGATCCTGGGTAGCTTTACGTATCTTCTGTGGCCATATCAAGGGCTGCATTTGATCTGAGCAGCACATGTTCCTTCCAGATAGCTTTGGGAGGCAACCTGCCTCCCGCTGGCTGCTTTTGCAGTATCTGCTCTCTAGTAAAATATACTCCAGGCGTACAGAAACTCCAGTTTATTTTAGGGTCACTCAGTTTCTGGTACCTTGAAGTAAAATCAAGGAAAATTGAGTAATTACTGGATTGTCTTTGAGGGAGGAGAGGAAGAGGCTAACTCGGGAAGCCAGGCCTCAGTTCTTTCCAGTTTCTGATGTTCTCCATTCTGCCAGGGAGGTCACTTTTCTGAGGATTTCAATGAATCTTTAAAGATTTTAAATAGGTTAACACTTCAAGTAGTCAAAGAGAAATTATTATTCTGACAATTTTTGTAAATTTCTATTTCTAATATTTTTAAGCATATGTCAAAAACAGTGTTAACTATTCTTGTATTCCATTTCCAGTAGTTACATATGGATTTGAAATTCTTGAACACAGTTTTGAACTGCTTTACGCTTCCATCATTCACAGATGAAAGAGCCAAAGTGCAAACATTACAACTTATTTTAAGGTAGGGCTCAGTGGGAGAGGGAAAAAGCAATACCTTCCAGGTCTCTTGGCTTCCAGGACTGTGCTTTAATAAAACACCATCTTCTGGATAATTTATCAGTAGTCTGCTAAACAAACTCCAACTCAAGAGAACTTCTTGCTTGAATCCAAGGTTGAAGAAATAGTGTTAATTCTTCAAATCTCGCAGATTTGAAGAATTAAGTCCCTAAAGTTTTTTAAGGCAATAAGTTAAATGTTTGGATTGGTCAGAATATATGCAATGTTATTTAGTGTCACAGACGAGCAAAAACCGAGGGGTTTTTTAGTTAATGTGAAAACTCCTTCTGTAGCTGAATTTACTTCATGCTGATGCTTTTATCAGGTACTACATATGGTATTCCAGCTAATATTGTGAACATATTAGGTCATACTGAAATAATTGTCAGACTGGTTTCTGTGCCTGTGCCAATGTGGGTATTTTGACTGTAATTATGAAAATTTGTAACATACTTATAGTAGAGTGTCTGTACTGTGACTGGAAGGAGATACCCATCTATAAAGTGACCACAGCTGAGGTATAAATTCAGGTCTAGAGTGGTACCTAGCAAACCCTGATCTCCAAATGCTTTTCATCTTTAACTCCTAATGCAAGCCTATGTCAAGTGATTACTCTTCCATTAAAGCTACAGAATAACTCACTGCCAAGGAGGCTGCTGCAGGTGGAAATTTCCACTCAGGTGGAAATCTGGGATGTTTGGACCATAAGAGTGAAGATAAAACCTTACAGCTCTGTCTGACTTATGATATTAGTAAGTAAATAAGTAACACGGGGCTGATGGGCCCTTGACTAAGCTTGAACTGTCAGACCCTGAAAAACAGTGAGAAGCAATGAGCTTTTTATTTTTAGATGTCAGCTTGAAGCTGATTTATAGTAGCTTTCCAGTCAGAGCAAACTGCTTTAGGGCTTCAGGGACTGGATTGGGTGTTATGGACTTTCCAGAAAGTACACAGGCAGTGCAGAGAGGCTTTCAGTGTGGAGAATAGGAGGTCAAATTAAGGGATTTGAAATTCTCTGTAAATCCACACTCTCAAGTTGCTATTTCTGCTTTCTGAGATTTCTTGTTCTGAAAAATGAAGTGCATAATCCCAAAATTTGGCAAGCAACAGAGAAGATGAGTAGCTGTTGCCTTCTCTCTGCCTTGATTTTCCAGTTTTATTGGAACAGTTACAGATTTCTGTAAGGTTGCAGATGTCTGTCTGCTCACCAGTCTTCAATGAGCTTTTTGCTTTGGTAGCACATCACCTATTTATATTTAATGGCTAAGAAGTTACCTGCAACATAGCAGATATGACAAAATCTTTTTCATTTCCTCAATTTTTACTCTCTACCTCTTACAGGTGTGTAAAAGTTAAGATGTGAGCCTTGTTTGGATAAGACCAGTCAACATTCCTGCTTGCCTGCTAGCTAAATGGAGATGGAATTTGTATTCTAAACACCTTTAATTTGTGATATACTTTAACAGAAGGTGAAAGTGTGTATCTTGCTTCTGCTTCCATCACTCTGTATGCTCGCTGTTTTGTGGCAGGAAGTGAAACAGACTGGGAATTTGCAGCTCATGATGTTCACTAAGTGGCAGTCCCAAATTTCATATATGCTTGCCTCCCATCTGGTAAGTGGATGAGTCATTTATGACTCAACTTTCTCCACTCGTCTTAAGAATAATTCTTAATGACTCACATAGAATGTTTTCAGGGGCTCTTGCTGTTGGACAGCACTTTACCTCTTCTGCTCTTGTTTTCTCTTCTCTCCCGTACTGTGGGTTGCGGTTTAACTTCCAGAGCAAAATCCTCTCACCTGGAACTCAGGATTGGTACAGTTGCTGCTTTCAGCAGTGAGTCATTTCTGATTTAAGTATGACTTTTAACTTTATCTGTAGTACTGTCACTTAGTGAAGTGGAGATCAGCCTTGTGGATAGTATGAGTTAGGGTAGGTAAAGCCCAGCTCCGGAGCCCCTGGAGGTGCTTGTGGTGCACACAATGCTCCTGCAGGACAGGCTGGTACAGGGCAGGACCTGCCCTCCTGGTGGCTGTGCCCACCAATGCCCATGGATGAGCAGGCTCTAATCTAGAGCCTCAGCTGTTTGGGTGCAGGCTTGCCTTCAGCTGGAGGACCTGCAGTAGGGAAAACAAGGGTCACAAGTTTGTTATTCCTTGTCTTGTGCACAATGAATAGAGACAGCCGACCTGGACTTTGTACTGGATCTGTTTTAATTCTAGACAGGTCTTTGTTGGCTCTGTGTTTGAAGTGTAAGTGGAATATGAATCCTTGTCATCAATGACTGTGCTCTAACTCAAGTAGCAAAAACAATCTATGTGTGTGCAGAGAGCTTCAGTAACTCTTAAGAGTTGCTAGTGATGTCTGTAGGTGATCAGAAGAAGTTAAAGGAGTGGCAGAGACTTTTTCTTGGACTTACCTTTTTACATACATTTGCACATCCTTGACATATTACATCTAAAAATGTAAGTAAATGTACACTTCCCATTGAGAAAAATGCACATATTACATCCTTGAGATGTAAATAGCAACTCATGTCTTACAATTTTCCCAACCATATGGCCAGTCCTATAGATGTGCCCATTATGTAAGAGAGACCCTGTTCTACACTTCAGTACTGTGTGACTGTTCACTGGAAAGGGAGTTTGAGAATCATTAATTAAAAGAAGTGTCTAGTATCTTCCATATTTGAATTTTTAATTTCCAAGTCATTCTGTTAATAATCAAAGTTTATACGCTTAGAAATGAATCTTCATACTATAACTCCTTTTACTTATCTTTCTATTTAATTAGAACTAAATAGCTGTTTCTCCTCAGCTCATTCTTTTATCCCTAAAGCAATTTCTTATATGTCCTCACTAATTACTAAAATCACATCTCAATGGCATCCATTCTTGATGGCTTTGTGATTGTTTCAGGGTTTATAAGAAACAGCATTTGCTTCACTATCTATATCTGAAACTAAATACCTCATAAAAATGAAATTTTATGTTGAACTTTATTCTCTGTTAGCAGATATTTTCTAATTGGAGTTTAAAGATAATGTGGATATTGCCTCCAAGCTTAAATGAATACTTGGCTTCAATTTTTACAAAGAATGTAGACACAAAAAAAGGTGGTTAGCAGAAATAACTACATGAAATGAGGATTTCTACATCTGGAAGGAAAACCAAAACATTTTAATAGGATCACTCAAATGGGATAAAATTATTTTCTCTCCAGATACCTGATAACCATGGAAGGTGAATGTTTTTTTAATGTAATTTGATGAGTTGATGCTTCATATAACTGAACTTGAAGAAAGGGAGTAAAGCAGACTCCAGATGCCTTTGTTATCAAAATAATAATACAAGAGTCTCTTAAACACATTTTTGAAGGACAGCATAATTAAGCAGTATCATGTGGGGAGAAACAGCTATAGAAAACAGAGACAAAAATGAGCCAAGGCAAAGTAAAAACTGTAAGGGTGTAGTAAGAGTATTAAATACTACTCCCAAACATCAGCCTACAGCCTGGTCTTGGAGTTTGCTCTTACTAACAGCCATAGCACAAAAGTAGGAATGTACTGATTTCAGTTTATACATACTACAAAGTCAGGAGATGCAAAACAGTGAGGGTGATCATAAACACATTGCATAAAAGTAATTGCATGACCTTGCAAAACAAATTAATAGCAATAGGAAATTTAATATTGGAAAAGGTGAGGTTGTGCTTTTATGGGTCAGCCTTTCTGTTAGAAACTAGAGGTTCATCAGCTGGGAGTGGTGAAGATCAAGACTCTTAGTTGACTACAAGGCACAAGAAGATGGAAGATCCTGAAAAAAGCAAATGTGTTGCCAGGAGCCTATGGATCACTGCAGCAAAGGTGGGGACCCAAAAATGGGTTCTGTGCTGTTGAACAAGGAACTCATTGATCTTTAATCTTCAGCACACTGAAGCCTTGCCTGTGAGAGAAAAAAAAAAATAGTAAGTAAATAATGAGTTTTCAATTTTGTATGCCAAGCTTTGTTATATGGATTATAGGCTTCTGTGACTGTCACCCAGTACCTTCAGTGAGTACAAAAATGGTTTTTAACATCCCTCATTGCAGATTGTATAGCTTAAAGACTGAAACATTCTCTAAAACCTATTTTTTCAACTAAATACTTCAATTTTTCTACCACTAAGCAGAACTACATTTCGTTACTGACTTTAATGGAATTGGGAAGGGACCCAAGAATATCCATATTGTTGTCGAGCATTTTGCAGATACCTTTGGAAAATCGGCAGTACTGATCAAGAACAGCTACTTCCCTTGTGATGGGATCAGGCAAAAAGATCTCTGAACTATGCCAGAGTGATTTTACTCAAATTAGAAGAAAAAGTAAGAGAAAACATTTAAAATCACACACTGCATGTTGTTCTATGTTCTTTACTTAGCTTTTCAGTAGCACAAACAAGGTTGCCATATAAAAGTACATATGCAAAATAAATGTTTGGGGAGAGTCCAGCAACAGGATATGCCAATGGATACTCCTGGATTAATTTTTGAAATCTAAACAAAATGTAATATATGTTTAGACTCAGTGTTGGTTTCGTTCGAAAACATTTGCTATGTGAATGTCTTGTTTGTTTTGCTGAAATAAATCATGCAATTAAGAAATGGGGCCAAAACCCATCATTTTTACATTTCACTAGGTTGATTTTTTTGTTATGAATGAAACACATATATATTCACATGACTCACATCATAACAGTATAATTAATGAAATATGAAATAAAAAGTAGTTACTGAAATTTTAACATCTTGAGCACCTTTACAGTCTGTTTACTCCCACTTGCATTAAAACAAATATTCTCTTATTTATTTAATAACTATTTTTCAATTATACTGACCCTCACCTTTATTGGTGGATCAAGGAATTTCCCACATGGTTCCTCACGGTTTGTTGAAGTCTGATTTCACAAATCAATTGATACTTGTACTTTTGATCATTTTCTATCTCAAAATAATTTTTGAGACATATCAGAAAGGTGGGCTTTTGGTTTACTTACAGGGAAAGGCAGCTGAAATTGTTCTCCTTCCATATGGAGCTTAATGCCAGTAGATAGTTCTCCAAGGGGTAGTCATTGTGAAATGGAGCGATAATGCCAGTCCAAGCTAGAGTTTGATGAATGCCATCAAGGATCTATAACCTAAAATAATTTTTACCTTAGCACTTATTAACGCATTCATTATTACTTTTTCTGTAAAAAGGCTGCTATGTTTCAAATACTACAACAGAAAATCTCCAGTAAATTGTCCGTTTTCTCAAAGAAATCTGGGGGTTTATCAGGTGAGATACTCCTGTTAGAGAGCTGCAGCTGTTCAGGTAGGGCTTTGCATGGATATTTTGGATATAGTTAAAACAAGTAGTGTTGCAAGAATACTATGAGTAACTAACAGCATTGGAGAACTGTGGTCCTCAAGGTGCTGAGGAGAGAGGGTGTCTAATATGTGAAAGTCCTATGTAATCTAGGAGATAACTCTGACAACTGTTGTAACTGATCTTATTTTTACTGCACTTGAAGAGTTAAGTAGGTGCATCTGCAGTTGTCTTCACTTGGTTTTTCTGTGTTCACCCCTGCAGAGAGCATAGTGCTGGGATCCTTCAGTGTATAAACCACTCAGTATTTTTAGCTGCATTAGGTCCAAAGGAACTCTCACATATGTAATGAAGCATCAGAACTAGTTTGTGTGACACTTTTACCTAATGTATCTTACAGCATTCTAAAATCATTTGTGTGCCCATGAACTGTAAACGTAACCCCTCTCTTAGTTTTGTCTCATTCAGTCTTTTGCACTTGCATATTTAATTATTTTTCCCAGTCATCTTTATGGCATTACCTGTTCTCCATTTCCTTTGACAATGAGCAATAAACTGGATGCTGTTAGTAAGGATTTCCTTCTGCATGTAGAGGAACCCTTCTCCAAGGTATTAGTACTGCCTGTCGTCCTTCCAGACCTATAAGCATGTATTCAGCTCACCTTATAGAGGACAGCTGGAACAGAATATTTGGATAATAATTTGTAGTTCACTGATTAGTCTTTGCTATAAAAGTTGTGTTTGAATGTATTGCTCCATTGCACCAAAAAGAAAGGCTGAAGGTTGTCTCAAGCCCATAGCAGCAGCAGCATGAGCTTGTCCAGACTCATCTGGAGAGGTGCATCACTCCTTTCCCCTGTGTGAGAGAAAGCACTTCTCTGTAGCCTTCTTAACTTCTGTGATAGCCAAAACGAAGAGCAGTTCTGATGATTTTCCCTCCTCAAACTCTGTGAAGAATTTTCTTCATCAGGAAAGTTACTAAGATTTGTTTTATATAGACCACTGCAGGCCAAATTAAACTTGTTGCAGGGATAGGAACTGAGTGTTCTAAAGTAAAAATACTTTTCAACATTTTCATTTTACAAAATTAAAAAAAAAATCTGCATTACATTTTTCCAACTAATTATGTAAGTGTTAGCAAGAATTACATGCCCTGCATTTTAAAAATGACTAAACCAATTCACTATTTTATACTGGATTTTGCAAAAGAGAAAAGTAAGCCACCTTTCTGTTTTATTTTTTTTTTCCCCACTCTGTGTTGTAATTTGTTAATTTTCTATCACAGACAAGCTTGTTTCCACATCAGTTTGCTGAAAGCTCTATTTTTGGTGTACCTGATTAGATGACTCCAGACAATGTGAACTAAACTTCAGCAAAATCAGCAGCTGATGGCACTGTGTTGCCTAACAACTTCAGAAGTTTCTGCACTTGTGCTGAGTTGCCATAGCAATATCTGCCCACTGGTGGTGGACTTGCTTCAGAAGTTGCAATAAAAACAACTGTCAGACTAACATAATGACAGATACATTAGCCACAGCAGCACCAAGAAACTGGAAATTATTGCTGTCACAAACATAAGTGAAGCTTCGTTGTGCTTCAGATCATCCCCAGGTATGTGTCTGTTTTGGAAGGTCCAAAGTTCTGCTGCTTTATTCAGTAACTACAGGAGTACATGAGGTGGGCTGGAATATTTCAGTATTAGACACAACATGAGGATCAAGTACTTGTCTCATGTGCACTCCTCAGGGAGGACCAGTTTTACTATTATGTTTCTGCAACACCCTTCCTTTTGTCTCTTTTTATTACTGACCCATGCTTTGTTTTATTTCTTCCACTTGCTGCAAATATTGAGATAGCAACTCATTCTCCTTCTTAAGCAGTTCAGATATTTGGAAGTAAAGGAAAGAGAGAGTTTGTGGATATGATCTAAAATTATTTTTTAAAATTTTAAAACGTCTCTGAATTCTGAATAATTCTGAATCCCTTCACTTCTTCAGAGTCTTTGAGATACTTCGCATGCTCAAGTTGCAAGATTGAGATTTTTCAGACCAGGAAAAGTTAATGTAGCAACTTTAACCCAGCAGTAATTATTAGCCCATCTGTTTTGCTTCAGTGGCCTATTGAGACAGACAGAAAAAACCCCAAATCCCTGTTTCTGTAAAAGATGCTGGAGCCATTGGATGCATGTTTCCAGACTTGTTTGGTTTAACTCGAAAAATTGAGAACTCTGTTTCCCCTCTGGTATTTGGTTTATCTGTTTAGCTTTCCTGGATTAAAATTCAATTTAGTCAAATACTTGGATGAAATGATGCTTTAATTTGGTCTTCTTGACAGGGATTTTTCCTCCCTGAAGCAGCAACTGATTGTTTTTCTCAGTATGCTCTGTAAGTGTTAGCATTAAGTGCTAACTGACCCAAGTTTCTGTCTTGAACCACAGTGTTAAAATCTCCATTTAGAAAATATCACGTTGTCCATTTTCACTCTGCCTTAATTGTCCAATATGAAATGTGATCAGAGTGGGACCCCGTTTGAAAAGACACAGCTTGGAATGTTAACTGCTTGCTGATGATGTGTTTGCTTAGCAATTTGCAGGCTATCATTCTGATTAATAAAAAAAAATTGCTGTATCTATGGAAACAAAGTGTGGAAATAGCTTTTACATCTGAGGAATGTTCAAGTAAAATGATTAGATGGCCTTAAAAATGGTAGCAGCTGTCTTCAGAGCAAAACTCAGGGCGTTGCTGGTGTAGAAAGGACTGTAGCAATGTATGACATATAGGATCCTAACATTTTAACTTCATTCCAATCAAATATTGTTTTAGCAAATTATCTTCATGCTAATTACTGCATCTGTTTTATTTTTTCTTGATGCTTTTGTGAATTGCCATGTCTTAATTGAGATGTCCCAAGAGATGATTTAAATAATGTTAATTATTAATTGATTGCATCTAGATTAACTCTAAAAGAAATTAAAATTTCAACATGAGGATAATAAACAGTATTTGCACCAAATTTGCCAGTGTTTTCGCTGTTTTGGAGAGCCTTTAGTCTTCTTGTCTGGCTTCCTGCTGTAGAGTCAAGGAACCACGAATGTATTCTCTATTTTCCATTCTGTTTTTCCAGCTAAAAGTGTTGGCCAGCAAATGAAAATTTTAGGAGTTCTGGCATTCAAAATTCTAGTTTTTTTCTTTCAGCTTCTTGACTCCTAGAAGTTATTTGATGTGCTCAAAGCATTGGTAGGTCTTGTGCCTTTGTCACAGCGAACACAGGAAACTCTTCTGCATTCTTTCAATGGTAAATAAAAATATTTCCAAAGATTTTGGATAAAGGCAATAGAATGGAGCTTTTCAGAATGTACACTTCATGGTGCAGCTATATCTGGCAGCCTTGGGTGACATGAAATATTAAAAGAGGGAAAGGTTTATTTAGGCTGAGATTGGGAGCAAGCCCAAAGCGCAGAGGATAATCCTTGGTAATGAGAGCAGAGGGGAACAGTTTTCCAACGGTTTTGGAGGGGCTTTTTTCAGTAAAATCCTGTTCCTCATGGGCCAGTGAAAGTATTTGAATATGCTGGAAACTGTAACGAGGTGTGAGAGCAGTGCAGTAGCAGAACCCCTGGTGCTCCTTGTGAAACCAACCTTTGCTGATGGCAGGAGAGGCTACAGGAGCTCTGCTGCAGCTGTATCCCTTTAGACTCACTGCAAAATTTCATTTTCACTTTAAGCTCATATTTGTCTGTTCTCTGCCTCACGGGAGAAAAGAAACCTCTTGAAGTAAAATACCTATTGTGGAAGTCAACCTTGAGAGCTTTTGCTTGGATCCATCTTGTAAACAGAATCTGAATGTTTACTCATAGTTTTGTGGTCCTTAATTTGACCTGGCCTAGACCCGCTTGTAACAGCAGCGGATCACTTAGTGGGGAACAAAAAGTAGATGAAAGAAAAAATTATGTAACACAGAAAACTAAAACAGGCATACAAAAATAAACATCTAAGATATGTCTCAAGGTATATTTGAGGTGCATAATATATTAAGATATAATGCAATATAATTGCAACATTAATTGCCAAAGTATAGATGCCTGAACCCTTGAATGTTTTGATATTTTTAGAGGCCCATGTAAGGCATAAAACTTTAGATATTTTAAAACTGTTATTGCAGTGATGGACTATGAATGTTTATTTACTTGAAAAGGAACTGAGCTTAGTTAGGAATCCAAGTGTATTGCAATAGTTCTAGCTGGATGTACACCTTTTCACTCATGTCAAAAGAATTGTTTACACAGATTAAAGTATTTTTTCAGTTAGGTGTTATTTTAGAATTTATGGGCAGCTGTGTTTGGAAAACATTAATGCAGAGGCAGTATAAAGTGATATAACATCATCTGCAAAAGTCTTTTTAAAGGACTACACAGGTTTTAACTAGCCATGAGGAGCAAAGTGCTCATTAGCAGATGGCACAGCAGAGTTTTTCTTGAGAAATATTTGTTTTGTTTCGTTTCCATTCACTTCCAGCTATGATGAGAGTTTGCAGGAGTGTTTCCAGATCATCCATGTGAGCTATACCATGCATGCAGCTTGGAAAGTCAAACGTCTGCAAATGTGTCTGGATGTTCCAGACAATGTTGGATTTGGTTTGCTGTGGGATTCTCTTGGAGGGACACAGATTGAATTACAATGACTGAGACAGGATCTTGGAGAAACTTGGAATAATCTGAACATAGAGAATCTTTAGATTTCTAGCACTGTGAATTGAAAAAAAACCCAGAGAAATCAAGAAACAAACAACCCTCTCTGCACCCCCCCAAAAAATCCCCTCCCACCCAAGAAACTGAAAAACAGCAACAAACCCCACTCCAGATGTTATGCATACCAGATAGCTGCAAAAATGCCATTTCTGGTTGTTTTGGCATCCTGATTTTCCTCTCCCTCTTTAAGAAACTTGACAGGGAAGGGATAAAAATGTTAAATATTACACCAGCAAACCTATGATGGGGCATATGCTTCAACTTTTCTTACTGAAGGGAAGTCTCAGGCATGGGGAGACTGAGTTAAGCAAGGCCATACAGGCAGTGTATGGCAAAAATAAATCCTCCTCCAGATTCTCAGGTGGGTGTGCTTAGGGCAACACTTAATTAAACACTTAAAAACACTTTATGCCCATTATTAAATGCATTTCTCTGTGAAAATGACATCACTGGGAACATGTAAAAATTAAAAGATGAAGTATTTTGGAAGACTCTAAAAAAAGCTTCTGATAAGTTAATTGTATTTCTGTAACAAATTGTGTTCAGAGACCAGAATATTACTTAGGGTCTAGGAAAAGTTACATCTTCAATATATAAATAAAACCATCTGCAATGGCACATTTTTCTTTTAAATCTAGCAGATATGACCAACTTACTAAGTATAATTTAATATAATATTGTAATGTTAATATAATACATTCCTTTCAAAAAATGAATCACAGCAATTCCAAGTTCAGGTGTCTCTATCAGGGAGCATAAAGAAAATTTTATAAAAAAAGTAGTCAGAGCATATTCTTAGGATCACATCTATTCAACAAATTATTTCAAAAACTCCTGTGTGTATGAATTTGCATCTGAAGTAGAATAGTTTATAACAGTGTGAAATTGGTGATACTGAATTTTCGTCTGCCAAAGCCATACTTTGATACCTTTGCTAAAAAAAAATAGGCAGTTTGCTCTTCTTAGCTCTTACTCAGTGTTGCTCCAACTGTAAACTTTCTTTCATTAGAACCTTCAGTATATTTCCTTTTATATTCCTGTAATTCAGAAAAATCTCTGATATGACATGTCATTAATAAATCTGTGGAACTAATAAATCCTATTTGTGGTTTGGAAAGGAGAACACTGCAATTCTTTCATAAAGCATCTATTTATCAATGGAAGATAGATACAGAAATATCAGAATAAGAATGGTTAAACTTGTAGTGTTATTTGCGTGGCTGATGTCCATGGAGACAAATGGTTACAAAATCAGTTTTCTTACAAAATCACTTGATTTGAATATTCTAAAAAGCTATTAAGAATAAAGAGGGATATGTTTTCGTGTTCTGTCAAGTATAAGCAGAGACAGGAATTATTTTAAATTTTCATTGCAGGCTTAACATTTGCAGAGTTGTCCTTATGCCCAGTTTGTGTGCCAGAATGAATTCTTAGTGATGTATGCATGGCTTGAGTGGATATGTGATAGAATAAATCATCTGAAATTAATAAATTTTCTCATTGTATACAGTACATCACAATAAAACATGTACTTAAAAATAATGGGCTTGGGCGGAACATGCCTTGGTGTACAGTTTAACAAAAACCAGAAAAATTATATTTTTGCAGACTACAAGTAGTTTTGGGGTGATTGAATGCATGCAATTGTTAACAGAGGTTTGGGGTTTGTATTTACAGAAGTCAGGTGTTGGACTTGATCATCCTTGTGGGCCCCTTCCAGCTCAGGAACTCATGGGATTCCGAGGATAGATTTTGCACCACTTTAACTAAATAGGTGATCGTGCAGAAAACACCACACAATCAAACATTATGGAACATTAATGCCCAATTATGTCCATGTCCTTTAAAATGCTACAGTTCTGTTTATGTAACACAGGGAGTGTTCTGCAGCTAGCTGACAGAGAATATGGAATATACAAATGACTTTAACATAGGATGTATTTTATTATTTGTGCTACCTCTCTTAAGTCAGGTTTTGCTCTCTGCAGCTATTTATTATTTTAGACTTTATTTCCTTTGTCAGATTGCCTTTCTTGGATAGTATTAAAATGTTACCGAATTACTTTTGCTGGTCAACAAAATATCTAATGGGTTCTTTGGAAGAGAAGTTCATCTTAGCTTTGCAGTTATATTATTATAGCAGGGAGAGGGTGTTAGTTCAAGTCCCCTTTCTGTGTACTATGTACAGAGAAAATAGCACATGGGGGATTTCCTGTCCCTGACTGTCATTCCTTACAGAATTGTATCATCACTTGGTGGTCACTTAGCATCACTTTGTTTCCTTTTAAATTGTCAAATGAATATTAGAGATCTCCTCTCATCAAACCTTAACAGTGTGGTGTTAACTAGTCAGAAGGACTTTACAACTTTAATGTGCTGGTACTGGTGAGTTCCTATATATCCCTAGCTGGAACTGCTGTAAAGTCTTTTAGGATTTTGGGCTGCATGTTCATTGAACTTCCATGCTGTCTTTAAAGGAAAAGGACGCCTCTTGGAGTTTTATCCACTGGAACTTACTTCTTTTAAAAGCTACTTATTTTAAGACAAAATGAACAGTGTGCCAACACGTTGATTATTAAATAGTACGCTCTGCAATAAAGTGTGAGCAAATGGTTTTCCCATCTGTGGTCTTCACTGAAGACTAAATAAGGGAGAACTTACATCTAAGAACACTTTGAATACGATGCGTTTGCCATTGAAAAGGCCGAGTTTACGGAACTTTTGTATTGCAACATTAGTATTTGGAAAACACGGAGGCTGTATTTGAATCATGTAAATGATACTGCAGATAAGCAAAGACTGACAACTCTGGAGTAAAATAAACTTGAATATCAGTGTCCCATTGCTATGCTAGAAAGCATTTCATTTAATAGCTTTAAATCCCAAAGGTTGTCTTTAGGATAAAGGTACATTGAATATATTCCATGCTTTACTGTAGGTTTGTTCCAAGGATTCTTCTCTTCTCTGTATTCCTTCCCACTTCTAAATTCTATGTGACCAAAAAGATGGTCTATTTATTTATATTTAAGGAAACAAAAAAGCTGAATATAGGGTCTAATTTTAATGGCTCCCAGAAGCATAAAGCATTTTCAGTGATACCTAAAATTGGTGAGATTTTTTTAGTAATTCCCACAATCAAAGATATAGCAATTCAGCTTCTTAGCTATGACTTGTACTAACATAAAACACTTTTTTTTTTTTTAATATAGGAATTTTAAGAAGCAGAATGTATATGCTGCATTTTCCTTATAACAAAGTTTTAAGAAATATTTTTTGTTCTATGCTAACTGAAGAAACTCCCAAGTTAGCTTCAGGTTTGCTCCCTTGTGCAATGCCTGTCACAGAGCACCCAGTACTATATAAATACCTGTGCCTGTATTTCTGTGAAACTCTGATAGCTGCCTTTGAGTGCTTAATAATCGTGAGGTTCATAGAGTGGCACATGAAGGACCTGACTTTCTCCCATTGTGAAAATACACCTCCTTCAGATTTAAAGACAAGTGCAAAGACACATCACACATAAAGAATGTCTACTTTCTAATTTTACAACATATTAATTAGTAATAATGTTTGTGATATTGTCATAAGAATGCCAGCAGAAGCCCTGGCTGCCTCCAGCGTGTGGCATCAGTGTGATGTGTCCCTGTGCACATCCATGCAGGAGCAGCCGGTGGCCACTGCTGCCCACAGCAGGCTCTGCTAGCTCCATGAGCAAACACCCTGAATCCTGAGTCTCCTGAAATGTCCACTGCAGGCACAGCTGCCTTGCTGGGTTTGCAGGTCTGCAGTTCCAACAACCAGCAGAGACTTTTCCATGCTGGCATCTTCAAATGGATGGGAATGGATTTCGAAGTATGCTCTGCCTTACACTGAACTGGGACCACGTTTACGCTTTTCATTATTTGCTTTTTCTAAGCTTCAGTTTGTAATTAATGCAAGTTTCCAACATGTTTTATCAGCTGATGAAAAATCTGAAATATATTTTCTCAAATTTATTCTCCTGTTTACAGTTTTTGTTCAGAAAATGGATTCTTGGCTTGGGACCAAATAACTGGTTTTTATATAATTAAATTCTTAATGCACTTATATAAGGAGGACAAAAATCAAATGAGTGGGAGGATAAAATGCAAAGATCTAATTTCTTTGAAGTCTCAGTTTGTAAGTTTGTTATTATTCTTGATGTTCTTGCTTTTAAAAATGCCCAGTTTGGTTAGAAACTCATTATTTAAGAGCATACAAATTCTTCATTGGAAAGTTCTTTTTAGATTTAAATTCCATAGGGGTTTTTTGGATTTTGAAAACAGTGTGGTGTTGTGGTTTTTTTTTTTTTTTTTTCCTCTTGGAAGACAGTTTTTTGGAGTAAAATAATATCTGTGTTAGTGTGATTAGAGTGATGAATGTTTTGGTTTTGTCTCCTGTTGATAGTTTTTTGTGTCATTGTCAGCTTATTTTTGTTTTGTTTCTTTTCAATTGGAGTGTTCCAGCACCTCTGTAAATTTTTTGCAGCATCTTTTGGGATGCTATTGGCTTACAGTGATTTTTGGATTATGTCTACTTTTACTTGTGCTGAATTTGCAGGAAGAATTTAAACCTTACAGGGTTTTTCCCCCTATCACTTTTAGTGCATTACAAAAGATCTTTAGAAGCTGCTGTCTTCTTCCAAGTGGCAGAAATCTTGTATACAAAATAAAACAAAAAGCTGCTTTGAAAAATACGTAGAGATGATGAGAAACTTGAGATTCTACATACTATTAGGTTTTTTTAGCAAAAATACTCAGTTTAATCCACCAGATAATTGCTATTAAAAGTACATAGAGAATAAGGAGAATCAGGAATTCTGGACTAAATGGATTCCACAGGAATTTTTTTTTTTTTTTTTAATTAAAGGCCACATTTGTTTGAAACTTAGAGCAATGCCAAGCATAATTTTGTTTGTACAGCCCTTGGTGCTCTTGGCCTAGTGCTAGGTTACTTTATAGGGCAGAGAGTGAAAGTTGGTCTTCATTTCTTCTCTTCTTCATAATTTTATGTCAGAAACGCAGCCCTTTTATCACATGCTGTAATCTATTACTTTTTCCTGAGCTTGGTGTAGACTGCGATACCAAGTATTTCACATCCGTAAAGATTCAGGTTAGAATAAAAAACTTTGACCTGCTACAGGTGATGCAAAAAAGTGTTAGAGAAATGATGTGATTATCACTAACTCCCTGTCCTGATCTGTCTTACCAGATGCACAAAGAAGCAGTGAATTACAGAGAGGCTGAGGTTGTCCCTAATGTCCTTTCTTTATTTCTCCCTTTATGGGATGGGCTAGCACAGTCCCCTGCCTGCTGCCCCTGCCTTTCCTCATGTCAGCGAACGCTGCTGCACGTGCCTCCAGCTGCCAAGAAACCCCCACCTGGCAAACCCTTAAAAGGAGGGTGCTATCATAATTTCAAATCCTTGCAGCTCTAAATCCACAACTTTTAAAGGAAATGGTTTCTTTCATATCTGACATGGTTAGGATTTGATATCTGAAAAAGGAATTTGGAACTCGACTTTCTGCTGTTTGTTTGCATTCAGCGAACACTGTGGCCCACTTTATAAAACAGCTCTGGACAAGCAGAGCAGGCTTGTTTTCTGGAGCTCAGACTCAATTATCATCTTCCTAACTTTCATGATTTCCTCAGGAAATCTAAGACTGTGTATGTTTTATATTTTTTTTTATTCCCCTTCTCTTAAGAAATGTCCTTCTTCCCTCCCTCTTCAGCTGAGGAACTGAATGGAGAAAGATTTTAATATTATGTGCTTGGCACTTTTATGGCATGTTTTTAAATGCTGTAATTAAAAAAATAAAAATAATGGAGCATGTGTATGTTTCGTTATAAGTGAAAAGTATTTACCCTTTCAGATACTTACAAGTAGATATCATAGGAACTATGCACACTAATGAAGATTAATGAGCTGTTATATGAGTTAGTATTTAATTGATTTGGCTAAATATCAGTCTGTAGGAAGAGATGAAATTTTTTTTTCATGCAAGTAATGATTTTTGTATATGCAAATTTATGTGATTGAAGCTGTGTCAATCCCCAACATCTTCTAGTGTGGTCTTTTGTGAGATTATAGAAGACTCTGCCAAGTGTACTTCCAGATAATTTTGCTGAGTGAATTTGGAACCTAAGATTTCCCACGAAAACTTCAACTCATGCAATTTTCTGCCAATTTTGTGAAGTCAGTAACAGGGATAAACCAAGTACACTTTGATATCTATCATAAAAAGCAGTAAATACTTTTTATATAATAATACTTATTTGAAGGCAGATTTTTGTGTAAAAAGTTACTATATTGATGTGACCAGTGATGAATCGTCCTTTTAGAGTTGCCAAAAATTTAAAATGTTGCTAAATGTCATGGCTGTAGGCCTTGGCAGAGAATTTCCGGAGCTTGAATTTTCTTTCTATATTTCTCTGCCTTGCTCATCATATCATATATCTCTCTTTAGTAGTAAGTACGTTTTCACCTCAGAAATATATCAGAAATTATCAAATTTTGACACAAAGCAGGTGTCTGTCTGAAAAAAAGGAAAAAATGGCCTTCAAAAACTTTGAAGTCTGTGCTGATACTTACTTGGAGGGGCACAAACCATGCTAATAGTAAGCAACATCCAATAGAATGTTGTCCCAAGCCAATTAAAGATATATTTTGTCTATCCTTCAAACTGTTTATAGGAACCTTATTTGGTTGTTACTTTTTATTGTCGTCAGTAGATAAGTTCAGTCAGATGGGTCAGAATCTGCAGAAGGCATTACTTTTACTAAAGCTTCATTGAAATTAAATTTGGAGTTTGAATCAATGCCCAGGAATGATGTCAGCTATAGCAGATTAAATTTGCTAACGTCTCTTCATTTTAATTGTGTTTTTAAAACAAAGCAGATAATTCTTCCAGGCTTTTGCCTTTTAATGTTTTCAGCCTTTGTTTGGGCTGAATATTTTGGGGTGTTGAATATTAAATTTTAAATCTATTTTGCAGTAACTCTGCATACAAAAACATCGATTTATTAGACACGTTTCAACAATAATTTGTAAGTAGTAAAATATTCAACATTTTATCAGTTTTTTGCATGCTGTTGTTGTTGTTTTATATTATGGAGGAGTGAGTAAAGGGAAAGGTAAAGAAATAATTTCTGATGTACAGTATTGACTGTTACTTATCCTGAAAAATCAAATATATAAAATAGTTCTTGAAATTTTTTAATATTAAAACTGGTATATAACCTGTAGGAAAATGGGTGAATAATTCAATTTTCTGTCTCTGATAGTATTGCGTATTAGATATACCTGGTCAGGATTTTATATTGTTGTAACAAGATAATTTTGCTTTTGTTCTATCTGGTGGTGTGCTTATGGTCTGACTGCAGTCCGAGAATTGCAAGCCTTTTTATTTGTATCCAATGTCACATTAATAACGGTTGTAATTATTTTTTTTACTTAATCTGCTAAAAATCTTAATAACATAATTAAATCAATTGCATCCTGCAGCAATGAATTCTGGAGGGAAATTGTATTGTCTATATCCTGCTGCTGGAAACAATGTGAAGTGTTCAAGTTTCAAGTAATTGGAAATGAAAAGTCCTAATTTACTGGAGTAAGCTTTCTCCATGGTGGCAGTTCTTTGCTGTGTGTTAGAATCCCAGAGCCCCAGTTTTATCTGGAAGGGAACTCTGGAGGTCTTGTAGTCAAACATGACAAAGGTACTTGGGGATGCATCCAGCTGAGCCTTGAACACTCCTAGGATGGCAATTCCACAGCTCCTCTGTGGATTTTCCAATGGTGAATTCTTCCCCCAAATGCTGGAATTTCTTGTGTTTCTACTTGCCTATTTCCTCTTGTCCTATACATGTGCACCTTTGAGAATTATCTGCCTCCATCTCCTCCCTATCCTATGACTGGGTGCCTGTAGCTGGGGAGCAATAACGACTCCCCTGAGCCTCCTCTACTGTGGGCTCCCCAGTTCTCTTAGTAAATCATAGATGGTAGAGAGCAGCCTCACAAGGGCCTTGTTTGGCTCCTTCAGCACCTTTGGATGCCTTCAATCTCATGGATTCACTTATGTCCAATTTAATTAAGGGATTCCTTCCCTTTATCTCTCCACAGCAAGTAAAGTGCTCTTTTCTAATATTTTTAAACGCCTTCCACAGAAGATACTTGGGAATCTTTACCACCCCTTCTTTTCCAGATCACATCTTCACTTCTGTGTGCACTTTTCTTTCACCAGTGCTAATAACCAATCCAATACTGTGAGAACTTGGCTGAGTCCAGTAATATGAGGCAAGGGGAGTAGGTTTGGAATTCTTGCAGAAACCCAGGTTGGCTAGGTTGCATCTATGTAGCTTTAGTCCCTTTTTTTCCTGTGGGATATTGATAGGTGAGGATCCACTGGTGTATGCTGAAATAAGGAAGTACAAAGGTAGCCTTTATCCTACTGGAGCATCTTTCTCTCTCTAGACTTTCCATTATGCAAAACTCTTTATGTGATCTGAGCTATTATTTTGTAAAAAAAATTAGACATAATGGTACTTTCTGATGTGAAAAATATCAAGCAGTATGTTGCTGATGCAAAGAAAACATTTGTTAGGTTTCCTAATGTAATTAATCTCTTTGATCTCAGAAGTGGTACATATGAATATTGTTTTACTCTCTTAGAAAAGAAGAAACAATGTTGGTCTGACATCTGAAGGCAAATGAAACCTTTGTCTTCTGTTCTTACACTTGCACTGCTGCTGTTTTAATCTTGTGTACTCCTCATAGCACTTGAATAGCCTGTATTTCTTCTTGTTTATCTGTTTTTCTTCTGTTTGCCTCATGGTTTAATATAACTTCCCACACCAAAACAAGGTAGTTATGAAATTCAGAACATCAGGTAGAAAGTTCTCAGATAACTAAGAAGGTGGGTATATATTAAAACTATCTTAGAAATTGTTAATTGAGCACTACTGCTAAATTTCTTTGGTCTTCTTTATTAAGATTTCCAAGAGACGGGGAAAGTTATATTAAAAAAAAAAAAATGCTCCTGTGTACATAAAAATTGTGTAAACATCTGCTAGGTTTAGTAACTCTCTTGAGCAATCAGCTCAAAAGCTCTTTTTTTTCTTCAGAGCTCATTAGTCGCATAACTTGGTAAAGTTTTAACTGGTTTGGAAAGATTCCATAGCACAGCAAAGTTCATGGTGAGGAAATTTTACTCTGACCACACCATTTGCACAGCACTTGACCGAGGTTGTAGCACTGGACATCAGGAGAGGGGATTTTTTTCCCCTACTTTATTTTGTTCTCTGCTGCAGCTTACATTTTGACCCCAGAAGTGGACTCACTTTCCCTGAGAGTGAGTTGGCACTGTAACCTTTTTACCTCTGACTCTGTGCTCTTCTGTAAGTGGAAAGCAGGGTTTGTGGAGAGCTCCTTTACTTGTCAGTTGAATGGGAGAAGGAATAACACTTTACCCAACTGAGAGGTGCTGGAAAGCATTGTTGCTCAGGGTCCTGTGTCACCAAACAGAGCCGTGTCAGATACTTGCCTTTTGAAATGTCATAAGGGCTCATAAACTGCTTGCAACTATCAGCAACTATCAGTGACAGTCTTGCTCCTGAACTATGTGATTTTTAAATACCAGTACTGTTGACAGAAAAGAAATGCTTTGTAATTTGAGAGGTTTAGGCTTCCTCCTAAAAATGTCCTATGTCAGTATTTTTTTCATGAAACTGCATTGTTTAGCTTCAGTTACGTTCACTAGTATACTTCTACCTTCACAAAATGCAATTCAAATTTTTTGAATATATCTAATGTTTTTGCAAAATGATTTTCTCTATGAAGTCTTTCACTGAAAATGTAGTTGTATAACTATAGGAAAGCATGATTTCTAAAATTCTATGACTAATGCAGCAATGATTCAGACAGATTTTAAGCTCTATAATGGTTGATCAGAGTTTAGGAATAGACCTATATTCTAATACTGCAATAATAAGCAGATTTCAGTTTGAAATAGGCCACAGGGACCAGTCAATGTTTTCCAAATTTGAGGACCGGTATGTAATATGTAATTTAGGTACTGGGAAGATTTTTGGCATGCAAAATGAAAAAATAAAAAATCCTTGTGTTGCCAGTTTTCCCCATCAGTTTAATACTCCACTCAACTTTTAAGGTGTTTAAAAGCCAAAATGTGCTGAAATTGAGGTTAAAATTCAGAATATGTTAACAAAGGGCCTTTTTGGCTTCCCTTAGATATCAAATTCTGTAGTAATGCCCTGAAGTGTGGTGGTTTGAATAGACTAATTTGGAATGAGGTATTTTTCTGCTTATTCCAACACGCACAGAGCTGCACCAAAAGTACAGGCAACACTTGGGGTTATGATGTGGCTTTGTCTCTAAGAGACATTCTGTCCTGAAAGCTCAGATCTGCAATTAAGGTTTTGAAGGAATCCTGTGTGGGGTGCGGTGATGTGATTCCACCTCCTTGGGACAGCTGCTAGTGAAAAGTTTCTGTATAGAAAAAGAGCTATAGTCAGGGTAGATTCCCAAGTTTATCTCTTTAGTTTGAGATGAAGAGACTTTTTTCCCTGCTGGCATCTGCTCTGTTATAATATTTTATAAATATCAAGAAAGATTTTCTTGTTGCTGCAGTCCTTGTGCAAGTAATGTTTAGCAAAAGAAAAAGCTACTCTTTGTGGAGTAGCTCAAACAACCTCATTTGGACAAAGATTAACAGAAATGACTCCATGTTCTATATCTACACATCTTTCCACCTTGAATTAGTTATTTTTTTATAGCTAATGTAGTTCAGTGGGATAAACTGGAAAATACTTTGTCATATCTAGATTTCCTACTGTTTGGCATTCCATGTTCTTTCTTTCTCCAGTTATATGCAAATACCAGTTATTTGGCAGTCAGAGCTTTTCACAGTTAACCACAGCTTTTGTGTTCAAATGACTTTTTACCTTGCCACTTCCTCTTCTGTACATGATTATCAAATATATAACACCTCCTAAGGGATTAATTGAATACATCCAAAATGTGATAAAATAGGCAATGGGGTCTGATAAAAGGAGCACAACTAATCTGGAACATATGTATTTATTCTACAACTGTTCTTCACTGTGGGGGCAGTCTTGCCTTTTTGACATTGTCAGGTATCAATCTCATGTTACTAATAAGTACATCATCATCCTTGTGATTCTCTGTGGCAATTTCAATCCCTCTTATTTCTTCAATGCTGATGACAGTTCTAGATCAGTTTCCTCTCTTTGTAAAAATTAGTGTATTAATTTTGTAGCCAAGTTGTTTCTCATGGAGTTTCTAAAAGTTACTGCTTGTTTCATGTTACTCCTCAATTTCAACGGATGCTTTTCAATACTGGTTTGCCATTCTAAATAAGTCAAAATTCACTAAGCCTTAAAAAGTCTGTAATCTCTATTTTCTTCAGCTGTGCTGATAGCCCTCTGACACTGTATGAGCTATGTGCAATTGCTGTTTTCAGAAAATTTAGTCCAATTGTCATGGTTCTCTATAGTAATCTTTTCTTTCCTGAAGTACAACAATTAAATCCTAAGAAATTACAAAAGACTCACTTTTAAAGGGAAGTAGGGCTGAAGAAAGTCTCAAAGCTGTTTTGTATCTACCATTCTTTGCTTATTCTACATCTGTTGTTTTTTTTTTTCCCTGTGTGTGAAACAGTTATCTTTTAGTTTAAATTGCCAGTGAGTTTCTCCTGACCTTTTTAAACACACCTGGAGAAAGATGTAGAGGCCAACTGAGCGTCTTTTGTTACAAAGCAGGTCAAGATGTTTAATCACCCTGCCTTGAACCACTCTCTTGCTTCATTTCATTCACAGACATGCAACACACTTTCTACTGAATGCTTGAATGTAGAATGTTTCTTCTCGATTGACTGCTGTCTGTTTTTAAACTTTGGTTCTAAAACCTCTTTCCAGGTCCAGCTTCTCAAGACACACCATCTCATTCTGCTTTTCTACTTATGATGCAGTAGCAGGTTTTCATCTGCAGTTATTTTTGTTCAGATTATCCATAACACATATCTCATATATTATGTATCTTGGCAATTAGTCATTTTTTGCTAGCTCTCCATCTCCTAGAATTTGTTAGATTGTTTGATTCCCTAAATTTAGTGACTGATTCCATGATTCTGACTTGTGTTAGAGTGTAAGATCATATTCAAAATTAACTTAAAGATAGATGTGCTTAACAGGGCACCTGGATGTCTAAATTCTGTGGGCTGCAGTGGTGTCCAGCATGGGTGCAGATTTCAGACATCTACCTTAATCAACCTGACTTGGCACTAAATTGGTCTGTGAACACTCACACACAGTTGGGATAGACCTTTGATGCTGGTTGCTTCTAGTAAGGGGCAGTATTGAAAAATCAAATGTGATAAGGTCTTAATGTGTCATAGGTAGGTTTGCAAATAAATATCTATTTGTGCCCTGAGGTTTTTAGCTAATTTGCTTGCAAGCCTTAGTGGGTATTTGTTTTCATTTTTAGTTGGCTTAAAGCTTTGATAAATCTGACACCATGTTCATTACTGATATGATAGGCCGTGCACATAGCAAACAAATAAAAGGTTCTTCTTCTCCTTGCTAGTCTTAAAGTTGGTACTTGAAGGACCCATAAATGAATATACATATTTTAGTGATTATATAAACAAGCCTGAAATACAGTAAATCAGATTCAGGGGGGAAAAAAAAAGGAGGAAAATGTTCCCTGTTTGGTCTCTCTATATAGGTCATCTGTTAATATATCAATCCCAGCTCTTTTGCCTACTTAATTGAGTCAATGCCAATACACTGTGTAGACCATATGCATAACATTTTAGAGTTGCTATTCCTCAATTATGTAACTGTACTAATTTTGTTAATATATTCTGTGGAGAATCTGAAAATCTAAGATTATTGTAACATCAATATTTTGCCATTGCCAATTGCTGAAGACCTATGTATTTAAATAAAGTCCATGAACTTTAATAAGACCAAATATTTCTTTTTCCTCTGCTGCACTTCCTATTGATTAATAATTCAGATATTTGCATTGCAAGCAAGCTGCAAACTCTGCTTGTGCAAAAGAGGATTGCACATCACAAATGAAAATATAATAGACAATGGGGAGGACAAAAGGAGGCATGGAGAGAACAGTGGCTAACAAGCCATTCCTTTTCTGCAAGGGTGGAATTTGGGAGATGAGATCTCTCTGCTATCTTAGCTTCTGTTCACAGAGCACCATGTAGCACCCGAGTCCATTGGCAGGCAGTTCCTCAGTGGTTTAAGTCAGTTATTTACAATGCTGTTAAACCCTGTCTTATCCAGCAATACATGCAGTGCTTTACCTGCTTAAAATTAAATGTGTGTTAGTGCTTGGTAGAGCAGGGCCAGGACATACAGCATGCAAATCTAATACCTGTTGTCACTAATTACAATAAATTTATCTTATTTTTTGAGGATTTGTTTTTTGTTTTCCTTATGTTTTCAGATTTCTTAATTGGTTCATGACTCTCCTGCGGTTCTACCGCAGGGAGGTTTGTGTTGTCACATTTGGAGGCATGGGTATTAGTTTGACAAGTCACCCTGCAGGTCCCCTGATACTTCCTTATTTTCCATGTGTCATGTATTAGATGTTTTGAAGATTAATTTCAAACAAAGCAACGTATTTAATTTCCCTTCAGGAGCAGAGGATCTCTTTAAAATAAAGCTCTTATTCTCCTCATCAAAACCTGCGTGATTCCTTTCCTCTTCTTATAGCTAATTAAGTGGTACAGCTGCAGGGTTTTTCCAGTTTCAAGGTAGGTTGTTTTCATTGCAATTGTGTGATTTTTATCATAATTGTAAAGGTCTGTCAGTAGTCAATATTGAAAATGCATCCTGATTTCTTTACCGGTGCATATATTTTAAAATTATTTCTTTGCATTGATATTGTTACTGGAGTGAATTACTTCTAGATGAAAGAAAAGGATCTTAGTTTAAATTTTCATTAAATGTAGCTTCTTATCTGAGGATTAAGTGTTACTGGGAGAGTTTTATTATCACCATAATTAAGGGTGAATAAGTTAATTGTTCCTGTTTTAATGTATCTCCATATGGGCTAATAGAAGTGTGTGTTGACTTTAGTATGGAAATTTTAAGCTGAAATCTAAAAATAATAGAAAAACTGTGGACAAAGGGCAAAAAAGATTTTTTTTTTTTCTTTAGGAGGAAGATGGACTGTAACAACAACTTGCTGGGACTGTAACACAAATAATGGGTTAGGTAGGGCAAGAACAGAAAACTGGTTCAAGAACAGGAAATGAAAAGAAGAAAATTGTGAAGAATATTTTTTCTTTCCAGATACTAGCCCTCTTGATTGCCCTTGCTTTCTAAGGTAGCGGCTCATGGTTTAGCATTCTGTATCTTCTTTTGAGCTGCTTGTACTACAGGGACAGAGGTCAGTATTTCTGAGCAGGTGGGGTGGGCTGTAGTTCCTCCACTGGCCCCTCATTGCTCCGTACAGGCTGCATCGTCTGGCTGCTCTGTCCCAGCAGCACGCTCCTGTCCTTTGGGCCCTGGGTCACCTCTTGCAGCAAGAGCTGTGGGGGCACTGCCTTGGCTCTGTTGTTCTCAGCCTCGTGCCTGCCCTTCAGTGAGCCAGAGGAAGGACATAGGCTCAGCTACTTCATTCTCTGAGCATTATTCACAGAAGCTAAAGGGAGGAAAGGTCTCTCCTTTCCCAGTGTTTCTAAGAGTGCTTTTTGCTCATGCTTTCCAGATAATTTAAAAGTTGTTCTTTTGTTTTAGATGGTTTGTTTCTGTCTCCCTATGGACCTACAGGACATGTTCTGGCAAAATTCCTTGATTTTCAAATGCCTATCTATCTGGTTTTTTGTTGTTGTTGTTTTTTCTCTTTAATTTTCAGAGGAACAACTTCATCCTTTGGTGTCTTCTCTGGTGGTTTGCTGTATTGATTGTCAGGATAAACCTTTGGAGCAAAGGCTGCTGTGTTTGTCTTTTGCTTAAGCCATGCCGGGTGCTTTTGCTGTCACAATTTCTCTTGTTGTAGTGGCAGGGTCCTTCAGGGAGCAGAGGTTTTACAGTTTTCCTTTGTGGAGTTCTGGTGACACGAGCAGGTGTAGCTCCGTTTACAGAGATGCTGTTTGGGCAGTTTGCACCTTCCTTCCTTTCTTCCTTCCTGAAGGATATTGTCTTCTCATTATAGTTTTTTTCCAGTAAATCAAAGCAATGTATCTTCAACTACTGAATTCTTCTGAGGGAGAGAGAACAGCTTGCAAACACTACTTTTTTTTTTCATTGTAGAATTGGACACCAAGAGCTGGAAATACTTTGAGGCCCTTAAAATTCCCCTCTGTCCCAGGAGGTTTATGTGGTTTCTATAAATACTTAATTTCTTTGCTTTGCTTCAGATATTTGGCAGTTAAAAGGCAGGGAACAGCCCAGATTAGTGTGAGATGTTCTTATTAATTATTCCATGGAAGGATATTTATACTCTTTCTTACAAACTTTGGTTGGACTCCATGCAAAACAGGAGTGGAAAGTTTGGAACATTTTAAGTGGTTCAAAGGTACTACTGCTGCCTTTGACCAAATAAATGTCTTACAGTTTTTGAAAATACATGTTTTTATTTCTTGTTTTTTGTCTTCAGATGCTGTCTGAAAATTGTAAGTGATTTCACTCATCCAGTGACTGTTTTTCAGAAATTATTAGTGAATTGTATGGGACTGACTCTTAAATGTCTGAGTCAGGGAGAATTCTGTGAAAGTCTGGGAATTAATAGCAGCTTAAAATTGTGCATGTCTGAAATCCATGACAGCAAATGAAATGTATTGTTTAATTATTCACCTGAAATCAGTGTGCAAAAGATGCAACTCAAACTGGTTTATAACTCTCATAGCGTGTAATTTATCTCTATAATGTGCATAAAAGGTACCATAGAGAAAGAAAATTCATTAAAATTTAGAAATTTCATTTAGAAATTCTGAAACGTTAAGATTATTTCAAGGTTATGAACCACTCTTTTTTTTTTTTTTTCTTTTTCTATGAGAGCCTGAGTACTTAGTAATTACTTAGTAATATCCATTTCTGCCAATTGCATCAGACAGGAATGTTCATTATCTCACTTCATTGCAAAATTTAACACAGATAAAGCTGTTTAGTTAAAGCCACATTGAAATATTCCTCCCTCACCGTTGGGCTCCTTCCAGTCATCATCTGAGGATACTCATCCTCACTTTTCCAATGTGGACCCAAAGCTCTTTGTCCCAACTAGCAGTGGCACCAGTAGCTGAAAAAGCTGACACATTTACTCTCTCTTAGCACTCTCCTCTTGCCTGGCTTCTTGCATTACTCTTAGTCTGATTGAAACAAACACGATCACTGAGACAAGTCTGGAGTATATTTGATTATTTGGCTGCTGCTTCAGAAATGAAGGTTTTTACTCACCAGACAAGACAAGTGCTATTTTCAGAGTGGAGAAGCACTCTGCAAACCCAAGTCTGTAACTGAGCAAGCAGCAAGAAAACCCCCTCCTTTGCCCTCTCCAAGCCCCGACTGGCTGTACAGATAGGTTCTCAAGTTTGCACTTGGAAGGCAGAGCAGGCAATCTGCTGCATGTACTGATTAGTCCTCAACCCTTTTGCTGTTTGTATGCATGTAATTGTTTTTTGCTGGCAGACATACGCAGTTCAGCATCAGATTTTACACACACATGCTGCTGTCCCGGGGGATTTGCAGAGCGGGCTGGCTTGCAGCTGCTGCATTTTCCACCAGTTAAATTGACAGTTACCTACTGTGTGGAGTTGCTAGGAGAAGGTGAACAGTCATCATTACAGCATATTCCTTCAATAACAACCTGTAGCGCTCACTGATTTCTCTTCTGCAGGGATTTGAACGTGTCTTTGCTACTGACTTAGCATTTGTACAGTCATATTTTTATTGACAGGCTGGTAGATATTTATTCAGTAAGAAACAATTCAGGATCAACCAAAGAGAGGAAAGCTCTGGCATTTGAACATACACTCTTTTTGTAGGGTGATGTGGCTGATACTGGCATCTACCATCTGCTTTCCTATTGCAGCCTGTTTCTCCAACCTGCAAAGCAGAAACCAGCCTTTCTTTCCTTCTGGATTGTTAGAGCCATTCATATTTATCCTGCATGGCAATGAATTATAGTCCATTTTAAGGAATCTTTTGTGCTTCTCTGTGTGTTCCTACAGCAGAAAAAGTGCATGAGAAAGGAGCTTGAGCAGTCAGTAGTATAAGTAGCTGGCTCTCCCGTATGGATTAGACTCGTGAGGTCAGAGGAGCTGTGTGTACTTGCTCTGTGCTTGGGGGGGAAGAGTGGATTTGTCTGTCAAAGTGAATAGCGATTCAGGCAGGATCGTCCCTCAGCTGTTGTAATACTGATGTGTTTTGCTATGACAGCAGCTACTGTCTAACATGCGTGGATCTTCTGAAATTTCTAGTGGACTAAGGACTGCTTTTACTTGCTGCTGAGCCTGACTGTAACTGTATCGCTGTAGGACAATAACGATGGGGGCTCGAGCGACAGAAACAACTCGGGAACTGGAAAGCGCCTCTGTACAGTACCAAATAGGAGGACATACAGAGAAAATGTGGCAACGACTTAAAGGAATGTGAGTAGCTCGTCTCCTTGGCTTTTGTTCTGTTCCTTGGGAAAGATAATTTTCTTCTGCTTGTTAACTCTCCCGTTTGCTAATTAGACATTTTATCTTTAAGCTGTGAACAGTGTTTGCTCCCACAGTAGAGTACGTAATTCTGGTTTATGATGGTACTTAGATTAATGTCAGACTCTCTATTAGGTTCAGTCATCTCATCTAAAAGATGTATAATAAGTGAGAGTTATTATCCAAATTGAAATGCAGGTAAGTCCTTCCAAGTTAGTACTTCCATATCTGTGATATGATTTTGTAAATGTTATCTTCAGAATCAGCATTCCTGGAGCTGTTTTGTCCTTGCTGTCAGTATGTATGGGTAAGTATATTATTGTAATTCTATAGGAATTAATACTTTACCTTTAAGACTGAAGGTAAAGAAGTTTATATTAAAAGGTCCTTAGCTATTAGGAAGCTGCTATGTCTATTTTTTGTCAATTATTTTGGTGTTCAATAACGCTAGAAACTAATTGAAGGAGTATTTGAGGGGACCACTATGTATCTGCTGTGGCTAATGCACTGCTCTCAAATGCAATTTTCATGTAGACTTTTGGTGCAAGTGATCGGTAAATAAACATCTGCAGCCTGTCAGAGAGAAACTCTGTCAAACTAGTGCATCCTAAACCCTTCAAATTTCAACATCTCCTTTTGAATATTTGCCAGGTTTTTGATCTGAAAGCTGACATCAGGATGTTACAAATAAACACGTTACACTTGTTAAAGCAAAGAAATAGCACTATTATTATTGCTGGAAATATATGTGATCATGGATTTCTAAAGGTATTCCACAGACTCTAAATAGTGCCTCAGCTGTTGAAGGTAAACAGGTTATTTAGAATGCGGAGGATTAGATGTGTTGGCTGTGGCACTGCCTGTTTCCCCTGTGCATTGGGTAGAGACTCAAACAGGCTGTGGGGAAGGGGATTTCCACCATCTGCTTTTTTTTTAAAGAGAAATTGGCTTGCTTGTTTGGAAAGTCACTTTTCAGGTGTGACCAGGGATTTATCATAACTTCTCTGTGATTTGCTTTTGAATATTGGCTGAGAATCCTGTCATGGCTCTGTTTAAGATAATGAACTTCGGAAAAAATGTCCTCATAAAATCTCCAAAGTGTCCACAGCAGAGCAAATATTTTGACTATTTGATGATGTCACACATTTTCCCTTGAAGTTTCTGCTACCAGAGACCTCCATCAATTTGTGCAGATTTCCATTTGTCTAGGGTCTTAACTGCTGTTATTCTGTAAGTTCTCTCTTAGCACTAGACTCTTGGGTTGAAATGTTTCCGTTCAGCTGCCTCTGGAATGGTACCATTAAACAAACAAATGCAAATAACTAAACATTGGTGATACTCAGTAAAAGAGCTCCAGGAAATAAAGTTCATGCTTCTTTAAGAGTAGTTAAAATGATATTTGGAGTTTGTGGTCTATCAATATAAAATGGAGCTTAAGTGTTCAGAAAACATGCACCTTTCACAGGTCGGTGCCAACCTCATGAATGTTGTCACAAGATGATGCTAAAATACTCGTATTTAAAAAAAACCTAGGTTATGTTATTAGCTATGTGCTCAACTGACTGTTTTTCAGACTTACCAATGGTTTCTTTTTAATTATTTCCTAGTCAATTGGAAATCACTGACTGGTCAATATTATGAACATTGTATGGGGAAATTTTCAGAGTAGGTGTCAGGGCTCACGTTTTAGTATAACCATTAATCATTAAGGAAAAGATTCATTTTGTTGATGAGCAGATATAAAAGTAGAAGCATGTTTCTATGTGGCAGGGGAGAGGGACAGATAAGTGGGACTGCCAGATAATCTGATTTGGGAAGAATTCTTTTATAAACAGTCAAGACAATTATTTCATCTTAGAGATGGGAGCTGTTAATGCAACTACGTATGATGACAAATTATGGAGTTTTAAAGTAGTGTGCAGTAGTATATTTACACTGAAGTCCAGACTTCATTGTTTGAATTTTGAAGCTGAATCTGTTTTTCCTGATAGAGTCCTCAGACCTATCAATTTTCATGTGATTTCAACAGTTTTACAGTATTTTACCAGTCAAGAGTGCTGATTATCTTCTTGCAAGCAGGTCATTATTTCTGGAAGAAGGTTGGATTCCACTTAGGTAACTATCTGAATAGTGTTCAGAAGCTGTACAGTAGACCCTTACTTAAAATTAGCTTTAATTTTCTGTTAGTGTTTCATCTTTTTTCATAATAGACTTTTATTTATGAATTTGGCAGCAGAAGTCCATTTAACCTTGCATGTATTGGGGTATTTTTGTTGTTGGCTTGTTGGGTTTTTTTTCATTTATTGTTGTGAAGTAGAGACTATTCTAGAGGATAGGTTGGTTGAATGCACTTAAAGCTAAATGAAAATCTTTATTTGAATGCCCAATAAGAAAAGCTGTCTACTGTGGAAGCTTGAATAAAAGGGCTTTTTTATAGGTTTTCTATTCTATAGACTTTCATAAATCTTGCTAACCCAAGTGTTGCAATAAAGACTGGGATGTTTGGAATAAAATTAAAATGATATATAACTTTTATTGGGTTTATGGTGCTTTATGGCCAAGCTCTTACGTCTGTATGGCAAGTAAAAATCCCACTCTCTTTTCCTTACACTGGAATTGCAGCAGTGCTGCAACCAAGGACGTTTTTTGGCAGAAAGGATATCAATTTGAATTTCATAACTTGATCCTTAGCATTGGTGCTGATTTTATTGATGCTTGAACGTATAAAACAGAAGCTCAGTGAAACAAGATGTGTGAAAATGAGTCATGTAAATTTCTGTCTTGACTGTTGCTTCTGGTTTTTGAATTAAGATATTTTGAGTATGCAGACTGCAAGCTTCTAATGTTTTGTAGTTCATGGTGAAAGCAAAAACAAATAACAAGGAACAGCTAAATAACTCATATAGTAGTGTGGCTTTTATAGTTCTCTGTTATGCAGAAGAATAAAAACAAAAGCCATTCAAGCCACTGCAGGAATTCCAGCTGCCTGACCAAAGCGGAGTGTTGGATGCCTAACACTTCAAAAACCACCTCGTCACAGCCCTGCCAAGGGGCTCTCAGCCTGTTTAAATGCCACCAATTGCACCCTTTCTCCCACAACCTTTCATTCTCTATTGGATGGAATCTTGCTTTAGACAGTAAATAAATCTCCAGCTTAAATGTATTATGGTCTCAATAGATCCAGATGATTTGCTGCCTAGGTGAGTTTGTCTTCCACTGTTCATAGAGCATGGTAGGGAGCTCAGAAAGAAAAGTGGCTTTTAAAAAACATTTTGGTGTGCAGAGAACCAGGTTTAAAGCAGAGGTCTTTATGCTTACTGGCCTTGCAGTGTTTGGTATTCTCCTTAATCTGCAAGTTGACTTAACTCTGCATTGTTCTCCTGTGTGAAATCATGTGCTGTCTGTTTAAGGTCTATTTTGTCTTTTTGCCACTTCACTCAATATTGACCCAGAACAGCCAGACATCCTCCCCAACATCTTATTTTATTTTGCAAGTAGACCTCTTAAACACCTTTGCAAGTAGCTTCTTCTATCCTCATCTCTGCTGGATGTAGTATTAGGGGTAGGTTCCCTTTCTGAGCTTTGTACTCATTTGTGAGTAAATAACTTAATCTTCATAAATATCTGTATTTGCTAGAACTGTTTCTAGTTGGCTGCAAAAATGTCTGAATGGGAAAAATTAAATTTCGAGGTTCCAGGAATCTGGGGATTCACATGTGGTTAGTATAGACTACTTTATGAAATTGTTTCTGCTTTAAAATGAGAATGTGTTATTGCCATCACTTGTTAAAACTAATTTGGGCTGACTTGTACAGCAAAAGGGATTTGGAGAATAGTCGTAAACTTCTTTCCTTAGCTTCTTCCCTTTCTTTCCCCCCACATTCAAAATGAGACCCTGATTTCTGTGGGAAGGAGAATCTAAACTGTTTTAGGCATTATAAGGGACTGATATGTGCACCCAGTTTGTTGATCCTGCAATGCTGCAGTGACAAATTGCATGCATTCACATTTTGTAGAAACAAAAAGGGGCTCAGTCACTGATTTGGGCAAACTTGGCTTGATGTCAAAGAAAGTAGAAAAATGGCTTCCCTTGAATATGCTGAATGATCAAAAGATAGAATTCTTTTAAAGGCATTAAATAGGATTCAGATTAGCAGCCGAGTTAGGTCTAAAACAGACTAGAATGGGTAATTTTATTTAGAGAACGGTCACCAATTCCATGGATACTGATGGAAGAGTGATAAACAGTTTCCAGAACCAGATATGATGGAGGTCTTTCCTCTATTTTTCCGAGTTGCTTGTTTACATTTTATTTTATACTGCATTTAATGTTTGCTTATTGCCCTTGTTTCTATGGTCTATTTGCCTTAACTATGGTAGTTCAGTAAAGCGTAACTGAAGAGATTATCAAAACAGAACATATTATAGTATAAAGATTTATAAATTTGCAAGTACTGAACAAAGAAAAAGAGGAAAAGAGATAGAATTACAGGTGGATACCTATGGTAAAAAGTAGTAAGAGAGACTGACACTTACTGCTAACTACATCAGGAACAAATGGCTATATACTTTAAGTAGTTTTTACTTGTAATGTTGCCTATTTTTACTTTCTTGTAATATGAAAACTTTCCTATATAGTCATAAGCTCTTAAATGTAATCAAAATGACAGGTATTTCTAAAGGAACTTAAAGTTGATTTCAGAAATGCTGTGAACAGAAAATGGAAGGTATGTAATGATGTACCTATTGATTAATATGCATCTCATTAGTGATATAATTACAGTAATAATACCTTCATTATAAATTGTGAACACCTTCTTTTGCTTTTGAAACCAAAGTCTGTTTCTGCACCTGAATATTCAGGTAAACAATTTATAATTATAGCTTTGTAGCTTATAAAGATGTATCTAATTAAAGTTATAATATGACAAATTTCAAATTTTCAATAAGTCTAGTTTTTTAGCTAATTAACATTAGCAATTTAAAGAACTTTTTTATCCAGTCATATTATTTTACTGTTAGAAAAATTATTTCTATTTCTATTTCTATTATTATCATCTAGATAATAGGCATATAATTAATTTTCAGTTTCATACTAATTTTTTCTTGCAAATTCTGGCATGTACCTGTGCTGTTGATGGATTAATAAATGCTGATCCTCCAGTTTGCTGTGGGTAGGTGACTTGCTGTGCTTATAGAAAGCTGTACTAGAAATGACTGCAAATTGAAGGATTGGTGCACAAACCATAATTTGCCTATGATACCAGCAAGAACAGTAGCAGTGTGTTTCCAGGTGTCTCGGTCCCTGAATAATACAATAAAATACCGAGATTCCCTATCTGAGCTTTAAATGAACATGTTCATACATCCCTCACATATGTGTCCAATTAAAATTTAGTATCAGTTCTAAGGACAATGGAAAGGAGCTTAAAGATAACATTTTATGAAACCGACTACTAAACTGCAATTAAATTTCTATATTTTGTATTTTTTTTAGCATAGACATCTGACTCTACTTATGCTCCATCCATTACTTTTAGAATTTCGTGAAAGAGACTTTCTGTAGCTATTCACCTTATAATTGTTCTATTCAGATCTCTGCTTAGAAAGAAATTGTATATAATTGACTACACAAATAATTACTTTCCTCTTATTTTGAACTCCTGCCAACTCCTTGTGCAGGGGTCTTTGATTGCTGACCAATTATTATAAACATTTCTTTAAAAACTTCATTCTCTAATTTAGCCATTGCGCATTGAAGCCTCCCACAGTTTCTCAGAGCTATGGGTCAAAGCCTCAGAGTTCATATGGCCCTCCCACATGTAACTTCCAGGTTCTGCTCCACCTCCACAACAGAACGGAGTCAAAATATCTGCATAGGAGAAAAAAAGGCCTTTTGTCTTGCTAATTATATAGAGTTAGAAAAATGCAAATGCCTAAATACTGAAATTACATAGTTACCAGTGGAAGTTATAATAAAAATAGACATTCACTTCATACATCTGAAATAGAAACATAACCTCAGGTTTATCAAAATTGTGCCTGACAGAATTTTTCCTGTAAAATGTCAAAATAATCATTTAGGAGTGAACCCATCTTGTACTGTTCCATTTTGCTTATGTTTTCCATCTCATCTGGCTCACTCCTGGTTTAATCTCTGGAGGAGGGCTAGAATAAGATGGTTGCAATTATTTCTGCTGCCATTTATGGGAGACTATTTGACGAATAAGACTACAAACAAGGTGTAAGGTCTGTTATGGCAGCGAGCCCTCCAGTACTTCTGTGTTGTATCTAACATGAAAGGTTGATTTTTGTCAAAACCCCTCTCCAGACATTCAAAGCCTTCCAAAAGGAAAGAAAGTAACTAACTAACCAAATGGGCTAAGAGTGACCCACAGACTGCCCAGTTTTGGGGTTCTTTACTCCTTCTCTGACAATAGCAGGCTTTTGGATTCTTGTTTTTCTTCTACTGCCTTCCCATACAATTTCATGACATACTTGAGGTCACCAATGCAATTTGTGGAACTTTTAAGACAAGGCTTCATAAAGAGGATCTATAAAGGCAGTCAGAACTTAATACAAAGTAAGTCCTTTCATTTTACTAGGGAGATGAGGAAAACTGAGTAGTTATGGAGAGATAATTGCACTCTGCTGTGGTTAAGGCAAGCTAAACAGAAATTGAGTACATCACTTATAAAGTTACAGCTGACAATGAAGTGACTCAGTTTTCACAGTCCATAAAGCTTCGCAATTAGTCAGGCAGTGCTGCCAGACTGAAGAAGCCAGCCTTCTCCCCAACCTCTCTTTTCTTTTAAAAAAAAACTGCTTAGACTTGTAAAGAACTGCATTCAGTTTTTGTTAGAGGCTGCAGCTGCTCACAGCATAGACACACTTTTCCTGAATACATATATGCAAGGAAGAGTGATTTTAAAGAAGTGTGCTTGTATGATTCTGACTGTTGGCCAGCATATATAACTTAATTTGTGAAGTCAAAGGCTGATAACATGATATGGTATTTTTTCCTGTGGATTTTGCTTGAAATGTGACTTCAAAAGTGGTTGGTTTTCTGTGAGTGGAGTGAGTTTGTCAGATGTTTTATCCCTAAAAAGACCATTTTCCACAGGTACTGTGGATTAAGTTGTCTCCCATGATACATTCTTGCTTCCCAACTGTGATTGCTGCCTCCATGGTCTTTTTTAGCTGTTTTAGTGTGACTGGTTTTGATACCACCCAGGGATTTCTTTTGTGGTAAAACAGCAATAACTTTTTTTTTTTTTTTATCCTTACTATAAACTTAAACTTTATTGGTTCCTAGGTTGGATTCTCTCTGTGTTTTCATACCTAGTTGAATCCTTACAATGGAGAGAGATGTCTGAAGATGGGGACTACCTGAAGGTAAAGGAGATGGTTCTAATTGAGCAGCTCGCTAAGAAAGCGATCATGGTCTTGCACCTGTTATGTTTCAAGTCCTTGAGTCTATGGTATTGTAAATCCAATACTGGGATACCTAGTATTATATCAAAACATGACAGAACATGAACTTCTTCTGATGGTTCAATTTTGTTTCGTTGTTTTTGAAAGGCTAACCTTGAACTAGCAGGTTTTATGAAGATCAAGTGCTGCCCATGTCACTCCAGAGCTGTTATGCACAGATAACATCTGTGCTACAAATAGCTGGCCTGAAAGAAGGCCAGTGTAAGCATCTGTGTTGTGTGCTTGGGCTAATTCAGGACAATTGTAATCATTTATTTGCACCTCAGCTGAATCTGTGAAGTACTGCTGGGTAATCTATAACCAGCAGTTACAGAACAGTGTTCTAAACCCCAGTGAGCCTATTGTTTGCCTTGACTCTATAAAGCCCTTTGCCACCACTGGCAATATCTCATGGATCTGCAAAAAAAAAAAAAAAAAAAAAAATTTTAAATTTTTCTATTCTTCTTGAGGTGAATGCTCTGAGAATGAGTACTCATTAGCTGCTATTGTGCTGCTCATGGTCTGTACATGAAGCTGGACTGTAATGAGATTTGGTATGGTTTATTTTGAATGAGTAAGAGAAGTATGTTCATCTGAGTCAGTGTTGTGAAATGACAAAAGGATTCCTAAATTTCTTGTCTCTTTGACAATTTATGCAAATATGTCTGATTTTAGATGTTTCAGAAAAGCTGGTATACCTTGAGGTAGGTAGGTATCATGTGCTGGAAAACATTAAAATAACATGGATATTAAAGCTTTGCTTGTTTCAGGATTAGCAGTTCTATAAATAAGTCTCCAATGTTAAAATTAAAGTGCTTTTTCTTGTCTTTTTCACTGATCTCATGTTCATAATCATTATCATTTAACATTTTTGTATGATTTTGTTGCTATGTATTTAATAAGTTTTTCAGAATTAGAGATGGTTGAATTCCAGCCGTTCAACCCTCTAAGCATAATGCAGATATTATTTGAAGCAGCGTTATTTAACTAGGAGGGATCTCAAGGAGGATGTTTGTCTGTACAAGTGCTTGTGCTCCATTATCTATTGTTTGACATTGGCTACAGTTTGTTTGACCCAACCATTCTCCAGACTTTTGGCGCCCCAGGAAAACAAGTAGACTCCATAAATATTATGGAGACATTTAATTGTTGTGAATTTCTCTGATGAATGGTGTTTGAAGGCAGCTACATTTGAATGGTTCACTGTTAGTGTAACTTACACCAGAAAGTAAAGAACAAACTGCTGGGTAGAATTAACTTCTTTCTTCAGTTCTTCTACAATACAAAATATTCTGCCTGGGAAATTTGAAATGAAGTGGTTTTTTTTTTTTTTTTTTCTTCTGTGTTGTCTGCAGAATTTATTGAAGAATTAACATCAAACATCATGCTTACCTGCAGTTCTGTATGTTATATTTTTATTTACTATGTTTTGAATAGTCTGTTTTTTCAGTTTTGAATACTTATTTTTTTGGTTTTGTTTTTATTTTACAATATCTTGGACACCTCTTAATGTAATTTTGTAGCTTTCTTTTGCCATTTTACTAAAGACTTGATGAAGGTTTGAGTATTTTTCTTCTAAACTGAAGATTTTGTATTTATATCACTTTTTTCCCTAATCTCAAATGCATTCACTTAACTCAGACACTTGTTTGGCAGAAATGCCAAACATTCCAGTCTCAGCTGGAGCTGCAAATTGTTCTCCCTTTTTGACAATTCCTTTATATCTTCAGTGTGTGGTTTTCTGATGCACAGGCAGCTGCATTGCAAGAAAGCATTACATCATTGGCATCACTTTCCATTAGGATTGGCTGGAATGCAGAATTCCTGCTCTGAAGTATACGTTAAAAAAATTGGAAAAGGCCACCAAGATTAAAAGCTCAGAAGAATGAGTGTTCTGAAATGTTTTTTAAAAGCTTTGAGTATCTCTTTCTGACTTTCCAACCCTTAAACTGTAGTGACAGCAACCTGATTATTTGAAAGCTGCTTGTCCTAGTCCCAGTGCTGCCAAGGATGACCTAAACTCTGAGAAATCCAGAGGAATCGTTACCTATAGTCAGGAAATCTCTGATATAATTTTATAAGCAAAGCAAGTTGTGCATGAAATCTGAAATATTCCATTGAAGAAGTTGAATTATAAAATTGCTGACCAACTCTGATTTACTTATTTTCAACTTAACTAGAAAGACCTTGGATTTTTTAGCTAATTGAAAATTGGATGTTTCTTTTTCACAGAAAACTGCTGAAGTATCAGAGAATGTTCTATGTTTCAATAACTTCCAAGACCAGCCATAATTCTGTTAAAGTTACAGACCAGTTTTATGGGACGAGTCTGTAACAGTCAATGGCAGTAAGACAGAGATAACTTTTTCCCTGGCATATTCTGCTGTGACAAGGAATGATTTAGTGTTCATTTTAGTATTTTTAGTATTGTATCTTTCTTGAACAGGTGTTATGGGTCTTCATTCTAAATAATTTGGAGCAAAAGTGAGACTTCAAACTATTTTACCTGTGAGTATTTGAAATTTGTCTCCGTCTCTTAATACAATGCATGTATTTTGTGCCTTTAACACATATTATATATATGGCACATTATTATACTCTGCTGGAAAATGTTGAGTCCTTCCTTGATGTTTCTATCCTGAAGACTCCTCAAAACTGCGTAACTACCTTGATTTATTGAGTGAAATAATACACTTACCTCTGCAAGGAAAACTGCAATCATTGAATGATAGACAGTATTAGAGTGATGTGTCTATACGAAAAAGGAGTGAAAAATATTTATAATCTTCAAAATAAGCTCATTTTTACTGCATCTGATTGGTGTAAATTTTGTCCTTAACTTAAAATGTGGTAAATAGAAAATTTGGCTTATTCTGACCTTTTGATTTTGAAGTTCCTTTCTGAGCAAATTGATTTAATACTGCTTTTTTTCTCTAAAATATTAAAAAACATTTTTCAAAGACATGTCAAAATGAAGAATAGTAATAGCATACACATGTAAATAGTTTAGCAATAATTGCGAGAAAGCTTTGCCTTTAAGAGAGAACTATTTAATTCTATTTTTAGTTATTTTCTTGAGCAGTTCAGTTAGCAATTTTCTGCTTTGTGTGAGCTACACAACAATATGAGATTCCCTCTCCACTTGATTGATAGAAAATCCCTACTGTTCCAGAAACATTTAAATATATGGTAATAGAAGTAACTAGGCATGAAAGTGTTAAAACATTTTGTTTCCATACATTTATAAACCTATATGGGTAATTGTATTCCTAGCTTTGTAATTAAAAAAAGCTTGATGCATACCTGCAGACTTCTTGATAAGAAATAAAAAATTGGTAATACGTTTCCATGAAAGAGAAATTACATTTCCAAGAATTCCAAATGGACAACTCATGAACGGTTGGGGCCTAGGCCTTATGATCCTTAATTCTAGTTTAATATACCAAACCTTGCCCTTTTCCTTCACCACTGATCTACTGAATGTGCTTCATATACTGTATGAAAGTGAACATTATCTAGAAGAAAAATGATTTGCCTTTATAGCAGATAGGGACAAAATGGTTTAAATATGATTGTACAAAACCCGCAAGTCTGTTTTTAGAGCTGGATACAAGGTAAACACAGTATATGAGCATCCCAAAAGATTGTGAGGGATTTGTGCGAGTTTAAAGCTCAATCCAAACTTTGAGTTGCTTCCATCATTGTTAGAGCCCAAACCAAAGTTTGCATTTAAACATGTCTAGCCTTTTAGAAGACAAAATTGTGATAGGTGTAATACAACTTGGTCAACATGTCTACTGATATAATATAAAAAGAAAAAAATAAGTATGGCATTGGAATTCTTAAAGAAAAATCTTACTTTGATTTAATTCTTTAACAAGAACAAACATGCCCTAAGATTATAGTATTATCAATTCCTGAAGAAATAGTTGGCTCAGGTGGACATAAACGATACGGAGCCATCTCTGTCATCTGTTTTTCTGTCTTGACTTACAGTCAGATTTGACCAGATAAATTCTGGATACAGGAGTCAACCTTGTCTTTAGTATGACGTCATATTTAGCCTTCTAGTACTGTGCTCATCATCTTCTCTGTAAGACAAAGAGCTGCATCCAAAATGCTGTGTTTGTAATCTAAAAATATTCTTATGTTCCAGTGGAAGTTCAAAGCAAAATGTAAAGTTGAGAATGAGTTAACAAAGGTATATAATTTCCTAAGACATTTTTATAATTACCTAAGACTTTTAAGTTTAGAAATTCAGAATATTTTCATCATCAGTTCAAAGCTAAAATCATCTTGGTTTAAGAGAGGACTCAGAAGTTGCAGAATTCTTGAATCATGTTACTATTTGGGGAAACATGGTTATTAGCAGAATTTGATTTTTAAATACTTTTCAATGTTTATATATAAAATGCAATCTCAAACGCATTTTTCGGTTGAATGATCAAGGGGAATAGCATGAAACTTTATGCTTCAATTTGTTGATCAGCTTCAATAGAGGAAGATTTCAAGGGGAAGAATCTCAGGAAAAGGTAGATTTCATAGTGGTTTTAGAGATTAACTGTATTCTTTTCATTCCCAGTAATAAAAATGTATTGCAGCTTTACATATGGTGACTTGAATTGAAATAGACTCAAAAAATACTGTGTAAAGCTCTATAACGGCAATATAAAGTGACAACAGATGTGATTTCCCACACTAAAATGCATTCTTATCGTTTGACAATGATTATCCATATGATGATACTCCTGGCATGGAATTGAAATTTTTCTACATTGTACAAGCTATATTAAATCTGTCTTTAGCTGGCAACCATGCCTTACTGTACCATATGTACGGGATAAATTCAAGCTTTTTATATGAGCATGATTACAAAAATCTACATATGATGCTTCAGTTCTGAAAATTAGTTGATGATTTTCACAAAGGGGCTGCTGCATAATGTAATTCTGAATCTCAGCAAGAAGTACTTCATGGCCCAGTATGGCTCTATTTGCTCAGTCATCTGCTTTTATTCAGTCCATTATGACCTAATAATATTTAAATGCACTCTAGTTCCTGGCTGTACTGGGGCTTTGTGGTTTAATCTGAAAATTTTTTAGATTTACAAGACTGCAGTTCAGAGATATAAGAAAATGTCAAGATGTAACAATCAATTTTTTCCTTCAGGTACAAAGTCTGTTTTACTATGAATTTTTCTGAAATGAACAGCATGAAAAAGGCTTGTGGTTTTTGAATGAAGAACATAAAAGATATGTAGTAGTTTTTGTGGACTTACTGAGGTAATAATGTTGAAGTTGTGCCTATAGAGCATAGACTGCAGAACTTCAGCCTGTGATTTCTCAATCCAGTCAATAATCAAATAAAATTAGCCTTGTTCTGGTCTCACTTAAACCAGCATAATTGGACACTATTGAATTACAACACAATAAATGAGACCTCAAAACAGATTTACTTTATTGTGGCAAAAGAGCACAGTATTTCATGGATGCAGTGGAATTTGGCTAAGGTTTATTGGTAATTCCTTTTTTATGAACACTGGGCTATGTCACTGTTATAGTTTTCATGTTATAGTTTTCAGAGTTAATTCTTACTGGATATGATTCTTATTTTCTTAATTGCTAAGTGAACAAATCACCTGATAGAACAAGAATGATTCCCTGAATTACCTTTTTTTCCTCCTTTTTTTTTTCCCCTTTCCCAAGGGAAAGAAACATGTTTACCTCCCTTTGTCTATCACTTGGCTGCAGCTATAGTAGTAACACAGAAACAGATTGCACTGAATTTGCTATTTATTGCTCTGATTTTGGATTTTTGCCACTCTCACTAATGAGCTATGTTTTTGCAGATAGACAAATTAAGGATGGGCTCCTTAGCTCACATGCATTCAATTGTATCCCAGTTTGTCATTAAATTTATTTTTAACAATAAAATCAGCAGATTGTAATTTGTGTTATGATTATTGCAAATAGATCTCACCATATTTAATGCAACTGTGAAGCTTTGCAGATGAGGGGAGTTAGACCTTGAAAGAAAAAGCCAGTTGCACAGCATCATCTAAAATTTTATTTTGGCAATTTTTCTTGTAGTGATTTGGGGAATGCGAACAGGGGAAAAGGGAGGGGGCAGTTTTATCTAATATCTGCCCCGCTCAAACCAAATAATTACATTGCATTCCTTTCTAGTGCAGCATTCAGTTAGCATGACAGGCACAAGATTGGACAGTATTTGGTATGAGAGTAGAAGTATCTACCACATTAAGTGATGATGTCTTAAACGTACTTGTGTTTTTATGGGTAGCTGAAGGCTTCTCAGTATGCACTCATCACTTCTAAAAGTGTTTAATGAAAGTTAGAAGTTTTGTTTTTTCTCTGTTGAGTTGCCTCAGAGGAAAGTGTCAGAAGCACAAAAGTCTTTGTTGCTTCACTTCATGATTAAATACAGCCTTCCCTATTGAAAGAACTCTTTTCTTTTGCATTATTATCCTGTTACAAAATGTCTATTCCCATCACAAATATTTCAGTTTCCCCATTCTTCCCTTCATAATTAACACTGAAAACTAACATTGTGAGTCTAGAAGCTGCCATTTCTTCATGTACAAAGATTTAAGCTCAGCAGTTACATATGTAAAAGAGATGTTTTACCCAGTAAACTATCACATGACCAAAAGTAGACTACTAATAAGCAAATGTAGGCTACTCTTTTTAATTTAAATTTCATTATCAACAAGGCATCAAGGCTTACATAGGTAATTGCAACTACCCAGATTGCCTTATTTTTGTAAATGGATTATGAAGCTGAAAATGAGGAAAGGTGTTATCTGGCAAAAATATATTACCAATTATGGTGAAGTGATTATTCAATCACAGCACTTCTTTTCAGGCCTTTGTACTTCAATGGACAGTAGCTTTTTTCTGTTCACTTTAACATTTTCCTAAAAGATTAAGTAATCTTAAAAAGATCACATTTATACTGGGGGATAAATTAACACCAGAAATTATCCCACTTATCTGTGGTAGCTTCAGTTCACAGGTTTCAATTCAATGACATGTGTTTTCTTCAGTAGTCAAGCTATTTCCTTCTCACTTACTTCCTCAGTCTTTTTTGGAAAGAAGAGTTACCTTTAATCCAGATTGTTTGTAGGAATCCATGTAATTTCAAGGGCCTGCCTTATTGCACAGTTTAATGGATAATGGATGTGGCATGGAGATGTGATAAACTCTCAGAGCTGGGGTGTAAATATTAATCCACAGCCATAACTGGTGTACTGAGAAATGAAATTCCCAAATTGTATCAAAAAGATTTTCCCTCAGTGAAGCTGAAAAACACAAGGAAATGTTGTGCCAGTACTGTTCATGGCAAAGCCAGTGCTGAAACACTGTTAACAAAACCACGAGTTTGCTTCCCTCCCCCAGCGCCATCGGAACAATAAAAAACACAGAACCAAAGACGCAGTGTTTTGTATTTGCTTGGCACCATGCTAACTTAATCAAGAATGAACTTGCTCAAAGATTTTTTCCATAGAAATAGGACAACAAGCCATTCTGGTACCACTCCCAGAGTATGACTCACAAAGAGAAAGCAGCAGAGAAAGACAATGTTTTTGTTTTTTTTTTTCCTTTCACGAAACCACTTTCCTGCAAGCTTATGCACTTGTTTTTGTTTTTAAATTCTTTTCCTATTGATGTTTGAAAAATTCATCTTAAAGATAGATGATGTCAGTGTTGATGGAGCAGGTTGTCATCTCCTCCATTTTTGCTGAAAGATGGATACTACATTCTGTGTTTAGTCACTTCAATGCAATGTGAAATCCTGACATGACTGCAGGTTCTCGTGGCTCCTCACCAAATGAGTTTGTTCTAGCAAAACAGACCAAATGATACCAATAAACTTTCTCTCATCATTCATTCATTAGTGTTAAGAAGGATTGTGATGTGTAAGGCTTCTCTTGATAGTTAAAGTGCTTCTCACTCAAACTAGACCTGAAAGCTAGATTTTCCCTTCATTTTTTAAAATCAGCTTCTAAAAAATATACTTAAAAACTCTGAGAAGGATTTTTTGTTTTACTTGTTGCAGATGGTTAGGTTGCAAATTAATGAACTTACATTTAGTTGCAGTTACTTGGTAAAATTAGGTCATTGTTCCACATTCTTGTTACTGTCTGCTGAAATTCATTATCACAAAATTGTGGAATAGGTGAGATTGGAAGGGGCCATAAGGAATGTGGTCATCTGGCCATACTCTAGGGGCCCTCCTCAAGCAGTGCCCCTAGAGCACATGGCACTGGATTGCATCCAGATGATTCTTGAGTATCTTCAGTGAGAGAGACTCCACAGCCTCTGGATGGTCTGTTCCAGTGCTTGGTCAACTACACAGTTGTCCTGGGTTGTGGAGCCAAATATGTGCATTCTATTTTCATCTGTGGGAGAGAGGCCTGACACCTTCTGATAATGGGCCATTAGCACCCCCCCAGGCTATACCCCGCCCCCAGAGCNAATTCTTCATGTTTAGGTGGAACTTCCTGTGCATTCGTTTCTGCCTATTGCCTGAAAAAAAAGGTTAAGTTCTGTGTACTTCTTACCAGATTGTAAATGATTTCAAGGTTGGAAAGTTCATGAATCTTTTACTTATGTGTTACAGAATTAGTTAATCTGGAAGTCAGTAAGAGAAACAATTATTGATTAGTTCAGGTGATTTATTCTAATGGCACCTGACCAAGTTCACCAAGAGTGAGAGTGCTGTCTTGTTAAAGATGATGATATGCAGGGGGAGCAAGTCCTGAAACCTTTCCTTATGCTCTTTGCTCCAGTCTCCAAACAAAAGATTCTGGATAATGGCCAGATTTGGAAAGTCTGTAGGGTTCACAAAAATGGTGTTTTAGTCTGATATTTCCTGATCTGCTCATAAAGACGGTCTTTGCAGTAGGGAGTTTTTGTAGTGGTTATATGTGGGTGCACCACAACCTTCCACCCTCTGTGTACTCATGTAGACTTACATCTCATTACTGTCTAGCTATTAATTGTATGTGTCTGTGAACAATGATGGCTTCAAGCACTAAGCTGTCAATATGACTTTCCCAGATGAACATCTGAGTAGGCGTAAATGTCATGATAAGCATGCTGCCTTCATGGATCACAGAAAGTTATTACCTCCTTTTTGCTGATTCTTATGTAACTATACTTTTGGCTGATAAAGTAGAATAAATAGCTTTTATTTTTCATAGTCACCTATGTTAAACATATATATATATATAATCTGTGAAAATTCCTCTTACTGATAGTGATATTTTTTCCTTCCAAATACTTGTCAAATCTGACTGATACTCTTTCCATATTCTTATTTAGATGAACTTAAATGCTTTCAAGAATTTTGGTATGCAAGGATTGGCTATTTATACCAATATCAGTTCAAGTCACAAGCACCAATTTGCCCTCAGAAACCACTGAGTAGTTGAATACTTCCTTTTACTTAAAGAAAAGAGTAAGAATAATCTTCAGAGGTAGCATCACTGCATACCCCTGCTAAAAATGTATCAGAGGGGCTGGACTCATCCACTCTTTTGGAAAGCAATAATAAATTAAAAATGTAGTATTTATATTTGTTTTGATATTTTTTCTGTGAGTTTTCCAAATTCTTTCAAAAGTAGAGATGCAATCTCTGCAGTTAAGATAGGTATTGTTAATCAAGACTAGCATAGAAAGATATTTTGTAGCAAAAAACACCCCCAAAACCAGCATGATTAGTAAGCTCCTGTGAAAGTACGTTATTATTATTTATAGGGACAGCCTGTAAAAGATTCAGAGTTTCTTGGGTTTAGGTTCCAGGCTGCTGGTATAGCTGATAGGCTGCTCTGTTAGTGGTGCTTCTCCCTGTGGGTCAAAGTCTGACACACATGATGAAATGCAGAATACTGATAATCAGAAAAGAAAACTAAACCCCGAACTTAAGTGCAAGGTGTTTGAGGAATTCATATGTGAATGTATGGGCTGCCAGTACTCATTTTATTTAGCATTCACTGTTACCTCAAGCAGATACTTCTTTTAAAAGAAGTTTATTGTAGTTTTGTGGGGGGTTTTTGTGTCGGGGTCAGGAGCAGATGACTGAAATTTCTAATCTCTTGTTAGACTGGTGCATGGATAAATCAAGCAATACTGCCTGCTCCTTTTAAGTCTTTCAGAGAGCTTCTTTTCAGTGGCAGTTGCAGAACATGAATGTGAAAATGTTTAAAACTAATGTTCCCTAGGCATCTCTCTGTGTTCATGTGATCCTCAGTCTCAAAGGCTTTCAGAAAAAGCATGGAAATGAAAGCATTTCTTATATCTTATTCTTTTTTAAAGATAGCGCTGATTTTATTTGTCTATTAATGCGACTGAATTGAATAGAAAATGCTCCTTTGCTTCTATTGAACTGTTCTAAATCAAAGTTTCTAAACCTTCTTCTCTTGGTCTACCTCAGTGAAGAGCACAGTTGTGTGCAAGACATGATATCTCCGACAAAATAGAGAAATGATGTTTGAACTTCTAGAAAGAAGTTAGGGTGTTTTGGTGCCTAGACATGAACTTTTTATGGACTGTAATGAGGCTTTTAACGATAGTCTTCCCTCAATATGTGGTGCTAATAAATCCCACCATTATGAGATTCTGCTTGGATAATGAACATAACAGTAATTATTTCACTGAAGTATCCATTCGTCACAAGAAACAAATGCAACCTGTTGTCTTCTTAGCTCTTCTTAGGTCCGTTTACATGTATCTGGGTTTCTGTAGATTTCTCATCATAACTTAGAGATTAAAGTTCCTCACAGTTCTTCTTCAGCAGGTTTTTTTCTTGTGTTTTATTTCAAGTTTTCTCCCCACACCACTGTGGAAAGTCTGGCAGTTTAAACAGAGTATCATCTTTCTGTGTGTCTGTTTTAACCCTTGGTCTGGAAAAAAATGCTGCAGCTTTTTGGGCATGTGCCAAAATAAAAAAAGGAAAAGTGCCAAGCTCTTAGTTTTAAAATAAGACCAGAAAAATTGTATGAAATGATTCATCACTTCCTGGCAAGTGTAATTATCACTGCAGTCACCAATCTCTATCTACTTGCACCCTTGAAAGATGTGCTAAATGTTACGGTAAGTTCCAAAAGTTATTGTTTCAACTGAGTCAACTAAAAAAAATAAATTAGGGAAATCACAGGTGTGTGCTTTAAACAAGAAATGATTCTGATCTCTGTGCCTCGTACAACTGCCTTCCTTTAGATGGCCTGCAAGAAATGTGTCACATTGCTGTAAAGATGGAATATGTTGAGTTTATGGTATACAATGGAAAGTGTTTCAACTTGTTTAGCTATTGTTGGAAGCTGACTGCTCAAATTTGAAGCCAGCTCCATCTCTTTGTCTGGGCATTTATTCATTGTCTAGACTGGGACATTGGAGATACAGTAATTATGTTTAGTACTCAGTTCATGTACTTTTTTTACACAGTTTAAGCAAATCACTTGTAGCTTTACTCCTAGAGATGCTTCTAAGCTGTTACCTATAACCAAAGAATCTTATTTTGACAAAGTATAGTTGTAATTTCTCTGTATTTTGAACCTCATAAAAATGACTCCAAGCATAATTAATTCTGCCTATAAGTAAACTGGGATGTGGGATGCATTCTCACCAGTCACTGCCTAAAGTCTAAAACAAAACTCAGACTTGGTAACGTATCAGTGTACTCATTTCTCACATAACATATGTTGTGAGATCTTTGGGGTAGCAATGAGCTTTTTTGTTCTGTTTGTATAGCAACTACACAGATGGTCTTTATCTACCACTGGCAAATTTGGGTAGTATCACAGCAAACAAGTGTTTAAAATACATTGTTTAGAAGTTTTACAGTACGTGAAAGTTTTTTCCAAGTTGTTATGAATGATAGCTGTGTTAGTGAGAAGCCTTTACCTAACAAATAAATGCTATTATTTAGTATTTCAGCATTTATTTTTGCATGTCACCTAAGCTCTGCTCAAACCCAGGGGATTGTTGCAAAGAGCCTTTGTTCTCCTGATTCTGTGGCATTCAACTCTAGTTGAGGGTCTCTCCTGTGACCTTGTGTTGTTCAATGTGAGAATCAAGGCCTTCCCCAAACCTATCTCATCCTGGAATGCTACTAAAAATGGAGGAATCCAGGGATATGTAATGAAAGAAGTATTAAGAGCAGCAGAAAGGGAGGAGGAAATTACTTCAGTGGAAGTAATAAGGGAGAGAGAAGACCTAAAAATCTCCAGAAGTGATGGCTATGGAATGGCCACAACTCACATTATCCTAATTCCTCCCATCGCTTTACTGAGCTACTGATTAGTTATGTTAGGACAACACAGAATTTCAGAGTAGGTTTTTAGAATGACTGAATATATTGTCTGTCCAGAAAGACTGTGTCAAAGTGTAGACATTTCGATATTTTTTACATCAGGAGAATAAATTGATATTTTGTATATTGTGATGTTCTATTTAGTATCTTGGATTTACCTTTTAAAATTTCATGGTATCAAAAAGCACTGGAGATGGAAGTAGATTGCATTTCTAGATTTACATTAGAGTAATCGGGTAGCTGGGAAGGGTGCCAAACATCTATGTTTCAGCATATTCTTTAGAGTCCAGATTAGTTAGCTTTGACTTCAGGAAACTTGTATGAAGCTGACTTGGGAAAATCTAGTACTCCTTCTCCTTACTCTTCCCTCAGTCAAAGATGCCAGTGAAGAGTCCTTTAAGAAGCTGAGACAGGATACACTGCTTTAGTTCTGTATTTGCAACTTAAGGGGAGTTATTCATAGATGCATTCTTGCATTATAAAGTTGCTTAACTTGAAAGATTTCATTGCGCTGATGAGAAAGGGTAAGTAGGTTTCAGACTGGACTGAAGATATTTTTTAGTTAAAACTAACATTATGTCTATGCAACAAATTATGTATATCCCTATGATTTAGTCAGTCAGACTGGTCAAGTACAGCGGCCCTTTTCAAGGTTTTTTTAGTATTTCTCGTTGTGATTTGAAGGTTTATTTGCATTCCTGACTGAGCAAGTGACTGATAGCGTCAATAGAGTTTGTCAGCAAGCTGGCAGAAAGTAAGTGTTCCTTTCTTGGCACAGATAACATTAAGAAGTTTATCAGGGAATATTATGCAGACTCAAAATCTGTCAAAAATATGAATGACAGTGTGATAGAAACCACCTGCACAGCTCATGATATTCTTGGATCAAAGTACCAGCAGGAAATCACTGCAGTATTCCAAATAGTAAGTATGGTTTTGTAACAAGGCAGAAATCTTGAGGAAAAAGTAGATATTTACTTTTTGTCACTTAAAACAGTTCCTTAAAGCTTGTACGAAAGGATATGCTTGAATGTGTGGCAAATGCTAGTAAGAAATAATGAGTTACATATCCACAAATTAACATGATCTGTTTGAAACTAGGGTACCTGCTATATAACAGGGACAAAAAAAGATACTACTAGATATAACTGCATAGGAAAGGGGTTTTAGAAGAAGCTGTTGCTACCAAGTCGCTGAAGTGAAAGTTTGCAAAGACTTTTAGTCCATAAAGTAAAACAGCTTTTGAAGGGAAGAAATTTTACCAGCTCTCAGTGCTGAACTGAGGCAGTCTGTGTTGCAAGTGACCTGTCCAAGATCAGTCCATGGACTCATGGAAAGCTCAGGACTCTTAGATCCCAACCCAGAGTCTTATCTATCAGTCCATGCTGTTTACATTTGTATAAAGGAAAAATAACCAGGTTATTTTTGTCATTAATCTGCTTCAAACGCCACTCACATCACTAAACAAAGGACATTCTCTGAAGCGATCGGCTTCCACCATCAATATGGCCTGTGTGCAAGGCTTTATATAGTATTAGCAATAACAAGCTAAATTTCTGTAAGTTAAAATTGAAGCTGCCTAGTATGCATTCTGATGTCACTTCAGTGTCACAACTTTAGATTAACGTAAGAAAAACTGAGGATGATCTACTTACTGCTCATGATGCGTGTAAGCTACCAAGGTGGCTTCACAGTTGGGGAAGTATCCAACTTATATTTAAATTTTAGTTGTCAACATCACTTCAGATAGAAGGAGGGCTCATTCCTTAAAATAGCTGCCAATAGAAGGATTTTTTTTTTCCTGGAAATTTGAAGGTATGATTTTGATACTAGTTGGTTGAAATTAAAGTGCAAGAGTGATCTGTTTCCTTTGTGGTGGCTTTGCCTTTCAGACATAGTTTTTGCACAGCTGTAGTCACAGTGAATGAATACAGTGATGTGCTTCATCACCTCTTTTGTTCTCTGATTCTTTGAGAAACATAGCCATATAATTGCTTTTAGGGCTCAGAGAAACTTTCTAAGAATCATACACTGGCTGTAAATTATATTTGGCAAAGAATTCAGGGGATTTTTGTCAGAATAGAAAGGTGTTTCCGTGGTTCTGAAGACATCTGACATGAGTGCATTTTTGTCCTTTAATTTGGAATAATACTAACTTATAGCAAGACCTGTGAATACAGTGAGAGACAAATTAGAATTCAAAATTGTCCTAAAATGCAATAAAATTGTCAGACCTTTAGTATATTAATTTTATATTAATCAGCTGTACAAACATGTAATGGGGTTAAACTAGCTGTGTTGCAATACCACAGGAAAGGATCTGGGAGGTGATCACAAACTTGAACAATAGTGAAGTGTCCTGCTGTTATGAAAACAAGTAAAATATCATGCTGGGAGATATAATCTGTGCTAACGCTTGTGGAAACTGACACAATGATCTGGCTTCTGCAGTTCATGCATCTCTTTCAAAATGCTGATCATTGTCTTGGCTTGTGTTATTTCTCTTGGTTGCAAAACACTATTTATTTTGAGCTCCACACATCCATCACAGTGCTGTTCTTGAAAGGTTTTGTACCCTTTTTAGTGTTTACAATGTCAACCTGAAACTCAAATCAAATCTTTATCTGCAAATCAAACTTGTGAAGAGCAAATACAGTATTTCAGCTGTATCATTCTGAGATATTTGTCCCAGATCATCATAGTATTTTGGTTGGTTTTATTTTTGTTTTCAGGGAGCCGGACTGCGTGTTTGTGTTAATGAGTGCTTGGGTCTTCCCCTTTTTATTCTTTTCAAGAACATATGTTTGCAGTTTTAAAATTTTCAGTTTTAGATGGAATGCAATTTTCTTCAGCATCTGCAAATGCAGTTTCATGGTGTCATTATTTGATCTGATAGGAAAATGCTGAGATGTGAAGTGTATCAGAGGCAGTTACTCTAAGAACTAAACCTACTTTCTCTCTTATTTCCTCATGGCTGGCAGCCATTGCTAGAAGAGACCACTGAAACATTATTTAAATTTGCAATTATCCCTGGTGTTTCCAAAAAGCTGCAGATCTCTGTGAGTTTTCAGTGTCTCCCTTCTTGCAGTCATGTTTCTTGCTTTTGATATCCTGAGTCACTTGGAAGCCCAATTCATCATTAACCCAGATCGTTATTCCTCCATGGATACGTAACATGAACTTCTGCACAGCAAAGTCACTGTGAATGTCCCATGAATCCCTCCCTGAAGATATAGTTTCCCAAACCAGAAAAAAACAGATCACTAAAACAGTGATTTCCACAGGGGATACAAAAGACAGATATTATCTGACATAGAAGCCAACATGATTTTATGTAGAGATGTTCCTGGCATTTCCTTGGTTTCCCTGTGTTTTCTTCTCTAAAAATGGTCACACCAAACAGCCTTAGCAGAATTGACCTGAGTATCCCATGACATTTTCCTTAGGCTATATGTTTTTGTGAAATGTTTCTCTTAACTGTGGTTTATGAGCTGATTTAGCATATAATATCACTGAAAGAATAATTTCTGAATGGTTGAAGACCTTCCTAATGGAAGAATTCATATAACAAATCTGGATAAAGGGATAATTAAATTGCATTGATCCAAGTGAAAAAAAAATTATAGTTGTAATTGAAAATTTACTGACAAGTGTCCTGTGGGCACAGATGCTTATCTGTATAGAATCAGGGCAAAAGCCTAACTCATAAGTGCCTCACACTTTAAGAAAGGCTGCTAAATGAACAACTGTATTTTAGCACCTGTCACACAGTCATTATTTATAACAAGCTCATTTCATTTTACATGATACTTAAGTTCTCACCTGTGTTAAATACTTTCTGATCTGTATCTTTAGGGTAAAGTTGCTTCACTGGCCCAAACCAGAATCATTCTACTTCATTGAATTTAAACTCTTTAATCTTCTATAATGGCCTTGCAATAAATATTATGGATTACTTCAAATAAAGCTGAAGAACAGGAGCAGCTGTCTCAATCTGAGCATAAGAATTAACTGAACACAAGAAGTTCAAGCAATGAGCATCAAGAGATTGAAGAGCAGTACCAGGGAAAAGGGTGCAAGCTCAGTCCGCACTGTTTGCAGTGAGACACAGGGTGCTGGCAGGGGAGCATTGGCCACTAAGGGGTTGGTTGCTTTGACCTATGCCTGCTTATCTCAGGCCAAGGCTTGCAGAAGATACTGTGCTAAGTGCCCTGCTCAGGGATCTTCTCTAACGTTTGGGTTTCTGAGCTGTACTAGTGCTGCCATCAGGCTATATGGAGAGATGTTTAGCATCATCATGACTGATATTGCTATTACTTAAAATGGTGTAATTCTGCACTTGGAAAATTGCAGTATGCTTTGATAATATCTCTAGAAGAGTATCTGACAGGTAATACCCAAATTCAGGGCTCTTGCGCATAAAAAAATTTAAAAATCAGTAGGAAGTATATTTTCCCATAACTTTATTTCAAGAGCCCCCAAACCTGTTTCTGTAAAGAATTAGAAATAGTTTCTTCCTAAGTCTATCTCCAATTGCACGTTTCATTTTCTACTGTAGATATCCTGATTAGTTAATACCTATCATAATTTGATAGCTCTGTTTGTTGGGAGCATGATTTACCTCATAAAACAAATTTAAGGAATATTGCTCCATCTGCTCCTAGAGGATCACACTGGCAGTTAGTCATAATGAATGCTACTGACATCAGTGGCACCAATGTTACAAAAACTTCTCTCCAGTGTGAATGAAAGAAGCTCTGTTTTTCAAAATCTCCAAGATGAGACTTGTTTAGTCTTCTCAAGTCTACTTCCAAGACAAAACTAGGAAGAGCACACACTGAAGGAACTCTATAGAAAACAAGTGAAACACCTGTTTTATTTGACCCACTTAGGTAAATGGTAACTAAAAGAAAAACAGTCTTCTTCCACAGGTGCACAGCAAAAAGGGGACTTAAAATGGAACAAAGGCTACCTTGACTAAATAAGGGCTTTTGAGTTACAAAATTGACACCTTTTGGAAGGAGAGAAAATGCACCCAGTCTTCAGTTCAGATAACATAAAATATTACACAGCAGACATTTTTAATCTATATCTTTTTAAAATTGTTTTTCAACTGTTACCAAGAAGTGACGAGACACTGGAAAACCTTTTTCTTACTGAATATTGTGGTTTAACTTACCATTCAGGAATAAATTACAAGAAGTTTAATAGTTCTACGAAAGACACCGGTGCACAGATTATATTAAAAATTCTGACCTTTCTTGTTTTTAGTTCAATTTTAAGATTTAGTATGAAAAATAATAACTAATTTTTTGGTCTAGGTAGACACAGATAAGGAGTTTAACAATGTCCTGGCGAGTACCTTGTCTTTTTAGTAGATAATCAAAACAGCTTATTCTCTGGGGCTGGGGGACAGCCCATTACATGTATGCTAAATTCATGTAGAAAATAATTGCATGGTTAATGAAGCCAGCTACATTGTACCCACATTCAAACATCTTGGAGAGTTTAACTAGCAAAATTAGTCTGCCTCAGCCACGAGTTCAGACAGATTATGGTATAAAATGAATGTATATTCAATTTTTGGTTTAGCTTGTAGCTCTAGTAAAGCTTTGGAACTAATTTTTCTGAAACGGGATTTTAAATTTATGAATAAAAAAGAGGTATTTCCATGAAGGAGGGGAAAGTGAAAAAAGTCTAGGCAGACAGTGGAAAATTGTGAGTCATTCTTTGTTTATAAACTGTAATGTTTGGTGTGTTTCACATTCTCTAGTCAGGTTCTTTTTTGGCTTATATTTCTGACTAACTTTTGACCCTTGGTAAAAATGTGAGCACTGAACTACTTTTAAGCACATTTTTTATTTTTAAAATTTGTTGACTATATAAGTGATATACTGACAAATTCATTGTAGCTTAACTGACTGTCAAAATTTATCCCAAGGAGTCCTGAACATGAATACACTAGGGAACCCTTCTTGAGGATTATTACTAGTTCATTTGAAATCGTTTCAGAGTTTTCTCATGCCTAGACTACAATTAGCAGGAGAGCCTTGTTTTACATAATTTAGTCATCCTAAGAATTAAATTTATGGGGTGGGAAGAGAGAAAACTATTTGATGTATAAAATTCTACATTTCTCCTTTACTTGTTGATTTTCCTCTCTGGAAATGCTGTTGCCAAATAACAGAGTGAGTTTTCTTCTTAGTCTCTGTAAAGTTTTGCTAGAAAAGATAAACTTCCTGCTAATCTTCTGCCATGAGTACACATAAACTTGGCGTGTTTGGAAGAATGTCATCACAGTGAATAGGCTTGGGAAGAAGTGTGTGGGGTGCTGGGAGGATGGTGAGCTGGGATAAGGAGGAAAATAACGTAGGAAATATAGCGAAAGGAAAATAAAAAGTTCTGCATGTCTTTTTATCTTAGGAAGACAGTACTGTGTATTGTAAAGGCCATAATAGAATTTAGATAGGAAGAAAAAAAAATTGGATCATTACTGCGTGCATTAAACTTTGTGACTATCTTTGTAATAGAATGATAAGAATGATTAAGCTGTTATTGTGTTAGAATGGTAGATTTGTGTCATATATGAGACATTTTTTGTCTATGGCCATGTAGATATCTGGGGATAGAGCTGAACTCAGAATTTCATTTATTGCTATTTGTAAAACTTAAAAATGATGAATGTCAGATTTCAAGACATCTATGAGGAAACTGTTATTTAAAAGCTTTTTTTTTTTTGCAATCAGAAAGGAAAGATCTGTTATTAATGTTGCTATTTCAAAGGAACAATTTCATAAGATGACCTGTTAAGTTTTTGCTGTGTCATCTTTTTTTGTTTTTTTTTTGTACCTACCCAATGGCAATGTGAGCAAAGAACAATCAGCTGATAGAAAAGATACTGCAACAAGTCCCAGATACTGCTAATCATCTAGGAAAGTGTATATACTACCAAATAGTTTTTGTGTCAGTCAAACTAGATGCCAGTAATCTAATGATGAAAACAAGAAAATCTCAATAACTGTGTATGGGCAAGGGTCTTTTAGCCAATATTATGAAGTAAGCTTCAGAAAACTACAAAATGCATGATCTTAGAGACCATGATGAAAGAACAAAATATTTTCAAAACCTAAAATAAAAAAAAAAATTAAGTTTTCAAACTCTGCCACCTACACAGATTTGAATGTGACTTACAAAGAAAAAACTGTGTAGTGAAGAGGTAGCTAATGATAGATTCTTGCCTCTTTGTTCCAGACAATCAGATGAAAACTGCCGTATATAGAGAAAATTGATGCAGTCTATCATATATCTTCTAATTCCTTTTGGAATAGCCTCTGTTCTATTAAGTGCTCATATATCTTCCATGAGAAACTACAATTTAGCAGCAATTCTTTTGGTCATGATTTTGACATTGTCCAATAGCCATGCTTAGCATACGGCACAGTTAGTCACGTTTCCCTTTCTGAACAATTTTGGATTTCTAAACTTTTTTTTTTTTCAATCTTTAAGTATTATAGCAAATAGTTATTCTGGCATCTATTTTAATCGTTATCTTTAAAGCGTTTGGCGATTATCTTTTGCTTGATTTTATGGAGCCTATCTGTACTAAATTCTGGGGGTTTTGTTACCCTTTTCCTGAAGAGCAACAGTACGCTTAGTCAGTGGTTGCTCAATTGTCAGTGTACAGTTGCCATTAAATGTATACATTTAGAAAACACATGGCACATCAATTACAGTGTTTTCCAATACAGGCTGAAATTCCGTCAGCTGTGGCCAATAATAATATTGCACTGGCTCAAAACCAAAGAATGCCATGTTTTGACTTGTGTATCTCAGTGCTAGTTTAGCATCATATATCCCAAAGGAATTTCTTTCTTTTCATTTCCCCTCCCTTGCTTTTCTTCTCATCTCCCTCTTTCCCTTAACTGAAGATGCAGAGTATAAAATCCTAATAGGTAGAATCCAATAAAATACAGCTGTGATATTGGTCACATTCTTCAGAAGAGTTTTATTAATCAGGAAGATTAATGTTCCCATACGGCATTGGTATTTGTATTTTTTGTTGTTGTTGTTGTTATTTCTACTTATTTTCTTGAGTTTTACTAGGATTTTTATGATGTAGTAAAATATGAAAGCACAAATAAAGCACTGGGAAGCTTCTTAAGCCAAGTTCCTGTGTTCCAGTCTGAGCAGGAAAGTCTTAGCAAGGAAATTAATCTCCTGCATGACGGCATTGACGTAAGTCTCTGCTCAGTTTGTGTGTGCATGTAAACAGGGAGAGTAAGAGAGAAGAAAACCATTTTATTTTAGAATTTCATTTACAATTTATTTTACTTCGGAAAGGTAGAAAGGGACTTAAGAAAGAACTTAAGGGTCTGCACAATTCATTTCACAGAGCTTTAGCACACATACTGCACTAGATCCAGTGACATTTGCAAACTCTTCTATCCGCATTCTGAATGAGTCACAATTCTCTTCAGTTCCGTCTGGTTTCTCAAGCTTGGAGAAGTCATTAGGTGAAGTTTTAGAGTGGGTTTTGCTGACGTCAGCATGAGGAAACCAATTGAGGTTGTCCTACACTGCTCAGAGTGCAGTAAGCCTAATACAAACCTGCTAAACTGTTGGGTGAAAAACCACTCAGCCTGATCCCTAACAGGAGGAATTGTGCCAAGGAATATGAAGAATGTGGGTAACCATAATTCAGTTCTGAAACCATTACACAAACACAGTTCTAGTAGGTAATATTATATATCAAGCATGACATATTTGTGATAAAATTATCTTTTGCATGGCAGGCAATCACAGCATCTCCTTTAGCTGGGGACATCGGATACCTGGACAATTTTATTAGCTGGCTACAGGCAGATTTGGAGATGCTGCTTGGAGATTGGACGCTGGTAAATGGCATGCTGAGAGGCTTATGCCTCTCATTAAAACAGAAGGGAAGGCTCTAGAAGCTATTCTGTCTTGTAAAGAGCCTTGGAAGACCCCCTTGCTGAAGCGACACTGGTGGTACAGATAGATTTCACACAATCCCCTCTGGTTTCTTACGCACCAAGTTTGAATCCTTAGTTTGTACACAGCCTTTATTGAGTGAGTTTATTCCAACAACCTTGGAAATACTTGAAAAAAAATCTTGTTAGGGATTTGTCGAACAAGACATGTTGACTTGTTACTATAAAAAGTTTTCTCTTCATGCTTTACTTAGTCATTTAATTACATGACAAGTTTCCTAAACAGTAAATTGGTGCAAAGTATTGTACTAAAAAGTAAGACAGCATTCTTTTCATAAGTTCTGCTTTAGATTTTTATGTTTCAAACTTGTAAGAAGAGGAGCATGTAGAAATATGCTGTCTTTATTTTGAGCTATTTCATTAGTGTAGAAAATGAATGCACAAACCTCAGCTCTCCACTTTTTCTCTTGCTGCTTGTGAACAATATGGAAAAGCCTCTGACCCCATACTTATGGAAGCAAAACAGAAATGGTGTTTAATGGATTAAAGCTTTAATTGTCACTCTTTGTTGCCAGAATTAGGGACCAAAGGTCAGAATTTGGATTAAGTGGCAAACAGGTGAAAGATTGAAAAGCCCAAGTGCTATACTGATTGATAAATTGTTCAATGCACACTAAAATCCAAAACTAACCAGCAGATTTAGTTAAAAGCTGATAATAACAGTTGATAACCAAAGAATTTTAGAATTATGAGGTTGGATGATGTATTGAGAGATTATTTAGTCTATATTCTCATCCATGGCAAGGCTAAGAATTTCTGAGACATGCTTATATCACCTTTTAAAAATCTGTGCTTAGAAAGCTACTTGTACTTCCAAGATTCCCTTAGCAAGATTCCCTTATTACCTCCCTTTAAAAAGTTTTTTTTTCACCATTGAATCTTTATTATCACAACTAACAACCCTATGAGCTATTTTGTTATTTCTTGACCACAGGGGTAAGGAAAATAATCTGTTTCCATAAATGACACAGCTATATTTATGTTCTGGAATATTTGTAATTAGGTTTTCCTCTTCCTTTGGCTATGTTGTGTGACTTTCTGTCTTTACTCATGAGATGTTTTCTAAATTTCTGTTTTGTCAAGGTTTAGTCCCGTATGTGTCTGCTGAATTGTGTTGCCTCAAAGCAAGAAACAATGCTTCAGGTGAGCTTTAGGAACACAGAGAGTGGGAGGTTGCTCTTCTGGACAATACTCCTTTTTAATCTCCTAGAATCGTGCTTGTTTTTGCCTAAGACTGTGATTGTTTAGTGTGTGATTCACTGCTGCTTCCCATGCATTTTCTGAAGAACTGGCCCCTTGTCCTGCAGATTATTCCCATGTGTATGTAGAATTTGGTATTTTTTATAGCCTCTCTTCTTTTTTTTTTTTTCTGAAAATTTATGCCCTTTGCCAAGGACATTCAGAAAAGATTACTGGCTTAATATCATTTTGGAATAAGAATATCTCCTTTCTCCATCCAAACCATTGAAGAAAATACTGAATAGTGCTGGCCTTGAGACAGCAAGCTGCTTAGATAAATTATCTTTCTACTTTGACAGAATTACTACTCTTACAGTACAGTTTGCCAGTTATTTTTCTCACTGATATTCCACCATTTTTATAAAGATAATTTATAAAGGTAATAAAAAAAGAGAATTCTTTTTCATGTATGTGGTTGATCACATCTTCATAATTTCTTTGTTTCCCCTTTCTATTGATTCTCCCACCTGTGTGTCTTTCTACAGAAGTAGAAGAGGTCTTAACCCCAACCAGCAATGCTTACACATATCTTCATAGCCAGAAGATATTCTAGCTAAAAAAGTAGAAAGCATCAAGTGTCTGACACATACAGATTACTGGTTCTTAATTTTACCATCTTAATTACCCACAGCTTTGAAATCAAAGTAGGAGAAATAATTGCATTTCTAGACTTCTGGCAAAGAGCTACAGATCAATAAGAAATATGTGGCACTAAAACAAGCAGAATAGAATATTTTGGGTTCTACCTCATCTGTAGTCTTTTTCCCTGAGACATTGTATTAAATATTAAATTACTTAACTCTCGCTATAGATAGTGAAGTTTGCAAAACTCAGGTTCTGTGAGTGGTAAATTATGACAAGATTTTGATCCAAAAGTCTTTGTTCACATTAACATATGCACGGGACATGAAATACAGTAACTTGCATTACCTAGAGCATTCATTGGTTGCGACGGGCAAGCAATAACTGGAAAATGAAATGGGAAAAAATAATTTAGATGTTTTCTACTCGAGTTTCATCCAGTGTTGGAAAATTAAGTAAGATATCTCTAAAGCGTCATTTAAATAGGTTTCTACCATTCTAATAATCCTAAAAAGATTAGCTTGAAGTAGAATATGATGAAGCTTGTGTAAAGAGGACTTTTTAAAATTACAATGATGCTTTCAAGGAAAAGCTCATTATAATTACTCTTCCTCATTATGATTAAAGTGTACCTCTTCAGTGCATTCCATGTAACAGAAATAGTATAGCCTGCAATTTGCAGTACATATAGCCTACAGATTGGAGTAATATTATTCCAATATGCTCCAGTTCTGTAGTCTGCCAAGAGTGGGGAAATTTATACGTGTTATTTTCCCAATTGGACTCCGGCTTCAGACCTGTTAATCTACCACTTGTTTCTGTAATGCCCTCTTGTCAAAGGGCTTATTTAACATGTAGAAATGATTTCTGAATATTGTAAAGAAGTCAGTGAGTATTGAATGAAAAAAAAAGGTCAAAAATGGCTCTTTGCATGATGAAAACCACTGCAATTAAAGTGTAGTTCTGTTACCATTTCCTATTAATAGTAATTTTTTTTTTTCAAGCCATGCTCAAATGGAAGTACAATGAACCACAATGTAGATTGGAGTTGGCCCAGAAAAACTTAGTTTTAAGATATTTGCTACTTTCAGGATCAATAAAACTGCTAGATAAAAGGTTTGGGAGTTCAGTGGAAACATATTTGATATAGCTTTCATTGAGAATTTTTTTTCTTTCTTGTAACATTCTGGATTTGTATCCTGAGCTACAGAAAATCCCTCTAAATAACAGAAGTATAGCAATATATGCACATAATATAAAACAGAAAGAAAAAAGAGGTTTCTTTGTGATTTTTAGCTTTGTGCATTATCAGTGAGTGAGTGGACTTCAAAACCAAGCAAATTATTTTGAAATGCTGAAACTCAGAGCAAGAAAACTCTATGAAGGAAATAGTAAATCTTGGCAGACAAGAACGAATGAGATGATGACTAGATGAAGGTCTTTAAAAATATTACAGCACACTGAATGCTGCATATTGTTCAGTAAAGATCTTCAGATCCTTCAAGATCTTACAATCTGACACAGATAATTGTTTTCCTGGTGAAGATGTAGTTCTCTCTACTTCTCAGGAACAGAACTAGTGGGGGAGGTGAAACTGAACTGCACAAAATAACTGGTGATGACAGTCTGATAATTTTTTGTTTAGATAGTTGCTCCATGACTGTGTTAAAATATCGTTTTATACAGTGTGGGGATCACTTACAGACTAACCAAACTTGATACCATCACTCTGTTATAAAAGCAGTATATTTTACCTCTAGGAAAAGATTTTACTTGTTTCTATAAAATCCACCTCACTCCTAGGTTTTCCTTTGTGAAAATTCTTATTAATTGAATATATGTTATCTCTCTGTTATATAGAGTTATTTCATGAAAATATTGTTAATTGAATAATAATTTGTGTATAAAGTAATGGGAACTTTCATGGTGATATACAGCCTAAGACACATCTTACTTCCTTATCTTGCCTCAAACTTTGAAAATGCCAGTGTCATGCACTTAACTGTGTAAATCTGCCCCTCTTCTCTCCCCAACCACTAATGCAATTGAAGAAGAATTCCAACCATCCTGATCCTACTTGCCCCATGTCAGGAACTCCACCTTGTACACACTGAGTGCTTTGCAAGAATCAGAGAGAAAAAAAGAGAGCTTTGCAAGCTCCCGCAAGGGAGCTCCGGTGCTGGGACGTAGGGAGAACCTGTGGCAGGACCTTCCCTCCCTCGGCAGGAAGGGGGCACACACTTCCAGGGTGTGCAGCTGCTCGTGTGGTGCTGCCTTGCTGCTGGTTTGCTGCTCCTCTGGCTGGGTTCCGTGTTTCCCATCAAGACCTGTGCCAGCACAGGTTTGTTATGAGCCCTCTGACGTGTGTGGGAAATTGTGTCTCACCTGAAGCCCTCACGATTTCTGTTCACTGAGAACCACAGTCAGCCACTTCTGCTTTATGGCTTTGTTTACAGCCTGTGTTCGCTGCGGTTGAATTCTTCCTGATTTATGTCAGCGTGATGTCAGAGCAAGAATTTCAGTTTGGATCTATGTTGAAATCTTATCTTGCAAACAGTAACTGTTTGCTACTGACACCATCTGAACTTGGTAATTTTTATTTTCCTCGCTGGTGTAGCTTTGGTTTGTTTCATGCAGTTGTGGTCCTACCAGCTGCAAACACCATATTCTGCTTCAGCCAATTCTAGGTCATTAGGTTATGTATGCTAAAAATTATGAGCAGTGCTTTAATTTGCATAGCTATACCCACACGTTATCCAGAGTGAATAAAAGCCAGATTGTAAAATAATTACAATCTCTTGAAGTAGAGCCAGCCTTACAGACCGGATCCATCCGTCTTCATTAATTTGTATACAGTTTTTTTTTTTTACCAGAACAGATCTGCTGAAGGTACTCGCATGGGAATGCTGAAACAGCTGCACAACTTTTATTTTGAAGAAAAAAAAGTTGAGCCTCGGAACAGTGTGTTTTAGAGGGAGAGAGAGAGAGTGACTCTGCATTTAAGACTTTGACCAGTATATGTAAGAAGTGCTCTCATGGCTGGGATAATCTAACAGATTTTTACCTGGGTAGCACTTGGCAGAGTTCCCCTCTTTTCTTGCACAGTTGAAAGGGATCCAGTGCAATTCTGCGCTTCGATCAACTTGACTCCAGTTTTGCTGAGCCTGCCCAGTTTGGTAGCGCACGGCCGTGCCTGGCTTTTGTGGCCTCTATGGCCCTTTTCTGCTCCACTGTCAGAAAGAGGGAGGGAGGCTTCCCCCAGCACCAAAATACCGTTCTGTGTGCTCTCTGCAGCACAGTAGCTAAGAACAAGTTTCCCGATTACTCCCTGGGATTTTTGGGAGTTATTTGCTGGAAGAAGTCTTTTTCCCCACTTTAAATGGATGATTGTGTTACAATCAAAAAGAAGCATCTCCAAAGACCAATCTTTAGGTAAGTGATGCTGTTATTACTTTGAACTGAAAATGATACAAACTTTACTCTCTAGTCCTATTAACTTACAGTTTATATGCAAGCACACAAAAAGTTGTTGAAGATAAAAGGTTTAATATAGTATAGCCTAATAACATATTAGGTGATTTTGGTCCTCAGAATATATTTTTTTCCACTTCTACTGAGACTTTATAAAAAGTTATTTTTCTTCTTCTCTCTGTTCTCTGCATTCTCTAAAGTTTTGTGTGGGATTGTCTTTATTATGAAAGAGAGGCTGAGTAGTTTTTGAAAATTTTTTGTGTGTTTTCTGTTTTCCTACAGCTCCGAAGCCCCTCAGTGTATTCTGGAATTATAAAACTTTAAAAGTGGAACGTGGTTCTTGGCTGGTTTAGCTGGTTTTGTCTCGATGGCAGTTTTAGTACTTGAAATGATACACCTTTCAGAGTAAACTAGCCTGCTTGCTGGGCTGTGCAAACAAGTGCTTAAAGTCTTAATGATCTATAAGACACATCTGATAGTAAGGGTTCAAGTTTAAAGAGTAAGAAGTTGGAATTTTAGTGAGGTAATTCTTCAAAACATCCTTTATATATTTACTTGATTTCTGAAACATCTTTCTGATTATTTTATGTTTTAAAGTCAACTGTAGAATTCCTTTACAGATCAGGATTAGATCTAGTTTACTTGTGCTTTCTACCACAGGGGACTCCTTTCTTACGTTTATCAAGGCCCAGCTTCAGACCAAATGACCTTGAGTGGGAAATAATATTTCCTCAAACTGCTATGAATAAGGATGCAGTGGCTGGAAGATTAAATAAATCTGCAATAGTTCACACTTCTGTTTATGGCTGGTGACAACTTTAACAAAAACCCAACTCTTACTGGGTGACATCAGAAGGATATTGTAACCACAGTGTTAATAAGACAAATAAATATAAGATTATAGATTGTCCTAGAGCAAATACAGGATTGTTATTTATTGGATCACCACTATTGATGTCATATATGATGGGAGTACAGTAACAGTTGGTATTGCAGCTCCAGAGTAAATTCAGACAGGTCGTCGTGCCAGGATTATGTCCTGCTAACCTTAGATGCGGAGAAATCTTTCAGTACTATTATGGTTGTAGGGCAGAAGGAGAATCTGGACACCAAAAGGTTACTATGGAAGTGAAATAACATAACTGTTAACCCTAAATTCGAATCTCCTGTGTGTATTTGCTATGCCATTTATATCGTAGATTAAATTAAACATTTTGCACTTCAATAAAGAGGAGCCAAAAAGTTCTTTCACAGAAAGCTTTTGACTGACAATTGAGATATTTGATATTTTCCTCAAGAGATATCTTTTTATTTAAGTTAATAGTTTAATTGAATGCATTTGTTTAAATATCAGTAACTGTTTCCATGGATCTGTGATAATTATCCTATATGCTGTAATTAAAAAAAAAAAATTCAAAATGCACATTCTTCACAATTGTTTGGGGCCATGAGGATTGTGGGTGAATAAATGCATATTTTCTGGTGCTTGGTAATGTACTATAGAAATGTTCTGTAGCTGGTGTAGTACTGGATAGTTTGCAACAGCTTTCTTAACGGAGGTTTCCTTAAATTGTCTTGTGGGAGTGAACTTAAGTCAATGAAATACAAGAAGTTTCAACATTTCTTTCCAAAATCCATTCCTTCACATCAGTTCTTAATACAGAACTTCAACTAAATACTGTTGGCATGCTTAATCCAGAGTGAGAAAACCCCTAATATGGAAAGCCCCCAAAGAGTCCATGGCTCTGCAGTGACTCTTCTGGCAAAAGATCTTCCCTGTAATGCTACAGTAAATGCTTAGGAAATGTTTCCAAGGTCGAGACCAGCATAATATTTTAGGCAGCTCAAGCAGAAAGACAATCTCTGTATGTCATAAAGATTGTATCATGTACAGTAAATAGAGATGCTATCCTATGTTAAAGAGCTGTGTTTTTAATGTATGTTCATTTTCCTTATGACTTTGGAAAATATTTCTCTAGTGAAAAAGTGTTCTCATGTGAGATTTGTGAAGATCTAGCCTCAGTACTTTGAATCCTGTGATTTTTTTGTCCATACATGCAAAATGGTTTTACTGGGTACAAATCTTACATTAAGGTAACTGAATCAGCAGTCTATTCAATTTTTCCCTAAAAAGAGGAGGAAAAAAAAATTCCCAAGTTTGATATATATTTTTATTTACCAATGTTCTGATGACAGCCAACACTAATTATAGTTACTTTTAAAAAGTATGTCTTTCTTGGGAGTTATGTTAGAACTCAGTAAGTACCTATAAGTATCTTCCTACTTAGCAAAGTTGCATTTACAGTGGATCTGTACTTTTGCTTGTTGCTTTTCCAGTAATGTAAAAATTAAAGTATTTATTCTAAATAATCCTTTCAATATTGCCAATACTGTACATAAGAGTAGGATCAATATTATGTGTCATGATGGAAAATTCAGTGACAAGAAGATATTTCTGACTTACTTACAATTTTTTTGCAAGTTCTGAATTAATGAAGAAATTAAAACATAAAAATAGTGGGAACTAGAGTGTAATGTGTGGTACTTGCTACCCAGCAGTGCTTGGAAATAACTAAATTAACTCAGAAATATAACTCTGTAAAAAAAGAGCCAAGCTTACGAGTCACATTGAATTGATTACTAAAGTACTAAAGCGCATCAATTAGGATAAAAATTTTTAATTGCATCAGAAAAGACTGCCAAATACTTAGAGATTCCTGCATTCATTAATATCAAAAGAAAGAATCTGCTGCATGCAAGATATATTTCAACAGAACGTGTAGCTTGGATATTCACTGGCTATTTTAATGCTAACATAAATTACTGAGGACATTCCATATTTTTATTAAAAACAGTGTCTTGAGCATATTTGCTGTGACTGGATATGGTGAAATTAATTCAAAAAATAAACAAATCAGCATGCTCAAAGAAAGCAATGGGAGCCTCACGGGTCCTACATTTAAAATTGGACTGAATAAAGTTATGTAAAACATGCTTTAGGGAACAAATCCTTCTATGTCAACTGCATACATTAGATGACATACATAATAGGTGTTCTAGTGCTCAAATTTCTATGAATTCTATTAAAATATGAATCTACATGGTCATTAATCAAAAGTTATACTGAAACTAACATTTTTGTGCACTCTGTTTCAGTCCTTAGGGAATGGGTTGGGTTGCATGACTTCGGACTTTCTGGTCTAATCTGTAAATGGAAGCAATAGGATCAGAGTGTCACAAGTTGTTCTTTGGGTGTCTTTGCCTTGATTGGGTCCACAAAAGCCTGGAAATAGTTTAAGAAACCCATGGGCTTTGAGATCAATGACAGCTGGATAATAATAAAAAATTTGTCTTTGCTGTGTAATGCCTCTGATTTAAGGCTCTTAGTACGTTTAAGAAGTATTAATGCATTAGCTTCAAAATTTTGTTCTGCATATTTTCTCTTTTGTTCTGCACATTTTCTGTGGTTTCATGCAATATTAGATCAAGGGTTTTCCCTTTGAGCCAGAGGAACACAAAAATAGGGGCTCATGGTGCTGAACGCCAGAGAAAGAATAAGGGCGAAACCCACCAGTTCTCCTGCTCCTCAGGGAGCTCTGGTGTCACCTTGCTGTGGTGTCTGTGTATGAGGAGAGCTCCTCGTACTGTTGCTGTTGTTCCAGTACCTTCGTTCCTTTACTTTGATGGCTGTTGTAGTAACTGTAATTAACTAGATTGGCTCTCTCGGTAACTTTGAATTCTCCTTTGCTAAGAAGTGCCCCACTCCTGTTCTTTGGTCTCTAGTCCCTCAAAATATGTATAGCTGATCCATTATTTTATTTTACTAAGAATGGTTCTAAATACTAAATGCTGTTGCCTATTGTAATCAACTGGCAGAAACTCTTCTGGCACTATTTCTTCACCACCACAGAGCACATAGGTAATTATATGTTATACAGACTATTGTTTACTGATGCCTGATTTCCAGGAAATGTTTATACTGCTGTAATTTGTGGAGTAAGAACAACCCATATTGATAGCTTTTGAGTTTCAGTTATAGAGTAAATAATAATAAAATATTCTGTAACTTCTAGACATTTAACGTTTTTGCCAGACTCTTTTCTTCTTAAAAAAATACACTAACGTCATTTCTACCAAAAAATAGCCATAAGTGTAATAAATACCCTTACTTGGTTTCTCTTTCTTTCCTTTATAAAAATTCTTTTCCTCTCCTGAATGCTTGAAATATTCAGGAGTTTTACCAAGAACAAGAGATACATCTTGTATGCAAAAAGTATGTACAAACCAAGTACATACCATTTATACTTGGTATAAAAATGTATCTGGTATCTTTATACCATGGTAACAGATTTTTTTTTTCTTATTTGTGAACTTAATATTACTCTCTTTGTGCTCTGGAGTCAATATAGTATGTACTGAACAGGCATATTTGTGTTTTCCATGGATATAGCTGCTGCTGGCACATTTTCAATTTATGTCTGTAGAAAGGTACCAAATCAGAATAACAGAGGAAGAAACAACTTAGTAAACAAGTACCTGTGGGTAGCATACAAAATTGTAGACTTTAGCTGCTTAGAAGTTTATTTAAAAAGTGTATTTTCTCCCTTTATTTTTAGTAGCCTTCAAGTGGCTCCAAATTATTAGTATCTTTAGGGTGTGTGTAGGGAATGTATAGGAAACTTTGAGAGGTTTATATTGAATTGTGCTCTGCAATTATGGTGCATATACTTGATACATAATTATTCCTGCTGATAGCTTAATTGTAAATTAATGTAGCATATTAATTTAATGAATGACAGTTTATTCCTGTCATGTAGGCGGAAGGTGGGCAGGGAAGAGAAGATGCAGTTGTCCTTTATTTCATGCTCTAAGGAAAGGCTGAAATATAAAAACACAATGCCACAAGAAGACCCTGAGATCACAGTCTGTTTCTTTATTGCCCCTTGCCCTAATGACAAACTTTGCTGCAGCTTTGCGAACATGCACATAGTTCATAGCCATGGCCATCCTGCTAATGATCGTGTATTTTCTGCCTATGTGCTCCCTTCTATTTCTTCCTGTGTAGCTTTAATGGCTACACTGATGGGCAAATGACCCAAAATTCTGCATAGTTGTGTTGGTTTAAACTGTCAGTATTTTTTTAATGGCAGTGCCTTAGAAGAGCTGACTTACAAATTCCAATGAGAAAGAGGTTGGTATAAAAAAGTAACTCTGTTGAGGTCTGAGGTTGAATGAAATTTCTTCCTTGGTGAGGAAATGGTTTTTGTACTTTTCTCTCAAAAATCTGTTTAGTCAGACCTAAAAGTCATAAAATAACTGTTATGCTGTGTTCTGACAAGGCCCATGAGTGAAGAAATACACTGTAAATGGATGTGGTAAATAGTACTGGCCTGCTGCAGGATGTTGCAGTGATTCATATTTTCAAGCTGGTAGGAAAAGGAGCAGTAGCAAAAGGTTAGAGCCACTCCTATTTCACAGACCTTGTAGCCTTCATTTTGGTGGGAGAGATTTATTTTCACTCCTTGCTTGCATTATCCTTTTCTGTAAAGCCATAGGTTTAAATCACCTGGTAATGGCAGCCCAGTTCTGCTTTCCCAAAGCATCAGTTTCTGCACTTTCTGCAGAGTAGGTGGCACCTCCCTTGTCTCAGGTGAGCCTGTTTTCCATCCATGGAAGAGAGCCCGTGATGAACACTGTGGTTTGGCCTGGTGTTAGCCAAGGCACTATGTCCTGTTGTGCGTGTTTAAGTAAAAGGCAGGTTTTTAATTAGTCTCAATTTGTCACTGTGGTGGTGAGAAGGCTGCACAGGCTAAGCACCTCCCCGGGGTCAGGGATAAAGACACAACTCCTGTCTCTGCACCTGGGGTGGAGGCTGAGTTAGTATAGCACAGCAGTGAAAAGGAAAAGTGAACTTCCTTTACATGGTTTTCAAAAAGCTGTTTCTGTCAAACCAGGCTGAATATTTTCTATCATAATCCTGGACAGGTCACAGGGATCTTGTAAGAATTGGTTTGAAAAACAGACTAGGATGAGTCTCTGGGTTCTCAATTTCCCCACGGGTACATAAATGCATTCAAAGCAAAAGAAATCCTGATGCACCCACGGAGCAGAATCACGTGTGCTGGAGTTGGTCACAGTGCTGAGAGCCTCATTAAGCAGTCTTTACTGATCTGCTAGGAAATTATCTTCACTAAATAAGAGAATGAAAACAGATTATGTCAGGAAGACATTATGACATTTAAAAGATTTTTTTTTTCTTTTCATAGACTTAGTATTTCAGTGTATTCTCTGTTTATAATATTTTTCTTGCCCTTAAGGACCTATTGGATATGTCAGTAAAAAGTGTTTTCCAAACCAGGAGAGAAAAATAAAGAACAATCCAAACCAATATTGTGTTTATTACTGGATATAATGGAAAGACTGACTTCTGAAATGTTTAATTTTCTGTTAAAAAAGCATACAATTGCAAGCATTTATTTTAATTCTTCAAAATTTCTCCTTTTATGTACATTAAAAGGCAGAGAATATAATTAAATTACAGAAGTAGTCTACCCACCTAACAATGGTAGCTGTATGATTTATTTTTAAATGAATGTGAAGATGAAAATAGGATTTGGTAAGACATTAAAAAGAATTTCTATCTTAATTATTTCTAATTTTTACATGGCTATGCTACACATGAGACAATAATGACAAATCATGAAGAAAATTAACAACCAGATTAGAGACTGAGAAAAAGTTTATGAAAAGCTTTGAAACTGTTATCCCATTGTAATTTTCTGAATTATCCACTCAAGAATGATTTTGTTTTAAAAAAATAGGAATTTAGATGAATTTTATAGACAACTGCATAGGTTGCATTGAAACAAACCTGTGATTTTCTGAATACAGCTACTAGTGTGCAAAAATGGTTTTATTAATATGTTCTCTTAGAAGAACTTAGCTGGCCATTGCAACACTACATGTAAAATGGTACCACTTGATTTAATATTCTTTTTTAGCAATCTATTTTTATTCAAATAATGGAAGCCTGAAATTCAGCAGGAAAAATTGGAGAATAGAAAGGACTTAATGAATAATACAGGATCATTTAGAAATAAATACTTGACTAATACAAGAAGTTCAGTTATGTTAGCCTTAATTAGAATTTTAACTAGTGTATATCAATTTGTACTTACACTTTAATAAAATTCTAGGGTTTAATTTATATGTATTTATTACTCATTTCTATGTTGTGATCTCAGTGTAAAAATTGCCTGCCCAATGTGAAATTAACCAGACAAATACAGATTTTTTTTTTTTCTAGTATCAAGCATATCTCATTTTCAGCTTCCCCGTGTGTCTCTGCAAAGCATTATGTTTTGTTGTGGAGACTTCAGAAAATTTTTATTTTTAACAAGACCTGTGCATAGAAATGTAGAGAAAGAACTATTTTCCATTGCTTCATCTTTAAACTTTGAAATTATGACCATAATACTAGGAGACGTAAGTCTGGAATGCTGGATGATTGCAAAAAGAGCAAAGAAAGAAATTGAAAATCATGGAAATATGAGTTATTTGTCAAATATTTATAAAAACTATATCCACAGTAAATTACTGTAATAGGTGCATTCTGAGCATGGATGTTTATAAATCATTGTACTGTTATGAAAAAGCAGACCCTCAATTTATGAACCATGAAAATCATGCTTTGCTATAATGACAGTAAATCCAACATTGCCTATGACTGTATTTTGTACTATGTTGTAATTTAGTAGGCTCAGTTCAGATGGAAACCCTTTTCTACTAAGGGTTTCCTTACTGTGACCTGAAGACTGATAGAAACTGTTAGAACACTTTGATAATAGATTCAGAAAAAGGCAAAAATATTAGTGATTTAATTAGAAAGTGAGGATAACTTGGGGGTAATGGCTGTGCATGGATGTTCAGGGAGGCAAGGAGAGGGAAAGCCAGGCATGTAGCTGTGCTGAAGGTGAAGATCATTTCCTAGTTACAATGAAAGAGCAGTCAAGTCTTGCTGGCTTTGAAGGGACATGATCACTGCATACTGCTAATGGGAAGAGGCATGGGTCTTGGGAAAGGCTGAAGAAATAGCTGTGATTGTAAGTGGGAAAGGACATAGGAAGGGGGACAAGTCAGAAGATGGGGCATGGCATAAGCAAGTTAAGTCTGAAAAATCTCGTTTCCTTACCTCCACACATCTTGCAATGAAGACATGGTTTTTTCAGTGCTGGTGTCCCACTGCTGCCTTGGGAACCACTGAGGTGCCCCACAAGCCTGCACCACTGCAGGGCATGGGATGACTACAGGGTAACTTCTGTGAGTGTCAAACCAGATTTTGAGTGTTGCTATTTCCACTCTAAGGTCTCCTCCTGCTGCTTCAAATTTCTATACTTCAGCTATATTTTTTTTTCCCATGTCAGATATCTCTTTATAATTCATAATGTTTAGTGTGGCTGACATTTTTCTCTTCAGTGTAAGGAGTTTTGTGAAACACTCTTTCACAGAGATTTGTGTATTCCGTCCTCACGTGCTGTTCACACTGATGCTTCTGTTTTAACAGCAGCTGTTATCTGCCCTTTCACTCTAGATGGACCTTGTAGACACTCCCAGAACTGCAGATGAAAAGTCAGAATTTTAAATATCGGATGTCAGCTTGAGAATTGAACTTGATGATGATTGTGGTGAATGTGTAAATATGAAAACCAATGCAAAAATCAGTGGCTTTAGTGGCAGAGTAACACTGAGAAGCTGGGTAGGAGTTTTTGGAATTGAGAAAGGGAGAACGGTGAGAAACTTAATAGAAATAATATGAAGCAAAAAAAAAAAAAAAAAAAAAAAAAAAAAAAAAAAAAAAAAAAAAAAAAGAGGTGAGAAAAAAGGAAAAGAGAAAAATAAAATTAAAGGAAAATTAAAAGAAGAGAATGAGTAACAGAATATAATGAGTAATGTGGAAGTGTAAAGCTAAGCAGGTGGTGAGCTGACAAAGAAGTTAATGAGAATGTGGTCATTTTCAGTTTTACATTCTTACTCATCCCTTAATACACTGAAATATAAATTGTGGAAATTACTCCATGTTATCTGTAGGTAGACTACAGAGAGTGACACTGTGGAAATATATTGAATATTTAATGTTGGCCTGATGGTCTGTTTGGGACACTGCTGGTGCGCTGCTTTGTGCTATTCCCAAGCAAACTTTTCTGGAGTTAATGAAGAATTCAAGAGGCATTACAAGATCAGGTGCTGAGTCATTTTTCAATTGGCATGAGTAAGCTTTTTAATATTTCTTGTCAAAAATGTCTGATTTTCAAGGTACTTAAAGGCATCTGAAAAATCTATTTATTAAGTGGATTCTGGAGGGGTTGTGGGTTTTTTCAGCTTCCAAAAATTAGGTAAGGCAATTTCCTGATCACCAGAAATGGATGGCTGGATGGCTTTGATGCAGACCTTCATCTAGTATTTGAAACGTTGCCCAACACAGAAATTAAGCCTGGCTCTGAAATTAAGTGGCACTTAGGGCCATGGTGTAGTGGGACTTGGCAATGTTATGTTTACAATTAGAGTCAATGATCTTAAAGGTCTTTTCTAACCTAAATGATTATTTTATTCTATGATTCTATTCTCAAGTAGTGCCATTTTGCTTACTGGAGCTCAGAAGTTTTTAGCCCGTGTTCAGACCCTAAAGAATGTTCTTCTTGCCATGTCATGGCGATTGTTAGGGAATTTATGTGTAAATGTTTATACTTTTCGAGAAAATTAGTTTGATTTCCTGGTGGCATCAACTGAGAAACATTTTGTGCTGAGTTCATCTTTCTTAAATTATTAATCCCCTAACTTTAGAAAAATTACCTTTCACCACTAGAACAAGTCCTGTTAACATCTGATCTATAAACTAAATGTGTTTTCTTGTGGCTTTGTATAACACAGACTGAAACTTTTGTTTTATGTAAAACAGGTAAAATGCATTGGTGTAAAACTAATGTATTGCAGTAACCTTTTCTATTGATAATGGACAATTACAAGGAATTTTTGAAATGTTGTTGTGAACCAAATTAATGACTTCCTTAATGCTGGAGAATGGATTTCAGTGCTATAACATGCTTCATAAAAATTAAAATTAAATTACTATTTTACCTCAGTAACTGGGGTATTGTTTCCAAATAATTAACAATATTTTGGTGTTGTTTTGTGCAGAAACAAATTACCAAGTTCCCATAAAAACGCATGTAGATTTTAAACTATTTTCAACAAGACTGATCTAGCCAGAATGATTGTCCCTTCCGGGCCTAAATTAAAATGCACTGTTGTGTTGCCAGGTCTCTCTTTTTACATTCCATCCTCCTGGAATGTGAAAAACAGCTTTAATGATTCTATTACGTGATGTAAAACCAGACTACATAAAGGTTTCCTTAGGAATCTTGAAGTCTATGTCTTGGCACAGGCTAAACTCTTATTCTGCTACTGACTGCTTCTACCTCTTGACTCAGCTTCTCTGCATATTCTCTCACTATCTGTGCAGAACAGTGAGATAGGCTTAAAAAAATGCCCAGTATGAAAAGCTTGTTTCCCCAGTGTATGAAGGAGTAGGTACTCATCAACTTTTTAATAAGAACTTTTTCCATGTGTATCCCTCTGCTTTAAGTCATCTCTTTGCTTGAGAAAACGAATCCAGTTCTTAAGTACTCTGCACCAGGGACAGGGCAGCCCTGGGTGTACGGGCAGACTGGGATGTGAGAGGATGGAGAGCAGCACTGTGGAAAGGGACCTGAGAGAATGGCCTAAAGTTGTGTCAGGGGAGGTTTAGGTTAGGTATTAGAAAAAGGTTTTTCACCCAGAGAATGGTTGGGCAAAGAAATTATTTAGGGCATAGGTGTTGGAAAAGTGGTGTATGTGTTATTGTATACACAACTCTTTCTTAAATAACCTTGCTAAGACTTTCATTTTTGCGTTATCATCAATTCTTACTCATGTTATCATTCTCATTATACTTTCCACATTGTTTTCTGCATTGTTGCTGCCTCATCCATTGCCTCCATCTTCTTTCTAAAACATTTTTCAATTTTCTGTATTAAATGTTTTGTTGTGTGATGAAGAGCATTACTCCAAATGAAATATTTACTTAACTTCCTATGTACTTGCAACTTTATCCATTCTGATGGCTTCCATAATCGCTTACCACTGAGCTTTATTTCTGTATTTAAGAGAATATGCAATGGATCTGAGCTGTGTCTTATGACACTCAGCCTCTTGTTAGGCAGTGAACCATTGCTAATTATTTATTCAACCATTATTTTTTATTGCTATTTTAAATATTTTTTTATTTATTTTAATGCTAATTATTTATTATTTATCCTTAGATAATTTCATCAAGTTGTATTTCCTTTCTTACTTATGAGAGTGCCTCATTAAGACAGCAGGAAAGACTTTATTGAAGTCAACATATTACATAAGCACTTACAGATTACACATTAGACCAGTTAGTCTAGCGAAGAAGAAAATGAAAGCATTTTGACATGATTTGCTTTGGACAAATTCCTTTTGCCTGTATTTTCCTTTTGCCTTATGTTTTAAACATGAATAAACTTATAAATGGATTTATTAGGTATGAGATTTTTTTCTTTCAGTAAATCACAGGTAAAGGGACAGATATGTTTCCCATGTGCTTCTTTACCCCCCAAAGATATCTGCCTTTCCTAAGTCCTCTAAATACTCTCCTATTAGTTTGTGAAGCTCTCACTAATGATGGAGCAACATTCAGCTACTTCCTTAATTATGTAATAGTGAATTTCGTCAGGCTTTGTCTATGTGAGTCCATGATAGCTTCATTCACTTTATGCCTCAGCTTTTCTGATTTAATTCCCATTCACACTGTGTTTCTTCTGCTCCTTCCTTGTTCTATTGCTTTAAGCCCCAAGATTTCATCATTTTAAGCAGAATTTGTTTGTACTTTCCTATCATATTTTTATTATTGTGCATAAAACTGAAATAATGGCCCATCATTTCTCTCCCTCTATGAATATCTCTACTTCTTGAAACAACTAGTTGTCTCCAACAATGTGCTCTGCCATGTTATTTTATTGAAAAAACTCCTCAGAGCTCCGGTCTCATTATCTTTCTGTGCTTTTGGCATTTTCTGTACTTCCTCATCTTGGCAATGCTTTGTAAATTTCCTTCATTATCTGGTCTCTGTGGTAGTGGCTCTATATATTTCCATTCTCTTTGCCTGACACCATTTGTCTGCATATTTATCTATCTCTTGTGGGTCTTTAGTAGAGTGCTTGCTGTGTTGCTGATTGCTTCATGGCTTTGAGGATTGTGTCTGGCAGTGCCAGCAGCAGGGACCAAGGGTGAACAGCACAAGTGAGAATGGATCACATGCCTCAGGCAGAAGAAGGTTTTGACCACTATCTTGCACCGATTCCTCCTAGCAGAAGAGTGAGGTGTGAGTTTTCTCACCAGCAGGAATCACTGCTCTTAGTAGAAGATTTGGGATCTTGGATGGAGGACTTGCAGTGAAAGCAGAGCACTGACATGAAGCAGTCTTATGTGGCTACTGAAATAACTGCAGTCTTCATTAGTTAGCTAATATCCTTAATCCATGTTTTATATTCATCTCGATGAAGTCCATTGTTCTGGGAAATGTCACACTGAAACACATCTTCCTGCTGCTCTCCTGAACTGTGGAGGGGCTTCCTTGGCAGACATTTCCTAGACTGAATGTAGCTCTGGCCAGCTTTCTTTGGCAGGTACACAGACTCTGGTTATTAACATTGGGGTGGATATCCACAGGTCAAGATCATTTTATGGGCCAAGACTTACAAGATGCAAAGCGGGGAGATGATGGTGTTGGCATCGTTTTGCTTTCCACCCACTCTGAATTGATTCCTCTGTAGAATCTGAAAGAGCAATGGAAAGGCCTGCCTCTGTGGCTATTATCAATAGGTGAATTTAGCAGGCCATTTTAGTTTGTCTCTTAGCTTCATTAGATTCCTGTTGCATGCCAGGTTACTGTGACCTGAAGACCATAATAATGCCTAAGTGTACCTTATATCACACATTATGTATGTACTAAATCTTACCTACCAGACAGAGAAAAATGATCAGGGCTGCAGTACTGGGCATAAGCTAAAAGGTAGAACCAATTCTCCAGTCAAAAGACTAGGAAGGCTACATGGTGGTTACTGTGTCTTTGCTGTTAGGAATTGTCTCCCAGAGGGTGCCCAGTAGCAGTAAGTTCTCCTTCATTATAGTGCAGTCAAATAAATTAGTTTAAATACTTGCCAAAGGAGGTTGAAATTAATGTTTGACTTGGCACTGGAAGAACTGCTCACATGGGCAATGAAGCCAGGAGTTACCACCTCTCATTTAAAGATGGAATGTGACTCCAGCTTAGCGTGGGCTAACACACCGATTGCAAATTTGTATCTATTCTGCTGGCAAATAAGCTGTGATTAAATGTAGATGTGAAAGCAAAATTAATTAACCATGCTGAACACCCTCTGGGGAAGTCATATGAAATTAAGTGAAACACAAACTAGTAGAGAAGCAGCATAGATTACATACATCGCAAATTCTTTATGTTTAGATGTCTAAAAGCATACCTGCTGTTCTAACAAAATAAAGGGTTGGTTTAAAACAAGAGGAGGGGAGGTGTTCATACATGAAACTCCTTATTTTGTATAGTGAGTATTCACAGAATATAGAGTGACTGGATTAACTGGATTGCTATCATCACTGTCCCAAGATGTTGTGTAGGTCCTGAACAGATCGATTAATATGGTATTTTGTAGGCTGCAGCACAAATGTCTGAAACTTTTATGTGTAGTGGCCTTCAGAGATTGCCAAATAAGCTCCTATAGAAACTTGCAAACTGGTTTGGTAAAGGGGTTTGATTTCTTTATAGCCAGTTTTTTCCCTTCAAGGTGTTTCTTTACCTAAATAAAAATGTGATTCCGCAAATCCCGTGCTTGTTAGAAGTCATTATAAGTCTAATGATATTGAGGAAAGTGCATAAGAAAACGCTGCCTCTTAGGGTTGAGAACTCTTGACACAAGGTTTCACAGTATCAGTTGTTGCAAGGTAAATAAACATTTTATCCAACACTGATTTGGATTGAACATGGAGTTATTTTTACTTTGGTTCTCCCACCAATGAAAAGAAAAACATTAAGATGTCTGCAGTACACGGAACGATAATCAGATTGTATTTAAATACAAAAAAGTTGTATTTGTAAGAAGTTGGAAGCAAGTTAGTTAGCAACCTGGACATATTCATGAACTTTTCTCTTTAAGGGCATGTAATCAAAAGTTTGAGTAAGTGTGGTATATGCAACACTTGTTGAATCAGTTTGCAAAAAACATTTCTTTAATGTGAATAGTTTAATTTTATAGCTCTACCACGTAGCTCTGCAGAAGCTTTAGCCCTGCTGTTGGGCGAGATGCTACCTACCTCTCGAGACTGGTGCTGCTCTGTGTGAAGACCAATTGAGAAACAGTGCACTATTGTTAATATTACCTTTGTCATATACATGGTGCAGTACTTCAATATCAAATAATATACTGCAGAAGGAGTCTGAATTTCACAGTGTGCAGAATAAAAAATGAGAAATTACTTTAGATATTTTTTCAGTGCTCCAAGTGAAAGAATCAATTCTTTCCTGTCCTCTTACGTAGAAATTTACAACTGAACAAAGCAGGCAAGTGGAAATTAGAAATGGTTGTAGAGTACATATAGTTACTCAGAATAAACCTCTCTTTCAGATCCAGTAACAATTATTAGATAAATAATAACTTCTAGGGGGACAAAAAAAAAGGTAAAATGATTAGCAATAAAGATTCTACCATATTTTTTTTGTAAATTATTTAATACTTAATTATTTTTGTTACAAAGACAGCTCTAGCACTCTTTTCTCTGATTTAAGCTTGATTCATCCACTTCTATAACTTTGCTAGATGGAAATATTTGTTCTTTTGAGTTTTTCCTCCTTAGACACTGCAGACTTCACTATTTTTATATATGTATATGTATGTATATATCTCTCTCAGGAAATTTTACTCTAGAACATTCAGTCCCTTATATTCATGGATTTTTCTCTCCAGCTGTATAGCCAGTTTTCAAAATCTTCCTTGAATTATGAGCATCTGGTTGGATACTGGTGTTCTAATGTCTATCTCCCCAGGATCAGATGCAGAATTATATCACTTTAACATCTACTTATGATTCCCTTGTTATATGTCCAAAATAGCACTTTACCCCCTTTCAGTACAATATTCAGACAATTCATTTTTGGCTGGCGTCCCTCATGATACTTATAGAAGACTACATGTGCATATTTATCTTCATCTGTTTATTTGAAAGCTTAAAAAAAAAAAGTCTATTACATTTATTCAATTAAACAAAATGACTCAGTTCAAATGATCTGACCCGATATAAAACTATGTAATCATTGAGTCAGAAGGTATTTTGGGCTTGGCCTCATGGTGTCTTCTCTTTGTATTTTGCACTTAAATTAAGTATCTACTGGGATAGAAACAAATTCCACCTTTTGGCTCCCATGCTGATGTCTCAATCACAGGGTTAAATAATTATTTCCAGCCTTGGCTTTGTGATTGTTTCAGGAGTCAGCAACGGATGTCTTTGCGATTATCTTATGCCATGATGATTAGGGGCATTTCCGTAACACTTATGAAACCTCTTTGATAAGTCAGACAGAGAGAAGGTTTGAACAATTGCAAACTTTAATGATCAGGTATGGTTTAAACTGTGTTGATTGTTCTAAGTAATTTATGAAATCTCCTGTCATTTCAATGATGTGAATTTTTGATCAGATTTTAGTAGTCAAAATAGCTATTAAAATTAATTTATTAGTTAAAAGCAAATACATGCTCATCAGTGAATAGTTTTAATTGAATTTATTATCCAGCCTTCTAACACTATGTGACAGTCAACACAGATTTGTAAAACAAAGCGACATTGGACTCCCTTCTGTAGTTTCTTGGTGTCTACCTTGGTGCCTTCCAAAAGATCTAGGTTTATTGCAATACTCATGAGATTTACAAGGCAACAGCGAGACTTTACACTTCAAACCACATGGATCCTGTCTCTCTGAAGTTCCCTGCAACAGACATTCTTAATTTCCTGCTTACAGAGATCCTTCTGTCTTGGCCTCAGCTCTTCAAGTGGGTTATCTCAAAACTCCATAAGGTTTTACCACAAAGACCATGAAAGACATATTTATTCCCCCTATTGCTCAGTCTGTTACTGATCTGGTTCCCTTGGAAAAGAATTTTCAGGAGGAGGGTATAGCAGATGCCAGTATATTTGTCAGCACCAGCTGAGCCAGCCATCCTTTAATCATACTCTTTTATCCCAGATGATTAAAAATCCTTCCAAAATCTCATGAGAAAAGTTGCTTGACATCTATGTGGAAGCTGTCCAGGAAAATCCTTACAATGCTGGATGTATTGCACACAGCTGTGCCTAGATGGTTAGCTTTACCCATTGGTGAAGAATTCCTGGACACTCAGAAACTCAGCTGGCAAGCAACAGATTCCTTCCCAGCAATCTCCAAGAGAGCAGCTTGTCATTCGTGTGGGCCTTCATGTGAGCAGTTCTTATATGTATCCTCTGCTGGACTTTCTGGTCCAGAAGCAATGAGTAGGAAGAATGAACAAAAGTAGTTTTAATCCCTTCCATATGAAAAACTCCAAATATCATTCCTTGTTCTATAAACTCCAAAACTGAATTCCCAGACCCCTTCACGGACTAATTTCATAAGGGACTGAGGGCGTTTTAAGTACTTTATTAATAATGCTCAGCTTGTAAAGAGAACATCACTGAAGACTCTTTGTGCTAATTCAGTAGATTGTCACATCCATTGCAACACATATCTGACATTCTTCAGCATTTCAGACAGTTCCTTAAGGACTGTAGTTTTATTGAAAAAAATACAAACATTTGCAATTTACGTGAAAGATTCCAGAGTGATGGTAAGGATATTCAAAGCCAGATCTTCATCATTAGAGGGAACGTGATGTCACAAATGCTTAAGGAGGCTCTGCATTTGTTCTTGTGCTAGAGTTTGGTCCACAATCATCTCAAAACCCTTTGCTGGAGCAGCCTTACTGCATTGATATGGAAATACCAAGCACCTTCTGAGCTCAGTAACGTGGGTACAAATTCCTGTGCACTTTATTCCAGCTTGTCATTTGCCAGATATTAACTGTATCTGATGCAAATCCATATGAAATACTTCTGGCAAAGTAAGAAAAGACCTCCTACAGCAACTACCATTCCATCAGTTTCACAACAATTTTATGAAAATCCAGACTGTTCCCGTATTACCAAACCTGAAATTTGACCAGACAGACCCATATTGCATCAGGAAATACCATATGTGCAATATCAGGTCCAAATACGAACATGTTTTGTTTTACTTAGTTTTTTTGCAAATATGCAATGATTTATGGTAAGTAAAACTGTCTTGGGTCCCAAACTTCTGTCTGACAGCATGAAGAAGGTCATTGCAGCTTCACAAATATTTATTTTTTTTAGCTCTAGATAGACAAACATGCTGTCAATTGTAAAAAGAGTGATTTATGGTTCTGTTTGTTTATTTGTTTTTAATTTGTTCAACGTTCAAGATGTGAATTAAGGCTGGGCAGAATTGTGTCAGACTTCCTTTTCTCTAAAGTTGTCATTAAAGATGGCTAGTGGCTTGCAGTTTCAGGAGCAAGATATTTGCCTCCTTGGAATCTTATAAAAGTGGTCCATTTTTTTTGTAATTTGAAATTTGTCAGTAAGTTTTGATAGATAAGACTTGCAGTTAAATGTGTTCCTTAATTTGAACAGAAACGTACAAAATTATAGATGTTGGAAAGTAGCCTTTTAGGATAAAAAACTCATAAATTTGCAAGAATAAATGTTAAAAGCTAAGTTAGGAATTGATAAATCAGGCTTATGAATGTGTGCTTCACTTTGTGTAAAATGCACTTCCTAACTTTTTGGAGTTCTTTCCATTTTCTGCTTTGAGAATATTTGGCTTATTTCAAACATCTGGTACTAATGTTTCTACTGAGCATACTGGAGTCATAAACTCTAGGAATACCAGAGGAAGCTGACAGGTGATTTCTGTGAGGATATTCTGACTATTGAATATATTTCACATTTCCTTCCAAAATAAACCCCTTAGCAACTCCTACAAAAATTTGTGTCCCTGGCAGTAAATAAAAGCAGTAAAGTAGCCTTACAAAGAAACGGTAGAGACATTTAGAACATGTTCATGAAATTTTTATACATATATGTATTTTTGAGAATCAAAGGGTTTTTCCACTGTATTTTAATTTAAAATGTGTTAAGTCATAATTAAAACATGTGATCTCTCTCTAGAGGACATATAGAGTTGGTTAGGGATGACTTTATCTAATCAGAACTTTTTTTCTTTTGAATACCTCTCAGCACAAATAACATCTCTCTTTTTATTGCCCTTTTAGGGAAGAGCATCTCAAAACACTTTTGTTATTTAAGCTGGAGTTACAATATGGAAATCTTTGATGCTATCTGATCTTGAGTAAAGCGTGTTTTTATTTTTTTGGATGTGTGAATACATAAAAAATGTTTCTTATATGTAAAGTATTGGAAGTTTATCTTTTCCTGGAAAGTTTTTTATCCATAAGTTCTAGGTACATTATAGATATGAAAAAGTTGGGGTTTTTTCCCTAATATTTATGGAACCTTATGCAGAGCACAGTGTTTGCTGGCTGTTATAAACTGATGGAAGTAGACAGAACAACTTGGTCTCATTTCAAGTGTATACAGTCTATTGTTTCTATTGTGCTTTAGAGATGAGAGGCTCTATGTCCTACTCAAAATATTTTACAATAAAAATTCAACAAACTGGAGAGCATTTGCAGAAAAAAAAATCCTAATATGAATATGAATAGCACAGGACAACTAACTGTAATAAAATGGTGTTTAAAAGGAATAGAAAAAATTTCTTAGTTTGAAACAGATTTATATCCTTTCAATGGCATTTCTTAAATGAGAGGTCATAATCTGCTAACAAAATGATGCCCCATCTGCAGCCCTAATAGGAGCCAAATACTGTGGCCGTGCTGTGTTCAGTGCTCCTGCAGTATTGTTAACATCTGCTGTAGCAGGCCGCTGCAGGGGAGGGGGGCACTGAGCATTTCTGAAAGAAAAACAACCTTACATGCAGACAGACCTCTGGGCAGTAATGCAATTCAAGAGGGAAATGAAGACAGTAAAGATATAAATGTAGAAGAAGTAATGAAAATTGCAAAATGCTGTTGGGTGAAAGTTGCCCAACACTTTGCACTTTGGTTAGAAAGACCTGTCTCCTTCATTTATAAACTTCCCAAACCCACTTTGAAATCCTAGTGATTTTACTTTAAAGTGGTTTTTAGATTTCTTGGTACTTGAAATGTGACAGAGAGGTAATTTTGTCATCTGTTTTGTATCTTGTATTGGCTTCATGAAATTTTATATCTATTTGACAGTAAAAACCTTCTACTAAATTTTGTGCTAATACACTAGGTTTTTAGCTTGGTAGGGTTGTTAAGCACAGTACCCAGGGGATTCTGTCCAACTCTGAGAGAGAGTCTGTCTTCAGAGCTCCTCCGTGCCAACTGGGTTGGGTTGGAAATTCCAAAACAGCTGTGCTAAGGGACTTTCCAAACAAGTCACATTGTTCTCCAGAGTGCTTTTGTTAGCAATTTTGCTATGAGATTCCTGATTCCTGCAGACCTGAAGCTCAGGGCAAAAAATTCAAGGTTGTCAAAATAATTAAAACTACAACTGCTTTATAAAGCTGAACAAGAATCTGCTCAGTAAGGCATATCAAAAGCCCTCACAGATTCTGGGTTTTATTTACATTCATGTGAAAAAAAAAGTGAAGAGAAAAACATCTTAATTTTGATGCCAGCATATGTTCTGGTTGCTTTCTTCCTGACAGCTCCATATACAATATAATACAGTTAGATCAGAAAGTTGAAATGCTGGCGTGCTTTTTGTGCCAGATTTTTCTTTTTTGATACTCTAAAACTGAGGACCTGCCATGCATGGCTTTCATAAAAGAGTAGTTACCTATTTACTTTTGCTGCATAAGAAAATATCCCCTTCCCTCCCCTCCTACCCCCAAAACCTTTGTAGAAATAGAACAAAATGAAACCAGTGCCATTAAATATTTCCACAATCTGTTCTGGTCATGACAAAAAAGGTATTAAAAATTGCTGTTAAAGAGGAACAAAACAAAGAACATAAAATTTATCTATGGACTTCTACTAAACATTGAAAATATCGTGCATTCTCAGGAAGTGCGTGAATCTGAACAATACCACTAAATACTCGATTCTGCTTTTAGTATTTGTTTTAGTTAGGCTTCTCTTGGTACTAGTTCATTAAGTTCTTTCTCCTCTCTCAATGGTTACTGCAAAGAAAACCTCTAAAATCTGTTTTACTATGAGAACGCAGTACCGTCATCAAGGGAATGAGAGTGCATAAACAGTGTCATTGCTTGGCAAAGTCCCTTACTATCCTACCCCCAGTTCACTTGGTAATTTTTGGTATGATGTGACCATCTGAGTTTTCTCAGATGAGAAGGTTTATAGCATGCAGAGAGCAAAAAGCTCATGGGAAAATTCCTTTTGTAACCTTCTCTCTGTTATTCTTCTTGACTGTTAGTCCTCTTTTCTCATCTGTGTAAAATGTGTCTGCCATAGTACAACTCTTAATTATTTCGTTGCTGTGAAAGTAGACTAGAATTTTTCATAAAATTATTTCAGTAAGATTTCTATTTGATGAAAAAGGGGAACTTGAATTATCTTTAAAATAATCTAATAGAAAAGGGATATGATCTTTTAGCCTTGTAATTGGGAATTAATTTCTGTCTGACACAGAGCAGGTGGTCAGCCTACAGTTTGTTTATATGATCTTACTTTTTTGATATATAAAAATATTTAGTTTTACTTCCTCCAAATAAAAGATTCTTAAACCACATTTTATAAAAAGGGTTTGACTGACTGACGTATACCACTCTGTGAAACTGCGTATTTTACAGAGCAATCAAAAAGCTTTTGAACCCTTGGCTTGTTCCTCACAGTCTTTATACTGTGTTTATTACTCAGATTTGAATGTGTCCACAGTATCTTAGGATTCTCCTGTATTTTCAAAAAGGAGAGAAAGACTTTCATTTTGTCAGTTCAAAGTAGCACTTCAGTAGGATTATAATTTCATTTAAAACTGAATGATGATAGCTTACGTCCCATTCAAGAGAGACTCAAAAAACACTGAAGTGCTGAGGAGTATGGGCTCTCAGTTAAGTCTTACCATGTCTGGACTAAGGTTATGACCCAAAAGTTTATTATCCTGAAAACATGCCTGAAACTTTCTCCTTTGCTTCTTATTCTGCATTAAACATGGATGTTCATGCTCAGTGGACACTGACGTCTTCAAGAGTTGATCGTATCTTCAGATATGCTTTTAGCAATAAATAAGGGCTGTCGTTCACTACATTATGAGCAACATTATGATAAACAATGCAAAAAATATTGTTTGACTTAGAAGAATTTTCTGAAGAGTTTTCATGTTTTCTGAAGAGTTTCATTCTTCTGCCTTTCTTCTTTTTATGTTTAAACTAATATTTGCTCATGGAGGGTGAAAGATTACAAAGTTTCTATAACATTACTGAGTTGCCTCTAGTGTTACACAACCCTCTTCAAAGAGATGTGGGCAAGAACTGTGTTTGATCATTAGTGCGTGCACAGGTAAGAAAACAGTTACATGGGAAACTGTACTAAATAATGGTTTTCCATGCTGGGCCTGTCAGCAGTTTTGAAATTTTCCCAGGATAGAGGAAAAAGATACCAAATGGATAAAGAAGCAGATTCCGTTGTAGATGTACCAATGCTTCAAAATGAACTCACCTCATGCCACTTGGAGAGTCCATATAGTAAAAGAGACTAATGGGAAAATCTACACTGCAGCCTACTTCTGCTGTTTCTTACATAGTTTATATAAAATTTGCTGATAGTATCCTTTTGATCTCATTGATTTTAATCAGCTTTCTGTTCATGTTTTAAGTCCTTGTTGCTCTGCTTAATTAAAGTTATGTAGATTCTCTCAATATCATTTTTTCCCTTACAATTTATTTATTTACCAGCCTCTCTTTTGCCACAACTTTGTCAATCTATTATATTTCTCAGTGTCACCTTTTTTTTCTAGGCAGAATTGGCTTAGTACCTAAGCATACACAGAGACAGTCCTGCACGTGAGCACATCTCAAGGCTCTAATGTTTAGTTAAACAATCTTTCTACAAATATAGGTACAGAAAAGAAATATTTCAAGATTAGCACTAAAAACATTCACTGCAAAGTTTTCCTCTACTGAGATCAGAAAAATTACTCAACTAATGCAGTGTTTTCTCATTCTGACTTTAGGTATGACCTTGTGCAAAGGCCTTTCCAAATTGTTGATTTCCTTTCAAAATACAGTTTCTGGCTAAACTTACTGATGTCTCTTCTCTGAATCCTTGTGTAAAGACCACCTGAACAAAAGAGTGCATTAATTTGGACTTGTTGCTGGAAGCAAACAGAATTCTGACAATTTATACAAGGTTGCTCTAATTTGTAAAAGTGAAGGTGATAGATATCAAACTGGGTGGCCTGTAAGCTAGAAATACTTCTCGCTTTCTTAGTGTGCTGGTTTGTGCTGTTGTATGAATTCAGAAGGAACATAATGCCCCAAAAGAAAACAACTATTTGATTGCAACAGCCACAGGACCTTCATTGTACAACTCACTCTAAGGGTGCCAAGTGAGCATGTTACCTGTGATGTAATTAGAGGTCATGCTGTGCTCAGAAAAACACAGCCTGTGTGCTCATAAGGCATAGCTTTGGTGAGGAAGAGCCTATGTTATGTTCCATTGAGACTGGAATAACACCCTGCAGCGTCATTAAGAGTAAAGCCTTGGACCACACCTACTCTACACTGAGGTGCTCTTGGCTGCATGTTTCCTTCCCCTCCTTGTCACAGCAGGACACAGCAGTAGCCAGGAGGTGAGTCAGTGTAGGCAGGTGAGCTGGGGAGAGCCCTGACCCAGTTTTTGTTTACTTGGATTCTGAAGAGTGCTTTCATTTCCTTCAGGCTGCTGAAGTGACTCAGCTTGTGGCCACCCTGTGGGTCCCTTCTGGAGAAACTGAAAGAAGCACGTGGGTGGTGGGAGAATACAGTACGGTCACTGCACTGGGTATCAGTCACTTTTACCCTCATTTGGTGGAACATGCAGCTGAGTCTGTCCAAATGGATGGAGAGCAGTTCTATGTAAAATAATTGGGCAAAAGTTGGCCCTGATATACCAAGTTCATCACTGTAGCCAATGGTTCACACAGATGCCCTATAGTCTTAATAGTGAAGGCCAGGAAATTATCTCCCAGACGGGTGCCTGCAGATATATTTTATCACTTCTGCGTCACTGATCTAACTTCCTTTGTATATTTAATTATGCTGAGAACTCTGAAATTCCAGTTTGCAGTGAAATTAAGGTCAGTAGTAGACATATTACCACTTAAGTTCTACTTTCACTCCCTAACTGACAGATGCCTTGTGCAGAGAGGTGTATGTCTCTTGTACAGCAAAAGAAATCTGGATGATGGACTTCATAGCTCTTTGCCATTCTGGGCACACGACCCTGTAATGGTTGTGTCATAGAATCATTGTTCACAGTATTGCCTGTTCCTCTATGGTTCCATTACTGCATGTGGTTTTTTTTTTTTTTTTCAGCTAAAGCAAGTTTGCATAGTGTATTGGAAATACAAACAGAACTCTAAAAGCCACAAGGCATCCTTAACTACAGAGCCATCAAACCTTCTGCTTCACAAATATGTATCATGTTTTCTTTGGATTTATTAGCACTTTCTCACTATTACTTTTTCCACCAGTAATACTATTTTAGTATGTCAGAGTTAATTTCAACACTTTTAAAAGGTACAAAATCATTGTATTGTAACAACCCTCTTCCTCCTAATTGTCCTCAGAATGAAAAGCTCTTTCTTATTAAATAACTTTTTTTTTTTAAAAAAGGAGTATTTCTTCCTGTTATGTGATTTGTTTTCTCTGTAATACTGTTTCATGATAGTTGCTGAACACTGCTTTAAATATTTTGCCAGTTCAGATTTGTTTCTCAAACAAACAGGAGGTTTTTATAACTCACTATGAATCAACCACCTAATTTTGGAAAGCAAAACGTTTCCATGTTACAAAGATTAGCCAGTAAATGAATATTAACTTTTGGTTTTTTGTGACATAAATAACAGGCAGAACAACTTTGCTCTGGACATTTTTTTTTTCCTCATTTAGGGCATCAAGGGTAAGCTTTTACTTAATAGTTAAGAAATTAAATTATTGGAAATTATTAAAATATGGGAAAGTATCAGCAAAGACAAATCGATAAACTTGTTAAAACTTGTGCAACTTGTTAAAGCATTCTGAATTGGGCCGATCATGATAATGGCATGTTATTGCATAGCATAGTTCTTAGCTCACTGTGGCTGCCTGATTGCTGCTCTGTGCAAGTTACACCTGTACATTCGTGTTGATGTCAGCCAGGTTTACATGGAAGTTGAGCAAGATGAGTAATTGGTACTAAACATAAAATGTTCTGTTTGTAAAGAAAATAATGTGTGCAGGCGGGAATGAGTATCAAGAGGGTTTGAAAAGTTTTGGCATATTATTAAGAGGAAATATTTATAGGAGGATTAAACTTGAAGCTAAAAACATTTTCCTATTGGCTTTATTAAAAACATCTCTTTAGATTTTAAATGAGAAAAAGACACCTATAGACCAACTGTAGTCACCATGACAACAACTTAAACTCACAAAACACACAGTAGAATTACTTGGCAGCATAATTACTTACAAGCTAATACATCAGATCAGCAGAACATAGGCTAACGCTTCACCTAAAATAATTTCTTTTTTTTTTTCTATCTTAATACGGGAACAAACTGTAGAACATGTAGAGAAAACATGAACTCAGGTTCTGCCTTATTTTTGGAATGATTTTTGTGAATTTCATTTGGATAACTAAAATATTTTCTTTTAAACACGGTGGTTTAAATTTTTTGGGTTTTTTTTT
>VWYO01006061.1:113570-162632 GCA_013400275.1 Rhadina sibilatrix
TTTTTTTTTTTTTTTTGGATCTGTGATCAGCTGTGGGGAGGGTTTATGTATTTCAACAAGAGATGGCAATGACCTACCAGTATCAAGTAATATATCTGTTGCCAATACAAAAATATTCCCCTACACTGATTGTTATTGTCTAGTCTAGTTTTAAAAGTTTAAAGCTATGTAGATTCCATTGTTTCCCCTGGGAGCCCAGTTTGTTTCACTGCCAGGAAGCTTTCCTGATACTCAGCCTCAGTTTTTCCATGTTTAATTTCAGACTATTAATATGAAAGTCTCATACTGAATAACTATTCTACTTTCTGTTATGATCTTAAAATATTTGTAGATGCTGTCACTCTAGTCAAATATGAACCAGTCTACACTTAATTATTTTTAACTTTCCTCAACTGAGTATTTAAGCTCCCAGTTAATGCTCTCTTTGAGCAATTTCTACTTTTCATGGATTTGCTTTGTTATAGGAAAATTTAATTCCATTTACTTTCTTATACCAAAGTAATATGAGAAATAATGCTCTCTTTCTTTTCCAAGATGTAGTTAAATATATCCAAATTACAGAATTATTTTTAATTACACGCTAGTATGAATATTGGTCTCCTGAAGTCTATCTCAGTAGTACTCATTTTTGTCTCTCTCTTCCCTTGCAATACATATTGAAATATATTCTTTCACGTTTTTCTTTGCTTCTAGTGCCATGAGATTATTTTCTTAACACTGCTTTCTGTGCATTTGAAATATCTTTTAAATTGTCCTTGTTATCACCTGACTTGAAAACCTAAAAATTCCATTATTGAATAATAAGAGAAAGAAAAAGAGGAAAGTTTTAGTCCTGGATATTTACAAAGACACAAAACCTCACCCTGATGTTACTCTGTTTATGATTTTCATGCCAATTTCTGAAAAATACCTCCCTTTGTGAGCCAATTTGAATTATATTTCCAGTTATAAAAGTGTCTAAATCTTTCTAGAAAGAAAACTGGTGATATAATTTCTACTCCTCTTAATCAATCTATTTGTTTTACTGTTCCATCAAGAAGGCATTTGTGATTACTTGGTTCCGTCCTTATGAAAAGCAGAAAGTTCAATTGCTCACAATTCCATAATTCCCCAGCTAATCAGCATGTCTTACTCTATGTTCTGAATTACTAGGGACATGCAGATTCAAATTACTTATTGATAGCCACCAATGTTACAGTTTAATTCCTTTGGCTATCACTTTTTTGTTGTTAGTGGTGTTGGTTGGTTTGTTGGTTTTTTTTGTTTTAGTTTGTTTCTGGTTGGTTGTCTGTTTTTTGTTAGGACTCATTGGTATGTATGAAACTCTTTCCTATGTAAACCTGTTCATGATGATTATTGTGATTAACAAGAAAAATCTGAAGACCTGGCTTTTAGCAAGTGCTTTAATGAGAGTGACTTCAATCATCAGCATAGTTTAAAAGCAGTGGTGGGTTTACAGGAATATTTGGATATATCAGTTTGTATCCTGGCAGATTATAGCAGTCAGTTAATATAAGACCATGCCTTTGCCACCTACATTAAGACCACCTCAATGCCTAGAAAACCTTTGTAAATCTTCCCTTCAGAGCACACAGAGAAGTTAATTATCTCAATACTGGAGTAATTCAACCAGCTCTGCTGTGGGATTTATTCTCTATGTAGCTCTTGAACCTGGTGAGCTTAACAAATGAACTTATGGTTGATGCAAATCTCTATCTGATGTATTTGATCAATTCTGATTAGACATAGACGCCTTTGCCTCACTCCTCAGTCAGTGCTTCCTCTGATGCAGAAGGAGTACCCTCTGACCAGATTCCTACTTCCTAACCTGATGAAAATGCATGACACTGAGGGATTCCCTTAGCAGGGGCCTGGCTGTAGCAGTCACCAGAGTGCCTGTATGGACAACAGAGAAGTTTCTTTAAGAAGATGGCAGCTGCAAAAAGTATCAGGGAACTATTTTGGGACTAAAGGAAGTAGACAAATGATGAAAGGCAGACTTAAAAGAGCATCCAAATCTTCGTGGAACAGGCATTCCTGACACACGCAAGACAGACAAAGATAAAAACTTTGTTTTTTAAAGGTATCCTGACTTACTTCTTATAATGGAAAGGAACATAAAATTTTCTGATAGGAATCCACTTTGTAGTATAGTACAGGGAGCTTTATACTCTTCTCTGAAAGCTAAATATTAAGAAACCAAAGAGCAGCCTTCTTAAATGTATTGTACACAGTTTTGTATTCTGTAAAAAAAAACTTTTGGGGACTTGCCCAGGTGGCTGTGGGTTAAAGTAGACTAGTATTTTGCTGCTGCATATTGTACCAACAGGGTTTCAAAATGTGAATAACAAATATATTCAGAATAAATAGGAGCAAGAAACAAAATTACCAAGAAACAAAAAAGAGATCGTAATGAAATTTTATAAAGAAATGATAAATGGTTCTCTGCACAACATCACAATATACTGAGGAATAACTTGACAAAGGACATTGTGGATGCCAGGAATGTACAAGGGTACAGAAATAGACTGAGAAACTGCATGGAAGAGTTATTTATTTCTAGACACATAGAAACCACCTCTGTGTCAGGGAGCCCTTACCCTCACATGGCCAGAGGCTAGCAGAGTATCCAATATCACTGTATACAACTTATGCTCTTTTCTCTTCCCTAGACTTCTGCTTTTGGCATTTTTAAAACTGTATATGAATGAGATGGACTTTAATAGTGACTCAGCATAGATGTGCTTTTGTTACCAGGAACAAAAATAAAAGCATATGATAGTAGTTTTTGCTGCTCAGCTCATAAATGAATAATTCATTAGAAAGGCTGAAGAAAGGGAAAGGGAAAAGACCAATATTGCTTGAATTAGGAAAATACACTTGATCTAACATGTAAAACTCATAAAGACTCAAGGTATTTACCCAGCAGCATAATCAGCTGAGCAAAATTCATACATCTTTTTATAAGTATGCAGAAGCCAGTAAGAACCACAGCGTGATTTGAGGAGCTCCACTGTGATTAATAACTAAAAGTTAACCCATATTATAAGTTATGAGTAGCTATCAGGGTATCAACTTCATTGAATTAAGTGGATAAATAGCTGTTTCATATTTTCTTTTTCAAGATCCCAAGCTTGCTCTAGTTATTGTAGCTTACTGTAATGATTTTTCTTCAGTAAAGGTAACTTTATAGTGTGAGGAAGAAAAATTTTGGCACTGATTTGATAGTCGGGAAGAAAGAGTTTTTTAATGGCCTTTACTAGTTTGCAGATCTTAGAAGTGTAGAATAATTCAGGTTGGAAGAACCTTCCCCAATCTCACTAGATTTTTGCAGGATATTGTTCAGCCTAGTTTGAAAGAACTTGGTCTGTTCTTGCAGTCCAAGGATGGAGATAATGTAATTTACGGTTATTCTTTTTAAAATATCTGTCAATAGCTAAAAAACTCTGGCTTTATCACCTTGTTCCCAACTAATACACATACTTCAGCTGAGATGTTGCCATGAAACACCTTTGCACAGAGAATAGATCACACCTACTGAATTCTGGGCCATGAACTTCTGGGACAAGGACACTGGTTGTCTTTATGGAAAATAATGTAACATTGTGTTGAAAAAGCTTGGCTATTTCTTGTGTAGTAATAAAAAACACAATTGGACAAAGGCTATTGCACCATAAAGCATAAATCAATGAAGTTTAAATAAAACTTTTTGAAGTTTTTGAAATAAATTCTCCAGAAGTTTAAGTAGTATGAAAAACCTCTTGAAGAATTATAAATATTGCACAATCTGCATATAATTCTCCTATTATATTCTGTATAATCCATTCTAATATTGTATGGTTACAGCATGATATTTAAAGTTCAGAAAAGGGTGTGAAACAGCAATCACCACTGGTGTTTTTTTTGGTATCTCTCAAAATCAAGATACTTGTATCACAGTACTTGGTTCTGCAAGTCCTTTTATGTGGGGATGTCGTGAGAGGGCACTGAGGCACAGTTCTCATATGCAAATGAAAAGCAGACTCGTTTTTCTGTGAAGTTCTCCTGATGTGACACCAGGTACATGTGTGCCTGTGGTCAGTAGCTGATGGGGCTCTGTGCTCTGCCTCCCAGAGCTCTGCAGAAAGTCACTGAGAAAATCCAAGGCATATCCCTGCTTGGAAAAAATGCTGGAGGGGAGGAAGCAGGATGGAAAGGCTTGGTGATCACTGTTAACTTTGGGCAAGAGCAGCTGCAAAACTTTATGCAAGTTGTCAGAGTAGGTGGATTCAGCTATGTGTTCTAACACTCAGATCTGTGAAGTTTAAACATGGAAATAGGCTGTTGACTTAAATGGGCTGGGCATGACCTTAGAGCCACACATATGCTTAAATAGCCTGAGGGTGGAAGGACTAATTCTGTCTTTTGCTTGCTGATAGCTGCCCCGATCTACACGTCAGAGAAAAACATGAATTTGAGTTGAACATTTGGTAATCAAGCACTTGAACTCTGTCAAGCAATATGCATCTCTGACATAGCAGGAAAAATGTGTTTAGCATCTGGGCAGACTGGATTAGAGAGAAGGCAAGAGGCATCTGCTTATAAGTACTGTGCCTGTTCCTCCCTAGGCATGTGGGAGACTTCTGATAGTTTCAGGAAACTACTTCTTCCACTTCATATGCCTTTACCATTGCTTGTGGGTGGAGTTTCCCCATCTGTATAGCAGATGAGGATTTTGGACAAGCAGTCATCACAGTAGGTTGCAACTGAGCAGAAAAATATCTTATTTTAGGTACAAAACCTTTTCAAGATCATAGTGAAATAAGGTATATATTTCAGTTTGGTTCTGAGATTTTTTTCTAGATGGGAACAAAATTTGAGACAAATTGTGGAGGCTTTTCAAAAGAAAAATGTAGCTTAATAATTTGAGTTTCTTCATCAGTACCTTTCGGTGGGGTTCCTATCATAGACGTGTAAATGCTAGAAGAAAATGAAATGTTTTTAAGAGCATGTCTTGAGAATGCTCCTGAGGTTAGTAGTAAATAACTTAGAATATTGTAAATATGGCACATGAGAAACACCATCCATCCATTCCCTGCTTTGGGATTAGCTTTTGTCCCTGGAGAATTGTTTGTCCAGTAAACTGGCCTTTTCTGCCTCAGAAATGTTGTCATATTAAATGTGCTCTCTCTCCCAGTGGCTTACAAAGCAGTTTTGTTTCTGCATAACAAATGGCTTTTTATGTTATGAAATCTTGGCATGGATACATCCCTGAACATTTACCCCAAAATATGGCAACTAGTTTGAGTTCTTAATAAATAATAGGGAGTAATAGTCCCCTAGTGTTGCTGTTTGTTAAGAAGCAGTAGAACTGCCAATGGGAACTCAATCATTGTGTAACAGAGACAAATTTAAAAAATATGAAACAAAATTAAGATATGTGTCATTTAATGATACTGGAGTATGTATCTCATCCTGTGGAGGAACTTTGGAAACATTACAAACAATTATTCTTACGTGGTTTGAGTGAAATGAAATGCTAAGCATTATTGTGTTTTTGAGCATAAGACTTATGAAATGATTTGTAGACGAAGAAAACCCCATTATTCTTGCTTATTTTAAAAGCAAAAAATAGTCATTTTGGTAACAAATAGCAGCACTGAGTTTCACAGCTAAAGGTCACTTGGAAACAAGGATGTTTTCCAAATGGGCTTCAAATGAACCCATCTTTAGTTAGTTCCACAAATTTGTCAGGAACTGAAGCACCACCTCATGATCATTTTGAACATTATGCAGCTGAAAATCAATACTTTTTTAATCCGACTGATTATGGGTTTTAGCACTCTAGAATACTCTTTCTTTCATTTAATATTTAGGAAAAATAATGAAGGTATTTTCCTTACAGTGAAAGATTTACTTCATAGATTTGTGATAGATTGTCCAATATTATGAATATATTGAATGAAAATATACCATAGTTTCCAATGGGATTATTGCCCTGTACTTTTGCTGTTCTTTAAATTTCCTCATGTTGAGTAAATTTGCCTTACCTGGGCTACTTGTACTTCTGCACTTCAAAAAAGCAAAAATAAATTAATGATCAAAGTCAAAATAAAAATGACAGTTTTAAGATTTTTTTGCAGGTTCATGTACTTTTTCTGTTTAGTGATCTTTAATTTAATTGGGAGAAATCTACATTAAGCAACACCATAGAATGTAGCAGTGAACATGAAATGATTGCTTTAATCAAGCACCTTACTGAAAGTTTCAGTCTTTTTTTTCTCGTTTTTTTTTCATAACTGATATTAGTATTGTGGTTTGTTCAATAAATCAGTCAGTTACCTGCAAATACAAATCCATTATATTGTAACAGTTACAATATGACCTGGTTTTGTCATTTACCTGAGCTCTGCAGCAAGGAAAGAATGGAGGTAAAATATGTTAACTTTCCAAAGTAATGGAATGTTTGCATGTGCAATGACTCGGTGCGTTTTAAGTGAGTTCTTTATTCCCATTTAGCCATCTCGTAGATTTGGAGCAATTAACTCATCTGAAACCATTATCTGTGGGTTTTAAGCTAGACAGTCTCATGATCATGTTAAGTTAAAAAGGGCTCAGCAGAATGATGAATGCAGACATCAGGACTGGAACTTGTAGGAAAAGCCTTGACCTTGGTTTAAAAACTAGATTTGGCCAGGCAGTTGGCTTCCTGTGATCAGTCACTGTGGTGTCTTCAGGCTGGAGTGTTGGACAATGGAACTAACTCTCTGCTGGATTTTCAGCATGCAGGAGAAACACCAGGCACAGAGTGGCAAGAATAGGCCTGTGAGCCAAGAGAGTCATGTCCCATTTCCCATGACCCCTGGTACCTATCTTCTCATGTTCCTCAGTGTCCCTATTTGTGGAACAGAGAGAAAATTTGGTGTGTAAGTCTCAGCTTATTTATAAAATGTCACAATATCCTTGGATAGAAAGTGCTATGAAAATATAATCTATTCTACTAAATACAACCCCACATTACCAAGCTCTTCTGCTTTGTCTTAACATTTTAGCCCAGCTAATTTTTATGCAAATAAAACACATTAGTAAAAATGAAGAATTCTCAAGATATTAAGTACATTGTCATAAATTGTCATAGTGATAGAAATTCATGTGTCTCTGACTTATTCAGCATAGAAACTTTTAATCATGTATTCATTATAAAATATGAAGAACTACTCATTACTGCATTTATTTATATGCATTGCTGTCTTTTGCTCGAGACTGAGTATAGAAGCAAGGTAGATATAGAAGCTTGAAATTCCAGGAAAATAACAGAACCTCCTTCTTTACCCAAAGATAATAAATTGGTAGGAATCCATTAAATTTATAATAGATTATTAATGGAATCAGCTTTTCATATTACACTGACAATAAAGCAACCCTTTTCAAGGTGCCATATTTAGAGTGAGGACTGAGTAGAGTACACAGGTTACAAAAGAAGATTAAATGGCTTGTCGCTGATTCTGTAGAGCTTTTAACTTGTTCTAAATGATGAAATGTAACAAATTACAGATTTCTTCTAAATGTATTTCTTTCAAGCCATTTGATAGATTTCTATTCTTATGATTGTTTTCAACAAAATGGTTTCTTTTGCACGTTTCCTTTGTGAGAATGTGCTTGCATTTTTTTTTTAATCCCCTCTTTGAAGTCAAAACTTACTTTTGATTTTGGAAAAATTCAAAACTGCGAGTTGACATTTTCCATAAAATTATAGACTATTTCTAAAAGTACTAAGTAACCTAAAATCACCATATTTTTATCTCTGTTTTTCAAGTTAACGTAAATACTTTCTAAATTAAAACTAAGCAAAAAGCAGATTTATGTCTTTTTATTTGAAAGTCATCAGGTCAGATTCATAGTTTTAATGTCACAACCTCTCCTTGTTCAAATCAGTAAAAATTACAAGATGTGAAGATGAGAAAGATAAAAATTTCCCTTGCACTGAATGTCCTTGCTTAGTAACTGCAAAATATGAATGCTAGGGTTTTTTCACTTGTTCCCGACATAATTTTTTGCATTTTACATTCCTGTTATAAAATTCTTCTTGCTGGGGAATGTGCAGGGTATGGCTGTCCCTGACCTGGAAGGGAATTCCTGTCAGGACCCGTGAGACTTCAGCACTTCAAGGCCTTTGCAGCTGCCCTGTCCCAGCTGAACTGAACAGTTTTGTGGGCAACCCAACAGGCTCAGTCACAGTGAATAAGTAAACACATCTTTCAGCAGAAAGTGTGTCAGAAGTGTCAGGGTGCTTAAAAATTAAATGGTGACAGTTACTCCTGTCTCAGGAAACACCTGGATGAGACATGGATTTTTTTCACATTTTCTTAGAAAATAAGAAAAGTCACGGAAACTCATATAGTTTTGCTACTATCATGCTCCTTTGCTGATGGAGTTGTTCTTTTTCTTTCTATGTATTTTTTTTCTTTTTTTTTGGTAACTGTTATTGTGACAAAATTTCAGTAATGCCAGTAGTATCTGGTACATATACAAAACTGTAATAAAATGAATATGCCATGGTGGGTGAGCCCTGAATGAGCCCTTTGGTCATATCTGACTAACAAATGACTTTTTAACCTCTAGAAAGACACTCAAAGGTACATTGCTGTGGAGAATCTTTTCAGAGGTCACCAAGTGGTAAGAGGGATTTGTACAGCTATTGGGAGTTTGGTGCCAAGGCAGAATCCCAAGTGAAAAAAGAATATTCTCTTAACCTTTAGGTCTACCTTTTAGCTGACATTCAGTGAGCTACAGCTGATGTGATGCATAGAGAAGACATGTTGTTCTATGTTTTTCTTATGTTTATCCCAAACATACAACCTTTTCCAAATTCAGTTTGACTATAGGGGCTAATAGCCAAATTTAGATAAAAAACATTTGCTAGGAATAACTTTGGACTCTCTTAAAATTAGTATTATGGGGCACTTGGGTTTCTGGGAAGGTTTTATTTTAGGCTCTAGTGACGTGATATGGTATGCTGTGCAATTCTACAGCAAAATAACTGGCATTATTTGAAAAGTTAAGTAGTATTTTCCATTGTTCACAAATGAGGCTTCATGATTTAAAAAATAGGGCTTCTTTCTTTTGCAAAACTGCAAATACTGCAATTACAGTTTTGCACCAGAGCAAAGTGTTCTCAGAAGCATGGGCTTGAACAATCTTGTCTCAGTGCTACGACAGCTGTGTTCAGATGGCTGTGGTGCAGCTGCCCCACTGTGTGTCTTCTGTTGTCTTTAGGTGGGTATGAAATCTCAGAACGCCATTGGGATTTTAAAAGAGCTGAAGCAAAGGCCTCAGTTATTGACAGTCCAGAATCTGACTTACAGATTCTTTATATGTTTTGATGGTTTCCTGAAAACTAAAGTGAGTAGTCTAATTCTGATGGAATAGGTTGCATAAAGATAGAAGGGTGTGTTTATTTATATTACTTTTATGATGACTTCTTAGGAGAAAACTTCTATATGGCAATAGTTGTGCCATAGCCCAGAACTAAGTCAACTTCTATTAGCTGGATTCTCTCTAAAGCAACCTAAGATGGTTGTATCTCACTTTTTACAGGCAGTGAGTAGAGGTAAAAGAACAGAATTGCCACCTTCTTTGATGAGAATCTCAAAATCAGCTTTGTGTGAACATATAAAGCTGCTACATTAAATACTTCTATAGATACCACAGATGTTTTCCACAGCCTGAACACATTTGTTTTCTAGTTTGTAGTGGCTGAAGTGAAATTGCGTTGACAAATTGTGTTTTCTTCAAAAAAGAAAAAGATACTAAAACTTTGTGTATAAGGATGTTGTGTGCAATGATACTGGGTCTGTTCATACCTATATAATGGTATTCACACATTTCTAATGATTTTCAGAACATTGGGAAACAGAAAATTCTTAAGTGTTACTGCTCATCCCTTAAAGAATGATACTTCTCCCATGGTCATGGCAAATAGCAGGGAGACTGTTGAGGTAGCTGTAAATTCTACATAAAGACAGATCTTAGGAAAGTTACTGTGATTGGTTTAATAAGTTCCTTTTATTGGCTCATGATATAAAGTATCCCACATATATTACCATCTGTAATTTTTCGTAAACGGAACTGGAGCTAGGGAAAGCCAAGACATGTACCTCCCGTCAGACAGACTTTTGAAATCCCTGTGGTCCTACTTAGAATAGGAATGCAGATGCAGTGTCATTAAGTCCAGATGGAATTTTGGTAATTAGCCATTTAAATGACCATTCAGTTGTTTTGTTTTTTTTTTGTCAGATGCTGATTCTTTTTCTCCAACTATAAATGTTAGCTCAACATAAAAATATATGCCTCGAAATCCAGTGTCCACCTTACTTACACAACTAGAACCCTCTAAAAAATTCTTGTTTTGCAAATTAAATGTTTGGGAACTCACATACAATCATGGAGCCTAAAAATTATGGTTGTTCACGATAAACTATTTTTCCATTATTTTTTTGAGTTACTTTAATACAGGGTATGTTGATAAACTATCTTTTAAGATACTCTCATTTTATGTAGGTTTTTTTATTAGCTCATTTCTGAAATTTGTCTTGGAGATAACCATCATATTTAAACAAGCTTGTCTTTTAGTTCCTTTTCTGTCCTCACATGCAAATAGATGGGCATTATTTGAGGGATTTTAAGGTCAAAAGAGCTGATACCAAGAGAAAGACAGGTGAGAGGCTGAATTCCAGCTTTGTTTGTGATAAGCAGTGATGCCAGTCGTGTTGGAGGGGTCAGGTACCATCACCCAGCTGACTGTGGAAAAAAATCTCAGCTGGTCCCTCCCCAGGGAACCACAGTGTCTGTCCTTAGTTTGGAAGGGAGAGGGAAGCGACTGGGAAGATTTAGTACAGGGAGACAGGAAAGAGGAGGGAGTTGTTACACTGGAGCACTCACATGTTCCCTGGGCAACCTGATAGTCAGACCTAGTAACTAATAAACTGGATTACAAAATAGAGTCCAAGCTAGGAGAACAGAGTTGATCTGAGAAGTGAAAACAAAAACATTGCCATAGATTTTATCTGATTGCTTTGGTTCCCATTTATGTTACGGCCAGTATGCTATTTGTCCAGCAGTGCAGGTGGATTTAATCTCTGCTCTTTTAATACCATTCTGGTGGTATAAAAATGTATGTGGTGTTAAGAATGTATGTTCCTTTCCTACTGATGTTACTTAGGCATCACACTTGACTGAGAAGTGGAGTAAAATCTAAGCACAGTAGAAATGGTGAGACCTCCTTTGCTAAATCAGCTTATAATCAGTAACAAAAGGTGAGAAGCTTAGGAAAAAGGGGTAACTGTGCTCCTGGCATGTCAGAAGACTGCAGTATATATGTGCTTGCTCTGTTTCTGGCTTTCTCTCTTTTTTCTGTTCTCCTCACGACACATGTACGAGACCAGGCTTTTTATGTCATACTGCAGCAGTAGCACCATCCCACACACTCTCTGTCTCTAAGAAATGTAACCCTTCTCTCACTTATCTTCAAGTAGATTTCAGTGATTTCTGAACTGAATATCTTCTGCCTGAAGGAGTGTGTGTCTGCTTTACCTGTAAAGAATTGACAGCTTAGGCTTGCATCAGTTGCTCAGATAGAGGTCTCTAGTGCCATTTGAGACACCCAAGGGTGCCTGAGACAACCACCCAGGGCTGGCAGATATGACCCAGGACCAGCAGGACACCTGTGCTCTCCTGGAGCAGCAGCTGGCAACCAGGTGAGATACTCCAGGGCATCTCCAGTGCAGCAAGATGCCTGTCTTAGATAACTGATTTGAGCCTCCTGATTGTGGGCATGCTGTATGATTAATATATAAAATGACTGATTAAACTCCTGGTTTTGTTTTTGTTTTGTTCTGAGGCCAAGTTGTATAAATCCGTAATTACATCGTCTTCCTCTGGCTGCAAATGGAGCTGCTTGTACACGTAAGTGCTGACTGTTGAGGGTAAAATGTACAGAACTGAGCTCTCCCTCTCTGAGTGCTCTGGCAGGGCAGCTGCTCTTCTTGACAGCAACTTAAATAAATGAAAGACCATTCCAAATTTGTCTTGTTCACAATATTAAAGAACCAAAGCCATACAACTTTTAAAGCTGATAACTAAAAATGAGCATGTATATTTTTGCACAGAAGGCTTTGCACTTCAGGGATTGTAAAATCTTCTGTCAATTCTGGCAGCATACAATTTGTGAAAGAAGCAAAAGACTAGATTATACAGCATCTCGTTCTGAGACGAGATTTATGTTTTGTGTGCCAGAACTGCATTAAGCAAATCCTCTTCTTCCTTCTAAAGGAGCTAGCCAGCTTGTAGCTCTCAAGAATTTTCTTTTTTCAGGGATAAACATTACTTTGAAAACTTTTCCATGCACCTGGGTGGTGACCAAAGACAACAAATAATGGAACAGGAAATCATAATTCAATTCTTTACTATATAGAAAGCTTTGCAGATGACCTAAGCAGCTTTTTAAAGAGGTTGATTTGGTTTTTTGGCTGCTGGAAATGGAAAATCTGTCTCTTCGATTGTATTCTGTGTACATTTAATCAGTTTGTAATCCTCTCCTTAGTTCTGTGCCTACACTGCTTTTCCTCTAGTTCAGAGAACAAGACAGAAAACAAAGCTAGAGCATTCCCAATGAGATGGCTCTAGAAGATTCAAAAGTATTCAAAGCAGACTGAACTGGTGGCATGGCTTTAGATGCTGAGGATTTAGAGCACAATCAGTATAAGAGGGACATTTCTGTTATTCTTTAAGCATTTCCTGGCTTGAGATGGGTATTGGTAGCATTGGTGGTATATAATAGCTTTATTATGAATGCTGCTTCCCCCCCATATCTACAGTTAATTATTTATTTTTGTAATACTTTTTCAAGTCTCACATAAGGTTTTGTTTTAACATAATATCAAGATCTGAAATGTGTGCCAAACCTCAAACCTGAGACAGAGTGGATTGCCTGTAGGCTGGCTCCTTTCCTTTGACCTCACTTGAGAAAGCACACAGGCAGCAAAGTGACTTCTGGAGGTGTTTGTTGGGTCAGGGGAGGAAGCCAATTCCTCCAGTACACCAGGTATAGGCAATTCCTTGGAAGTGCATCCTGTACAGTAAATAAAGTGTGTGCTCATCTCAAAGAAAAGGCATGAACAGAAAATCATTAATTTACTATGGTAGTGTTTTTTATTGTTTGTTGGTGTTTTGTTTTGATTTTGATTTTGCCCCAGATATTTCTGTCTTTGTGAGTTCTGCAGCTGGTACCAATGGCCAGCTCTCTGTATCAATAGACAGGTTAAAGTTCAAGGGACTTTTTGGCATCCTGTCCGTTATGATTCTTCAAGCAGTTTAACACAGTGTTTCTTTCTTTCTGATATTTATAGATACTTTCAATTGATGTGTGCCTCTCTGGATAGAAAGAACTGAACTGAAATTTTCTGTCATTCTGTCAAAAATGACTGAACAAAACAGGAACGAAAACCTACATTCTGCCTTCAGGAACCTTTACAATTTCCACACAGCAGACACATTTCTCCAAACCTTTATCTTTTTTAACACATCCAATAATCCCATCCAGTAATCCCATCTAGAATATTTGACTTTTAAAAATACATTGGTAATATAGAACCATATTTGCTAAATACAATAATTAACATTTATTGTCTTTCTGTGAATGAGAAATGAAAAATGCAGAAATCCAAATCTGTTAGGGTGAGCAGATCTTTAGATCAGGTACTTTTGTACAAGACAGAAGTCTCCAGCACAAGACATCTGTCCTGAGATCCAATTTTGTGTCCAGTATATTTGGCTCTATGGAGTCAAATGCAGCACTAGATTAAACTTTGAAGGGGAATTTTTTTTTTTTTCTCTTAGAAATGGAACTAGCTGAGGTATTATAGTTTTAATGCATACATATTCTTTTGCAAATAGCTCTTTTTTGAGGTCTGAGCTTAAAAAATATGGAATTTGTCATCCTTTGTTGAAGATGAAAACATGTTCCCAGTGGTTTAAAATAATGTTGATAATAGTTTGTTGCTTAGCTATAAGAAGAAATTTAATTTTGTAAAAAGGAACAGAAATGGGAATTATATTTTCATTTCTTTTCCTTGTGAATTTTTACATATATGATTTCTGTTCCTCCTTCTCTGTCAGTGCATTACTACCTGCTCCTCTCTGAAAAGATGAGTCAATTGCCTTAATTATGTGCACGAAGAAACTAAAGTATTGTGAACTAATATGCTTATTTTCATAGCTGGACATCCTTGTTCTTATTCCATTCTGGTGTCCTGGTCTGAGAGTCCGTGGGGCAGGTTATCAAATCAGTAAGAGTGGGAACTAGGAGCAGTTGTGCTGCTGAGAGTCCTCCTGATAAAGCAGATACTCAGGAGTTGGCTGATCTGTATTACGTCAGCTAAGCCGAGGTGTAGTGCACTCAGTGGTATAGAGCAACAGAACAATCCTTATCAGATGGTCCTTATCAGAGGATGCTTGTGAGAATCAGCTGCTGAAGGCATAGAGCAGTTCTGTCATGTACCACTCGGAACATTCAGAAAAAAGTAGTGACTGAAAGAGGCTTCTGCTGTTCTGTGCTCTACTGATAAAAGTTTTTTTGGCAATATACAGGTTTACTTTTTTATAAGGAAATGCCAATTACTTTTGCTTGAGAAGAACATTCATACTCATAGCCTACTTAATAAAATCTAAATTATTTCGAAATATTTTGGATTTTTTTTTGTTTTCTTTCAGGGATTGAAAGACCTGCAAAGTTTTTGTGCTTTTGTTTTTGTATTAAGTTACATGAATGTCTATAGCCTTAACTGTAAATATAAATGTCAGATACTCCAATTGTGTCAAATCTGAATGAGGAATGGAACAGGTAACTTTAGGAGAAACCACTGTGACATTAGTACAAAATTAGACTTTTTTTTTTTTTTAATTTTAGAAGGATAGCAAAATCTAGTAGCTAAATAAAAGTAGTCTGGTTCTATAGGAGGCTGCTGGAAATGTTCTTACAGATCACATAATTACATTGTGTGATCCAACAGTAGAGTAAATGCTGAGACTTTTTGTTATTATTAGAAAAAACACAACACCATGAATCCATCTTACAGCAGTGTTTATTTTTTTAATAATTATAAGCAGCTAGTTAAGTGTAATGACAGGTCTAATAAATAGAAAATCCGTAAACATCGTGAATAGGATTATCATGATATATTTATCTTATTTTCTTTTTAAAATTCAGAATGTGTAAAAGGTCTTGAAAACCTCTTAACTGACTTTTATGGACGTCCTATAATCCTATTTATAAAAGAAAAGTTTCCAAGTTCATTCACAGATGTAGGTCTGCAAAATACTGTTTAAAGATTTTCCTGTTTAAATAAGATTTATTAGACAATATATTTTGGAAAAATGCCACACTTGTACAAATGTGGGATGGGGAAGTGCTGACAAGATCCAGAAAGGCAACTCAAACCCAACCTCATTTATCACAAGAAGACATTGGAGCAAATATAAAGAAAAAGTAATTATAATTTCCAAGCAGATCTAGGCCTGTATTAATGTGTATTAACTTTACACTGTTATAAGGGATGCTACTGAAAAACACATTGAGGCTTAAGGTAGCATCTATTCCTCCATCAAAGAAAGGGAAAGTTGATTGCTTTATGAGGCACCTAAAACTGGTACTTTGAGACATATTTTTTAAACCTTCTGTTAGTAGATACCTGTTGGAGCTAAACTATGTATGCATTAAAAGATTACAAAATCAAATAATTATTTTGTTAAAGGTTCTGTCTTTTCCTCTAAGGTATTTCATGTCATTCCAAAATCATTCTGGCATGTACTAAATTTAGAACTTGTGAGAGTTCTTGTGAGGAGCTTGTGAGAGGCCATCCAGCATTTCGACAGATACCAGCTATCCTGATCAAGTTGGTTCTCGGTATGCAACAAGACTGGAGTGAGGAAAGGGAAGATTCTTCCCAATGAAGTTTAGTGTTAAGTCACAAGTTCCAGCAATCTGGATATGTAGATGTGTATATAGTAAGAGACAGCTTGGTACCCGTGTTGTTTGAGAAATACTTGTATAATGAATCCCTCCTCTGTGTGTGGGAGAGCTGAAGTGTCTTGCAAGTCCCAGAGTCCTGCCTTACTGACACCAGTCACTTGGCTCGGCTGCTTTAGGTATTTTCATGACTGAAATGTTTCTGAAGAGCACTGCAAATTAATTTAGTGCATTTGAAGCACGAACTGTGCGTCACTGGTGACAGCAGTAAAATATCCTTCATAAACTGTTAATCCATGCATCTTTATCATATGCATGAGGTATTAATGAATTTCTAAACTACTCTTACCTGTCTTCATAACTTCGGAGATGTTAATGACTTTATAATGAAACTTGGAATATAAAATAACCAGTGCAGAGAGTCTTCATTTAGAAAACGCTCATTTTGTTTTTTCATGCCATTATACCAAAACGTGATAGAAAGTGCATGTGCTTATGTAAACGAATTTAACTCCTCTGTGTTCTGTAAGATTCATGCCACCTAAAATTCTGACCTGTAATGCCTAACATTGTTACCAGCATCAGCACTATATTCTTGAGTGATGAGGATCTAGGAAACAGTACATTCAGCCTTAAAGTGCACATGATATTTCATATTTACTTGCTTTCTATGAATTAAATATTGAAAAAATACCTATATCATCATTAGAGCTGGACACAGAAGACTGATCTGTAGCAAGCTGCCCTGCCTAGTGACTTGCCTGATACTTTTCAAGGGTGTTTCTTTCATAGTGTAGATAAATATGGGAAAAAAATGATCAAAAAGTACTTATAGACTTAAACTGAAGCTGTGTATTAATAAAACTCCTCCCCATGGGATCTATACAGCTATACCCTGTTTATGTAGTGTATTTTGTAGGTGAAAGGCAAGGTGAGTGAAAATGTCCTCTTAATGATGTTACTCTTCACCATTTTGGCATGACTGTGTGAGTGCAGGGAGTTGAATGGCAGGAAAAAACCTCAGCCAGACACCAAGAAAAAAAAAAAAAAATAGAAAAGGCCAGGCTCAGTTTAGAGCAAAAGTGCCAAGGAACATAAATGAGAAAGGTCTATAGGTGCAAAGTTGGTATTTCCCATGCCTGGCCTGAGGATTAAAGGAAATACTAAGGAGGTTAAGGAGCATGACTGGAACATGAAAATGGAGAGTGGGCATCCATGAGTCCTGGCAGGAACATGTGGAGAGAGCAAGGAAGTGCCTATCCCTCATCAGAGCTGGAGGCAACTGGGAAGGAATGGAAAGATGAATGGCAAAGCAGATGAAAAGATACAGATTTTGTTGCTGTAATCTTTGCACTTGTATTTATGTGTCCTTGGGATAAATGGAATAATGACCATTGGTGTTTTAAAAAAATGTCCATTTCTCAACTCAACAACTTTTATAGGCTTCTGAAAAAAAGGGGCTGTAGGTGCACAGTGCAGTTAGACTTCTGAGGTTGATGTCATTAATGAGAAAGAATCACAGTCTGGATTTTTAGCCTTGAAACATTAAGACAGTCTGGTTTATAATCAGAGGAGATAAATCACTTGGGTAAAATTCAGAAATCCACCTCATAAAAGAAGTATTTGTATGATTAAATTGTATGTTGTCATATTTAGGGGCTCACTTCATATGTAATCAAATATGTATCTGCATGTCAAGCCATTCTGCCTCTGAAAGAAATTAATTAATTCCTCCTACCTCAAAAATAATTCAAATCCATGTCAGACAACCAAGTAGCATAAATGAGGTCTTGAAAGTTTGGTAAATTTTAATGTCATTTCTGTAAGCATGTTTGGGGGGGAGGTGCCAAGATCTTTTTTCAGTGTATCGGAATCTAGCAGAGTCCTTGTGGTTGAGTAAGAGAAGAAATTAAATTTTATTTTGATTAATCCTGTTTAAAAGTTATTTTGATTTCTGAGATAATTTTGATAATGTTTGTTTCTTTGCACTGTAAGAATATTTTATTCTGTTGTTTTGTGTCCTTTTAATGGTGCTCCAACTTGAATTTTATTAAGGGTCTTCCAGAAAAGAGTCTGAGATTTACCATTCTGGATTAACATTTAAACTGAGTACAGTGATGTGACCTCCAAATAATAGTCATAGTGAATGAAAACCTGAAGAGAACAGTTATTTGAAGGCAAAGCGTACTTTAAATTACTCCCTGGATTAACTTCACATTAAATCAAATTTGTCAAAATACAAATACCTTTCCTTAATACCTGATCTAGAATCTAACACAGGAAAATGATTTCACTGGTTTTTACTTACATTTCTTCTTCATGTAAAATACATTAACATGTATTAACACATAATGTCCAACAGTAGAATATTAGCAGGATTTTAAGATATAGGCTGATGTGTGCAGAGTTAGGATCACATTTGTCAGACAGCAAATTTCAAAGATAAAAGAAACTGAAGATTAATAGAAAAATTACGCAAAAATCCTAAAAGTCTGATCTCCAAGCATTTGTGCCACGGATCATATCTTTTTCTTTGGGTGCTCATATGCCTGCTTTTTTGTCACTGTTTGTTGTTCCTGCATATCTCACTCTAATTGAATGTTTCTGAGACTTAAGCAAGTTTTTAAATAAAAATACATAAACATTTTTGCTAATGTGTTACTGTATGAAATGCCAGGGTCTATACTTTGTCATGTTCATGTTTCTTTCATGTTCCTTGGTTTCTTTTATTTTAGAAGGGGTCTTTTACCTATTTTTTTGCATACTCTCAATTAATTAATCAGGCATTTCAACACAGCTCTCCTTAAAAGGAAGCAAATACATATTTTAACAGCCATCACATTTGCTCTTAGATCTTACAAAGATCAATTTAGATCTCTTCATTGCTTGATCCTACAGCCCCATGGGGAGTGCACTTTTTCTATTTTGATTTATATGTTACCTATTTTTATATGGAAATACTTCCAATAAGTTTGGTGCTACAAAGTTATTAATAAGCTGAAGCAAAGTTTTCAGCTGTATATTTACCTTTCATTTGAGTGTTTTACTATCGCTTTGGTTTTCTGTACTTTTATAGGTGTATCCTCTCAATGGTAAGAGAAGTTGGTTGGGTTTTATTCCCTTTCTTTGTGCGTATCACTTCACCAGATAGAAATCCCTGATTACTGTTGACACTGATATCTCTCACACATCTTTCAGAATCATGTCCTTGAATCTTTAATTCCATTTAAAAACCGCCGAGTCCACAGAAATGAATGTTGCTTACAACTGAATCTCTAGTCATCAAAAATTGTCAAATATGGCATTAAGAAAACCTCAAATCCCACAGAAATAATAAGCTGAGATAGACATAAGAAGGCTTAGAAGGCTCACTTGCCAGTAAGGTCAAATACAGGGAATGTACTGACCACTGCACAGGAGATGGCCAGGCCTGCGAGTCCAAGCCAAACAAGCACAGCAGCCTGTCATTTGCTGACCTTGAAAAATGTGATGGCTGACCAAAGAGGTCATATCCATCTGATTCACCATCATTTTCACATTATCTTTCCAGAGTGAAATTGTAGAGAGGCTGTAAACACTCTCACTGACCCTGAGCTGTTACTTTTGAGGCTTACTTGGCTAAGGCACACATGTGAACCCACATTAACCAGAACTGAAGTGTTAATCAGCCTTGCACTCAGTTTCCCCTTCCCCGTCATCCATTCAAGAACATCCTGCACTGCATATTCATGACATGGTGTAGATATCTGCAGGTGAAAGCAATGCATTGGTAACAGACTACCGAACAAAGCACTTTCTCATTTGCATTAATTTTAGGAAATTTAACTGCTGTAGACTTTGCTGTATTATTTCTCTGTGGTCTTTCTTGAAGCGCTCCCCTGTGATCAATGTTTGACTGTTTGCTGCTGTATTAAAACTGGCCTATTCTCCTTGAAACAGGCTTACTTCTTTGAGTAAAGGTATTTTCAATGAAAGTGAATAACTTGATTTCAAAACTGAGAATTCCAATAAAAATATACTAGAGTAAAGGATCTGAAAAGTAATGGAAAAGGAGACAATGTAATGTTAGAGAATATGACAGGCAAATCATAATATGTAGTTACACTTTCTGAAAAACTGTTTTATTACCTATTTTGCTTTTATACACACAGGCTTCTTCCTCAGTGTGTAAACAAACATTATAATATTGAGTCAAAAACTGACTAGTTTTCTATTTTAAAATTAAAATATAACCAAGTTCTTAACTTGAAAGGAATGGCAATGCTTTGTAGAGAACTGAAGCATAGTGATTCATTCAGTAGAGCTATGAAAAATAAAGCAAAAAATTGGGAATTATGTTAGTGATGACTGTAAGCGAGTTGAACCTTTCAGGTTAGATTTTGCATCCCTAGAAAAGAACATTTAGGGGTGTTGTACTGTCATCACTTTGAAGAAGTCATATTTTAATTTCTGCATCCTCAAAAGAGACAGACTTTAAGGATAGAACCTTATGTCATTAGAAGGTGAGTTTGAAATTTTTTAATAAATAGATTCTTGCTAAGAATTTGTTTAAGAAGCCCAGTAATTTTCCAGCTGAAAGCTCTTTCTGGTAAACAGAACATTTTCAAGCCATTTCACAAGTAATTAAACATAGCTGGATGTACTAGTTCTGTGGTTAATTTAGAGACCAATGTAGGACTTCTTTTAGAAAGTATTGGGGCAATGTATCATTTGGCCACTAAGATGGTCCATGTTATTCTGATCATGAATTCTATGGATATTGTCATGATCAGTTTGAGAACTAGGTTCTAAATTTTCAACTTAATCTGCTTATAATATGTGTAAAGCATATATAAACAGGCAAGTTCAAGTTGTCTGTGTTTGCTAGATTCTCTCATTTTAAATAAAATGAGAAAAGTAACGCTTTTGCTGATAGATTCTGGACTACACCTTCTGAGGGATACTCTGTTGCAAACCTGGAACATCAACAAATTGCAAACTATGAAAATATGATCCCACTTTAGTAAATAGATTGATAATCAGGTTGGTTTAAATAGCACGTTTTCATATCAGAAAAGACAATGTGATTAGCAGGTGAGGTTAGTACAGCTTATTGAAGCAGTGGAGTTAAAGTGCTTTGTGGGGTGTGTAAGAACACAATCTCATCAAAATCCTGAGCACTGTATGGAAAACAAAGGTAGTTCTGGTAAGGATAGCTGTCTATCCCTTCTTGGAGTCCTCCAGGTTAGAGCCTTGTAGGAGAAACTCTTGTGTGATTTAAGGCAAAAAACCCCTGCAAGAACTAAGGAATGGCTTCTAATCCAATCTACCTTCCAGGCCTACAAACCCAAATCCTTTATATTGAAGTGCCAAGTGCTCTGCAGGCTGAGGAAAATGGCAGCACTGTATACCAGCATTGGCTACAAATGATATTTTATTTGGTTTGCTACACTTCCCATCACAACTGTTTCCAGAACAAAAAGCCAGTATGTATATAGAACATATATGCTTTCTGCTTAATAATGGATCTGTGATATTGTGATCTTGTTCAGGAAATTACTTTCTTGGAATTTTTTTTTCTGATGAGGTCCAGGGTCTTTTATCTGATTAAGGCAACTAACTAATCCTGAAGTGTTCAAAGATGGAGCTATTCAAGGATAGTGAATTTCTGTTTCTTATCTCACCCTAATTCAAACTTAGTTTCCCATGTACAAACCCTAAATCAGGGTCTCATGTGTAAATAAGAATGGCCATGTTACATTAAATCCTATTTATGACCATTCTTAAAGAATGTAGGGAAAAGGTTCACCCGCTTGAATCTTTCCTCTTTTAAACATTTATATAGCTCTCAAGTGTTCAAGCTAATCTGATGTTCTACTTCTCATTACCAAGACCTGCTTTGAAGTACTTTATTTGGCAATTCTTCAGCAGAACATTTATTTTTAACAATTCCAAATGCCAGAAGTTAGTTTCACACATAGCATAGAGTGCTGAATTCTAGCATCTCCTATTTTTTTCCCTACATTTTAATTGCAGTATTGAAGTTTTAAATAAAAACCCTATTCATATTTTTACACTGCCATATACATTATATGTACTTTATTCTTTCTTCAGAACCACTGAGATGGTAATGATTTTACAGCAAAATTGTACTGTAATTACTACAGCTGTTGTGCTAAAGCATTTATGTCTTGCTCTGTCTTTTGAATGAAAAATTCCTTTAGTGAAAATAGATTTGTTGAAGCTGTTAATTATTCAGGAGAAAAGACATCTCAATTAAGGTGGCGATATTTTTTCTACAATAGTTTAGGACCACTAAAATAACTCTTAAATGATTTTAAGCAATAGTCTGTAATAGTGCATAATGCAAATATTTGATTTTTACATTTCACAGGGGTTTTTTTCCCAAAAATATAGATCTGTACTTTGTTCCTCAGAACCCATTATACACATTAAAAATAAAATTCAAGATAAATTGGCTCTGTCATCCCATCTGGAAGGTGATTACATATTAAAAGTTAAACTTAGTACTTTGATACTAAGTATTTAAGTTTAATTAAAAGTAGGAAAGGAGGACCTCTAAATCCACTTTAGTGAGAACTTGGATCAAAGTAGGATTATCTTGGTGATCATGTTGATCTGTTAGTCCAACTGAACCAACTACCCTGATTGATCTGATAGCACTTGTGTGGAAAGACTTCAGCAGGACTGATGTAAGGTGTCTTGAAGGTAAACTAGATTGTTTTGACGGTGTCAGGTTGAAGAGATATTGTTACCCATACTCTTGTGCCTCCAGATATGGGAGCAAGTGGGACAATTTTTCTGAGGAAAAAGGAACTGGAATGGATCACACAGCGATAGCTGGGGCACCACATCTGACCAATGTTCTTGGACTGAGTATGAGGGACTGCCATTTCAATAAACTCTTCTGTACTGCATTTTTATACAGGCCTTTAGGTTACCTCTGTTCACTTAATATATTTTCAGCTGTCAGTTGTGTGTGTGTGTTAAGAGAAATGAAAGTTGGCAAGGAGCAACTGGACACAGCATTTGGTGCTATGGTTTAGTTGACAATGTGGTGTTCGGCCAAAGGCTGGAATAGAAGATCTTGGGAGGTCTTTTCCAGCCTTAATGATTCTGTGATTCTATTGTATACTAAGCAGCAAAGAGGAGCTATATTTCATGCTCTGTCCAAGAATGTCAGTGGGTCAGAAACAAAAATAAAATAATTTGTAAATAGGTACAGAGTCCCTAGATGACTTGGGAGGATACAGATTCTACAGTTGCGAGTTTTTGATGTCTCAAAAAATCTGTAACTATGAAGCAACAAATTTAAGAGTTACCAGAAGTGTTAGCTGTTAAGGTTTTGTCACATTTAAAAAAGTTGACCTGTGGTTTGCAGCAAGGAAATTCTGTCCTGGTTCTGGTTTCTGTCTCAGGAAAATGAAAATGTTAGTTATATACAGGTTATATAGTATTTACTGTAGTTTGATTCCACACAGAAATCATAGAACAAACTGTCATTATTTTAATATTCCTGTATTATTTGCTCATATGTGATTTTATCAAATAGAGGAAAGTATACTTGTGCTGTCATAGTTGAAGATTCTTTGATCATTGGGCAATGACATTATTTTAGTGCTGAGCACTTACCAATCCTCTCTCCTTAATGGTTGCAGAAATTGCACCAAGGCGGCTGTCAAAAAGCAATATGTTTGCTAATATTAGCCTAGAAAATATTTTCAGTACAAAGTTACCAGCTCTGGCTAATGCAGTTCTAAATCAAAGAACTTCAGCTGGCTTTTTATATGGTAGATTGTTATCAATATTTCTAAAAAGACTTTTTACCTCTGCATGCCCTTTTCAAAGGACGAGTATAAACATTTATCAACCCACATTTTCTGGTCCCATGGAATGAAGAAGATAATCTGCCTTTTAGCAGCTTTGATCACTGTGCTCAAAGCTGCTCTCTGCAGGAAAAATAAAGCTTTCTACAGCACTATTGGAAATAGGGGCTTTATGCCTTTTCTGTGTGCTTATCACATTAGCTCCAGCAAGTTAAACATACCGAAGGTCAGCCATCATCCCCAAGTACAAATTTTGATAGATGATGAGTTTACATTTGATTTCCCAGCTTGTTGATAGTGAATTCAAGAAGTACATTATTAAGACTTTGAGACATCTTGTAGTATTTGGCAAATTCAAGATGAAATGGCTTTGCCTAGGACCCTATGTAATGTATAGAGAATTCAGGAAAACCTTGTGGATTAAATTTCAATCTTCAGCCAAAAAGAAATATTCTGCAAAAGCCATTAGAAGAATAACTTGCAATGTCCAAATCCCTCCTATATGCTTTTATTGTCTTTGATTTCATGGATTGATTGTGAAATGGGAATGTCAAATAATGGAAATAGACATTGAGACATTAGGCAGAGTTGCAGTGTTTAGGGTAAAGAGGCTAGTTCATTACTTGTTGGATCTAACATAAGACAGATAAAATGCCCAAATGTTTGTACATACTAAGTAATTTGAAGTTGTTTGAAGGATTTTGATTAAGTCTCAACCTGGAAAGGAATTGAACAGCAGAACCAAATAAGTATTAATGATGGTTCTTTAGCAGAAGTGAGAGAAAAGTTGGAAAGACACTTAAAGCTTGGCTGTGTTCATTCTGTAGCTTGGTGTGCACAAAGGAAGGTCAGAGAAATTCAAATATGTGAGAACTCGTGATTATGAGACTTATTAAATCTAATGGTGAAAGTGACTTTGGGGAAAGGATGAGTAACTTGGGGAGGCGTGAGAGACAGCAGGGAAGAGCAGCAGCAACAGGATCCAGACAAGCATCCTCCTCTGGAGTGTCTCTCCAGTGTAGCCAGAGATGATGGAGGATGGTGAAAAGTTACAGTGCTGCAAATAGCAGACCTGTAGTATCATTGAGGTCAAGACACCCTGGCTTCTCAGGCACTTGAAATTTGGTTTATTTCGTCTGTTGAGAATTATGCAAAAATTAAAAAGTTTTCAACACCTTGAATTGGTTTATAGTTTCTGATGGAAACCCTGTAAAACTCCATAGTGTTCTGTGATTTCAGCTGGGTACTAAAGCAAATGTAGGAATTTTGACTAATTTTTTTAAACACACTTGTTTAATGTGTTATTAAATGGGACACAAAGAGTAATATTTATGTGGTATTAGAGTGGTAAATATTAAATTTATAGGATAAGGTAAAATGAATTGAAGCCTAATAGAGAATATCTGTCTGAAGGAAAACAATTTCATCTTGCATAAAAGTAATATTTGAATAACCAAGGCAATTATATCACCATGAAAAAGCAGAGGATTATCATTAAGAAAATGTAAAATTCTGTGTTGCTATATAGCTGCACAACTTCTATTTCAGTTCTTCAATTGGGATTGAAGTTTTGGTATATCAAAATGTTGTCTGAATTACCAGCATGGTCAATATTTTCTAATGACTGAATCATAATTACAGATCAGAGTGTACCACTTAAATGCTCAAAATAATCATGAAATACATGTGATTCATGAAACCCTTAGCAACCACAAAGCTTTCTGTGCATTTGCTCAGACACAGCAGTGACTGAGAAGTAAGTTCATAAGACATCTTTGCAGCACTGAGAACACCATATATATTTCTTGTATTTCTCCATGTAAGGGTTTATTGAGAGTCTCTCTAATTAGGAGAAATATTAGGTAACTGCATTTGGAACTGCATTTTTTATGATTTCAAGGAAAGGAAACACACATTAAGGTCTGCATCAAGAGCTGCCAGTTCTAACTCTTGCTCCCCATTGTTATGTTGGCCTTGCCTTGCTGGTCAAAATATTCCTGTATCAGCTTGTTTTTCCCTGACATAATGTAAAATACCTTGAAGTAAAGGTTAGCCATTTTGAAGTTGTGAAAATTGGCCTCTTTGTAACTGCAGGTAGGAGCAGGGAAACAGGAGTGGCAACTCAAAGGGATCATTCCTGAATCTTTGCTATCATCTTGTGTATATTTTTTCAGCATCTCTCATCTCTTTGAATTTGTTGGAGGGAATGGTGTATTTATACAAAGATCTATTTTATACATGCATGTTCTTAATAGAAATGTGTAAAACTCCAATTATACCAATTCACATAAAAATAATTGGAGTTTGGGCTATTCATATAGGGAATTTTAGAATTCAAGTGAAATAGTGATATTTAGAATTTGTTGTGACTTTTCAAGATGTGGTTTTGCTGTTTCCATTTTGGATTCCTCCTTATTGAAATACTTTCTAGTATCTCAAAGAGGTATCTAAAGCAACTTGGACTGTGGGGTGGGACTGTTTTTAATTAGCTAGCTGAACTATTCATGATTTGGAATTGTTGAATACTGACCCTTTTTAAGAGCATTCATGCTTGAGTGAGGTTGTAACTTCTGCCTTGGAAAGCTGAGGAACTCCTGAGTGTACCATGCTTTCTACAGGTGAAAATGATTCAACTGATTATTATAAGAATCACCAGAGGTAGTAAAACTGGCTTGTGGTTTTAATTACAGATAGTTTTAGAGGCAACCATCCTCCTTTTCCAAAGTTTAGAAAAACTAGTGGTGTTTAACTATCCATACAGCCAGGATATTTTTACTCTCATCCTCTTTAATTTCACATTGCATATCAACCCATTTTTACTTTTTGATGTTCATTTAGAGGGTCAAATCACTTTTATAATAAAGTTTACAATAATCCACTTAATTTTATTGTTTGATATTAAATAGCTCAAACAGAATATGAAAGACTTATTTACAGAAAAAAATTTCTTATTTTTGTCCTTAAACTTTTCCTACATTGTAACAGCTAGGCTTTTCTCAATTAGCTCATGGGAAGGTAATAATTTATAACTTGGAGCTGACCTAACCAACACAGATAATTTTTAAATGGCACTGTGAATATTAATATCAATAATTATTTCTCTTTAATTGACAATAGCACATGTTTATTATTTTCAAAGAATTCCCCATGTGTTTATTGCCCATCTTCAAAAGTGCCTCTCAGTAATTTCAAAATGTAGTAGGAAGCAAGGTACGTTTACATTTTACTTTTTACAGTTTGTTTCACTTCCCCTTTAATAGGCTCTGTGGCAAAAGCCAGCTTTTTTTTTTTTTTTTTTTCAAAGTTTCCAAAACAGTTTTAAGTGAAGTCCAGATGTGTAAGTTAGAAAGCTGTTTCTCTGCAATGCTCAGTAGTGGGGAGACTTACATGGCAAGCAAAGGCAGTTTAGGGAAAGTAGGCAGAGGGTCTTCTTCTCAGGTTCAGAAGTTAACTTCATGCTGAATTTTCCTCTTCTGTTTCTTAAAGACCCTTAAGCTGAGCCTTTAACATTAATTTATTCTCAGTGATTACTAGTAATTTATTTTGCCTGGGAAATAAAAGTGGCATTTTTAAAATTTCATCTGAAATTGAAATTGTTCCACTTGTCTGCCAATCTACTTTAAAATCTCCCTTCTTAAGTAATGCCACTCCAGCACCTTTGTTAGCACTTCAGCCTATGTTTAGGACAGTTATTTAGTATCTCCAAATGTGCTTCTCTCATTGGATTTTCCTTGGTTCCATGGAAAAGAAGACATTCACATGAGGACATTGCAAAAAGTCATATTTGATCACAGATTCCTTACCTTAAAATTTTTCTTCTTTTTCCTTTTTGTAGTTACTGAAACTGTCATGGGAAGCTTTTTGAAATATCATAGCATCACAAAATCTAACCTCAGTTAATTTGGTATAATCCCAGAAAGTTACAGTAGATTTAACAGAACTTCAGTTCAAACATAGCAGAATTTTAGTGGGGAAGTTAAAAACAAGTAAGTTGTGATTTTGATGTTGTTAATCAAGAAATGCTTCTTCGTCTCCCAGTAAAATCCTTGTTTCCTGTGTTGCTGGAAAAAATCCTTGCCTCAAGGATTTTTGCCCACAGCTGGACAGTGGCATCAGCAGCACAGAGAGGTGAGGACTGGGGAAACACGTTCCCCAGTAATGTCACAGACATGTTACTGAAGAGAGATGGGAGAAGAGTGCATTTGGATTGTCCATAAAAGCATTTAATCCCACAGCACTGTTAATGATGTTTAGCCAAGATGACAGAAGATGGTTCTCCACCTACTCCCTTTATTAACTGTAGATATCTCTTTCTCCCTTGGAAACTGGGGCTGCTAGATTTACAATGCAGTTTTCAGGTGTCCTGAAATAAGTAATCATCTTTTTTCCATATTTTATATCACATTAGTTCTGCATAGAATTTTCTTTGCATCTTAAAGCAATTCAAATAGTCCTTTTTTCTCTTTCACAAAATAGCTCCTCCAGTTTTTTTCTTTTTATTGTCTATTATTTCTTAGTAGCACAGTTCACAGGCTGGGTAATAGAATTACTTCTAATTTTAAGTAACACTTTGGGTTTTCAAATAGTATTTCTATTGTTCATTTTCAATTTATCACAATTAAAAGAAAACAAACAAATAAAAATCCTCCCAATACAGCTGGAGAAAATTATTTTTTAATTACTTTTCCTTGTCTTTTTCTTAAGTTTCTTTGTCTTGTGGAATGGTGGGCTATGGGTGAGTTCACACTTGTTGCTTAGTTGTATAAATTGATGTTTATTCTTGGCTAAATTATTAGTTTCATTACTGAGATGTCAGCTCCTGATCTTGGTGTGTATTCACGTTAATGCAGAAGACATTGAGTATGTTCAGACCATTCATATACTGTTATAACCCACTTCATTTTGCTGTGTTGGAAGTCTGTATTTCTGTCTTCTGGGGTAGACTTCATTAGTGTCACATGACAAGTGTCTGACCAGTGACAAAATGGAAGGATTTGATTGCTGTGTTCCACTTCCTAGTGGGAAGTTCTACACAGACAGAGACAGTTTTTTCTTGGAAGTGCACAGAAAAGTTTGGGCACTCAGGTTGCCCCAAAGGGCATTCCAGTTAGATATTGTGAAAACATAATGCACCATGAGGCTGATTGACCATTTAAACTGTTTTTTTCTAAGAGTTTTTGAAATTTCCATGCATTCAAAGCTTTAGCAGAAATACCTGTGAGTAATTTTATCTAACTTTGAAGTTATACCTAGCTTTGAGGTTAGCTGGGTCTTGAGCAAGAGCTTGTACCAGGTGGAGGTCCCTTCCAGCCAAATTATTCCTTGATTCTATGATAGATCTGCACTGGGTCAGCTAAGGACTCCTGAGGACATCTTCACAAAGAGTGATGCATGAGATAAGGTCTCTTGTGTCCTTCTGTGAATCTGCAATATCTTCAGAATCACTTTTTATTTGCCTGGGCAGCGTTTCCAAATCGTCTGGTCTGTTACGGTGCTCTGCATTCCTCCTGGAGTATGAACTACACCCACAGGGCAAGTTACATCTGTTACCTGTGCAGTGAGATATTGCAAGAGCATTGTGGCTTAAAGGCTTCCTTAGGGACTTGTTTCCACCTGAGAGCATAAAAATTATTCCAAATACCTGTCATCTGATCTATCACCTCAGATAATGTGGAAATGGTAGGATTTGAGGCTGTCTTAAGCGGATATTGTTCTACCAGAGCCTGCCCCTCTGCTGTGCAGTGTTACAAATTTATTTTGGTGTATTTTTGTATATTTGAAAACATGTTTACAAATTTATTTATGCTCCCAATTTGGAAAGTGTGATTTGGAGGTCTGCTCAGTGAAATATGGAGGGAACAGTGGAAGTGACAGAAGCACCCTACAGCTATTTGCAAGCGGTGGCACTGATGCTGACAGACCCACCTGGGCATTTTTGCATTGGTGCTTAGGAGGGGCTGTGTGTGTGTGTTTGTGTGCAGTACTGAGGAGCACACACTCCAGGAGATATGTGTGTTGGGTTCAGGGAGATGGCTATGAATAACCTTCTTCAGTTTATAGGTACCTCTGAAGTGGAGGAAGTTATGTACTGGAAGTATCTCCCATGCATATGGTTATTTCTGTGTAGGAGATGAGCTCCCAGAGTATTTCATCTGCCCACTTCATTTCTCTGAGAAAATTTTTTAACACTATGTTTTCCATTCCATTGATTTGCAATTTACTGTGTAAAATACCATGTAAATATGGTTGCTAAGAGCCTTATTGGTTGTATGTGCTAGGCTAATTTGAATTGAATTAAGGCTTTAGAGAACTGAGGATGTTGGTCTTAAAACACCATTTGTTAAAATTATCCTTGCACACTTGAACTTAATTGTACTTAGGCCAAAGAAATACGTAGAGAAACATGAAAGTGGTTTTTTAATGATAGAACAGTACTTTCCAAGTTTATAATTTTTTTTTTTCAAATCTCACTGTAATTTTGTTATTTATATATTTTGATTAAGTTCAATCAAATACTGTATGAACCCAATGAAAACAATAAAAAAATATGTAGTATATATGTATAAAATATACTATTATCACAGAATCTTAAAATAAGCTGAGTTGGAAGGGGCACAGAAGGGTAATTGAGTCCAACTCATGGACACAGGACATTCCCAAGAGCCACACCATGTGCCTGAGAGTGTTGTCCAAACACTTCTTGAGCTCTGCCAGGCTTTGTGCTGGGGCTGTTTCCCTGGGCAGCCTGTTCCAGAGCTGGTTTAAGACTCTCTCTGGTTTAAGAATCTTTATCTGACATCTGACCTAAACCTCCCCTAACACAAGTCCAGGCCATTCCCTTGGGTCCTGTAGCTGCTCACTACAGAGGGATCATCCCCTCACAGGGAAGTTGTAAATGCAGTGAGGTGTCCCCTCAGTCTTCTCTTCATGTAACATTTGCATATTTTACGTATGCTCATTCATGTCATAAATATGATCTTTTTCTGAAAGTAGTTATCTTAATGATGAATTAATTTCACTTCACCTTTTATCTAAATGCTCATTTCACAATTTTCCCTGCACATAAAAATGATCATCTAATGAAAGTTAGGTAACAATAATGATATATCTTTAATTACAGAAATCTTTATCTTACATGATGCAAAAATGTAGATTATTTCTACTCAGAGATAGAGCACAGAAAGGAGGAAAACACCTATACTTGAAGCATCCATTTAGTCACAGCTCTGCACTGTTACTGATAAGGTTTTCATTTCACTCCAGTGCTTTATCTACTCTGTATGCTTAAATTGAGCAGTGTCAGAAGTGTTATTGTCAGCAGAGTTTAAGAAAAATCTAGTATTCAAGGAGTTTATCTGGGTAAGTGTTTTGCTGCAGAGACAAGAGTTGATGCATTACAAAATCCCCTTTGGGCGTATCCATGTTTGTACTGTAAAACAAAGTTCTCAAAACTAAAAGTTTGAAGCATACTGGGGAATATTTGGATTTTTCTACTGTCATAGGCACTGCCTTTCCTCTGGTATAATGATGAATTTACTGTAAGCACAGACACAACAGACTCCCATATTAGCTCACACTAATAAGAATAGAAATTCTGCAGCAAAAACATACTGGAGGCCTAAATAAAAATTAAAGACGTTTAAGTGAAGCAAAATCAGTATAACGTGGTTATAAAAAATTACAAATAACCACCTAAGAATGGAAAAATTATAGTAAGACAACATATGAAGTTATATATATTTATTTTTTAAAAAAAATTAGAGACTGAGGCATAATAGTAATGTCACAAATGAATAGGGAATTGTTTTGATGATGGTTAAAATGTCCTCTCTGACTTTCTGGAATGTATAAGACATTTTTTAGTACACTTTACAAATTCAGCAGGCTATAAAAACATAAAACCAGTCATTGTCAAGTGCATTCTAAAGCCAGATTTTCTTAAAACAAGACAAGAGATGGAGTGATGGTCCTTGCCTCTACATTGTTGTGTTGGTTCCAATGTTTCAATTAAAAAGGAAGTCACTAAATTTGATAGAATTATAACACTGATGTTTTTATTTATTTATTTTTTTCACAGATTAAGATGCTTGGTAAAGCAGCTGGAGAAGGGTGACATTAATGTCGTGGATTTAAAAAAGAATATTGAATATGCAGCATCAGTGCTGGAGGCAGTTTATATTGATGAAACCAGGTAAGTCTGAGGGGAAAAATAAACTGGAAAGAGTGTTGCAAATTGTGTTTTAGAGATTTGGTCTTTGCATGACGTGAGCTGAAGGTCTGTGCACATCAGAAGCGTTTGAGGCTCTTGGGCCTTTTAGTGACAAGGTTAAAGCAAGTAAGACTCTAAAGGTCAGATGTAACTGTTGTCTGGAAAGAAATGCTCACAGAAATGAGTCAGAATAGCTGGTCAGTAAATACACAAATGAATGAAAAGCTGTGATTTATTTGATAATGTTTGAGGCTTAGTTTCTGTTTATTGTTGGCAGTATTACTGGCAATCATGTGGGTTAATTCCAATTAAAATAGAAGTTCTAAGTATTTGGCTTCTTGAAAGAGTTTAAGATATGGGCTGTATTGAAACTAGCTAGCTAACTTATTATTTTTTTTTCTGCATACTGGCCTTTCTAAGGTTTTTCTAAGCAGAATAGTCTTGCAAAGATGCCTGCCAAAACTTCCTCGGTACCACTGGAGCATGCAGTGTATGTCTCAGTTCTACATTTAAGAATAATTTCATGGACCTAACACTCTCTCTGTGGTGTGTTGCCTCCCCTTGCAAATCTACATAGCTGATAAAGTGCTTGAAGTCCTGCTTCAGAGATAAACCACTGGTTATTCCTCCATACACCTCCCAAACACTGGGATTAAGTGAGTGTCGTATTCATAGCTCTTTCTGAGCAGCAGTGCCAGGACTGGGAAAATAAATTAATATTTACTTAGTTTCTAAACTGAAGCAGTTTCTGTGGAAATGAATAGTAGTGTTGCAATGAGGAATCCAGTCTTTCTGGCTCTGTGTGGGAATATCAAACAGCCTGCACAGAGAAAACAGCTACCACTGAAAATACATAGGCGCTGGCAGCAACAGGTGCCTTGTTTCTGCTGTAAGCAAATCTTTAATTAAGCTAATTGCTCTCATAGATCTTGACAGCTAGATTATTAAACTAACCAAAAGAAAACAAACATATGTAATTTTATAGTGATTTGCCAGATTTTCATAGCTCTCTTCTATGAGAGAACTTCTTTCATAGTTATTTTCTTAATCCTAGGGCCACTATGACCTCCTAATGGTGACTGTTTTTTAACAATTCTACTTCAGTGTATCAGCAAAGTTTTTCTCTCTGGAGATCATTGCACAGCAATGTTTAATCATATTTATTTATTGCATCCACTATTTTACAGAATATTCTGACTTTTCACTGCACTAAGTCAGGATATACCTAAGACAGGTATCTTGTTTTGCTCTTATTTATTGAATACTTGTGTTCACCAAAGAAATTTTAGAGCTTGTGGGCCTACCAAATTTTGGTAGCATTCCTTATATAGATATGCATTAAGCATACATTTTGTGTATATCTTTCTGTACTTATATATTTATGAAGTATATATATGTAGATATATAAATCAAATTCTGCTATAAGTAATAGTTAAAAGTGAGACTATAATGAAACATACTTTTCTACTTTTATTTTATTCTTTTAATTTTAGTGGTTTGTACTTCACTATTGTACCTCCATATTGTTGCTTTTGGTTTACAGTATTTGATTTTGATTTTAATTTCTCTTCCTTGGACTATTGTAGTCTCCATGAAATTCAGAATCAGTATGAGTTTTTCTAACCTTGTGGTCTTTGTGTTAATTTTATCCTAGAAATGTAGACTGACCTTCCACATCTTAGTTGGACAATGTTACGTATGATTCTATTTTGAATTTTGACACTTCTCCATTAAAAACTATTGCAAACAATAATCTGTAATATTTGTAATTTACTTACAATTGTAAATTTTGAATTTATTGTGAGACTGGGAAACACAGTAGTTGCCACTGGTACTTTCATAGTAGACTCTTTTCCATGGCAAGCTGCAAAGATAACTATATTTTAAATAATGTGGCCATAATCTAAGTCTACACTCAAAAATATAAACACACAAAGAAGGTCTCTTGAGTTCCTGGGAAGCCAGTCCTTAAGGAGCAAAGCAGTGTATCACTGAGTCAAATGGAGGCTGAGTTAGCTTGTGTGGTTGCATTTGTCCTTGTTCCCACCAAAGAATGCAGGTTCTTTGTCTTGCACAGAGCTACTTCTGTGGGAGTCTGCAAGTGAGTTTAATTGCATTCATTTTTAGATTAGAAATAATAGTTTAGATCATAAGCAAAATGGTCTGTTCCTGCTGAGCCTGAACATGCAATTTTATACGTCACAAAGTTCAAATAACTTCAGTAAGTTTCTTACATATGGATTGCTGTTCAGTCAGTGTCTGCAACTTATGTGAAAATACCCATGCTTTCTGTTTTAAGGCCTATAATAATCCCTGGATTTTGTCCTGACGAATTTACTAACCCATTACTAATGTATCCAAGCAGAGGAAGACCTCAGCTTCAACCAGAAATCTAAAATTGAATCCTGTTTGTGATGTTCTCCTCTTCCCCACTTTTCTGGGTGACAGACCTCAATATTAACTGAGGGAAAGGTCTTTTAAATATCTCTATAGACAATCTCTACAGATCAGGAATAACAGTAAACAGAGAGTTTGTTACCTGAATCCTCTTAACTCATCTTTCTGTTATGATATATATGCTATGAAACAGGATGATAAAATGCTCCTGACAGTGGTCCCTCACCTATTGCTGAAGGACTTTCTGCAATTCTTCACTGGCACAAAGAAGAAAAAAGCAAAAAGAAAAGTCAAAACTAAGGTCAATAAAGTGACATGCTTCACAGAACATGGTCAATAATGTAGCCAAAGGTCAAGGAAGAACCTGGTCTGTTCCACAGCTCCAGGAAAACCATCTGTGCTACTTAAAAATTAAGATTCCGGCACTATTCCGGCAAAATCACTTTCTCTCTTTATAAGCCTGATGTTTTTTTCAGTGAGCGATTCAGTGAGTTCCAATCTCTTCCAGCAGAAGGTACCCATTTTTTCCCCATATATCATTACTTCATTTGAGTTTCTCAAAAGCCTGTATCATATTATGAAATTGTGTGTGCACATAGCAGGACGTTCAAAGATGTATCTTGATGGCATATTGAATCTTTATTTAAAGTGCAACAATCAGCTGCAAATAGCTGTAGAATTCACAGTATTTAGCAGAGGATGAAATTTTTTTTTTCAGGTCTCTGACTTTCCCTTTGTCTGCTCATGTGTTTCTCTACACTACAGCCTTTTATCTGATCATTTTTTATTACTATTTACACATACTCATTTCCATCCCTGAGCTGTCTAAAACTCTATGGAGCTGGGTTAGGGCAAAATCAGAGAAACAACAAAACAGATTTTATTTATGAAGTTCTGAGAGTAGTCTTAGAAACAGGGATAGGCATTAAGGATAACCTTCCAAAATAAGGAAAAATTGGTTTGGGGCAGTGACTGTCAATATCTCTCCAAAAGGTTCTTTAGCTGATGGAAAGTTGGAAAGCCCAGATGTCAGGAATCAAGTAAGTGCTTCTTTCCTATGAGCTTTGTTATCTATGGTACCTGTAATAATAAGCAGAGGTTCACCATCAGCTGAAAATAACCAGGAGACTCTCATGGTTCCAGCCCCTCAGCAGGTTTGCTCTGTGGAAGAAGTTCAAACTTACTCAATAGGTGTTATAAATAATTCTGACAAATCTTGCAGAATTTTCTCCATTAGTACCTGCCACTTGGCTCAAGGCAATGGAAGAAGGATATTTGGAGTCAAACAGGAAATAAATACAGCCTGATAATTCAGTCATGACAGCTGTTCCTTTCCTTGTTAATGCAGCTCTTTATTCATGTTAACTGAAAAGAAAATAAGTCAAAATCTAGATGGAAATTACAAGATGAAAGGAAAAAAAAATGTATTCCAAAGCTAAATAATAATAGTAATAGTAATGATAATAATAATAAAAAAATCCTTATAGTGGAGACTACTTTTATGTTCTGCATAAAATCAGAAGAGTTTATTCCAATTTTGTTTTATTTTTAAATGCCTTAGTATTTTAGAAAATATGCTTGGCTTCAGGAGGATATTTATCTGTGCAGTTGCAGTTCCATACAGAATTTTTGTTTGCTTCAGGCTGTAAAATGCCCTTTTAATGAGGCTTTAACTACTTGAGAACTTTTGACTTAGGAGAGACTGCATTTCTGTAATGCATGAGGTAGCTCTGTATTGTTGTAGCTGGCAAGTTTTTTGAGCATCTTTGTTTCAATAAGGCATAACAACAAATACAGGTTCATGAAGAAAAAGGAAATGTCTTTAAAGGTGACATTGTAGCAATATATATTTCCATGAGAGCTCTGGAAATAGTGAATGTATTTCAATGACACTGCAATGGCAGATACAGTTCTAAAAGGATAAAAAGCTCTTATTTAATTAAAAAACCCTCCAAAACCAAAACCAAACAAACAAAAAACAAAAACAAACAAAAAAAACAAAAACAAACAAAAAACACAACAAAAACCCCCCAACCAAACAAACAAAAACACAAAACAAACCTCCCCCCCAAAAAACCCCCACACATTGTGATATATATCTTGTTAGCTAAAAAGGAGGTCATTGAACCTGAGCTTTGTGACTGCTATTGTAAAAAGCACCTTGGACTAAACTGAATTTCCAGTGTACTACTCCAGCAATGCTCCAAATATTTCTGTGGTTTTGGGTCTTAAAAAGGGACAAACACATCCTCAAATTTTGGGCAAAAAGGAAACAGGTTAAATGCAAGACAAAGAGTTTTGTTATTTCATCTCACCAAAAGTCTGTGGTACTGTTCAAGCACATCACAGAAATATCTGTGGTAGGAACAGGCATGTGTGTATCCTTGCTGCATGAGGTCCAAGGAAGCAGAAAGGAACAAATGCTCTACTGGATACTGGTGCTCCCAGAGCTGTGTGTTGTGACAGTGGGAATGGAGCTTAGCAACAGCCTCATGTAGAACTGATGAAATTGTCCTGTTCCCTGGAGATTCTGAGGTGAAGAATGGTCAGTATACTTGTTCTTGGGCAGCTTTCAGTATGCAGTTTGGGTTATGTTTGCAATCAGGAGAAGGCTGTTCCCTGGTATTTTCAAGTTTTTCGGTACTGCAACAGAACCCAGGTCTGTGGCAGCTGCTCTACCTTAGGCTAGGAATTAATATCTCAAAAATAATACACTGGGATGATACTTACTTGGTAGCCTTCTTCTTTCTTTCACTCTCTTCCAGACATCAATATATATTTAGGAGCTTCCTGGTTCAAATGAGACCCAAAGTCGGTGAAGGACCCACCTTTTATGTTTCTTATAACATATAATTTTCACGAGCTGTATTTTAGTATTAGCATTGCAAGGCTCTGAGCTAGCACTCCATAATTTGCTGCTGAGCATCTGACAGCAGGAGACTGTTCCATGACATTGGAGGACCATTGGCACTCTGTTCTCACCTGCAGCACACCAGATGGAGCTGGTTATGGAAGGAATGGTGCCAATTCAGACACCAATAGCTATTCAGGGACACCAGCAGAGATGTCACACCAGCAAAATGTCTTTGATGGTGCAAGGTTGGGAAAATTAAATTTTCTTTCATCAAAGAAATGTACATATTTTTAAAACTTTTAAAAACGTTTCTCCTCAATCTCTCAATCTGAAAGGTCAGATTAATTGGTTCATTTATACATGAAGGTGAGTGTTCCATTCACAGAACAGTAGGACATTCAGTCAATGGTGTAATTTATTTTGAAAGATCTAGAATATATTTCTCCTAAAAATTAAGTTTTTGGGAAAAATCTATGAATTTTAAAGAACATAATCTGCCCAATGCCAAGTACAGAACAGGTGGAATGGGTTTGTCTATTCGGTAATTATTTGCCAGGTGAAAAATATGGTCTGTGTCATTCCTCTCTCAGCTGGTCTACCTGGGGAGATATTTGAAGTGGCAATTATTAAAGCATGAAGTTAAATTTTAATCTTGAATATTCAGTCAAGTTTGCTGAGCATGTACTGCTGTTCTCCATAGCCAACCCATGGTTAAATGCACTTTGCCTGAACAAATAAATGTACCATCTGAAGTAAATCGTTCCGTTTATCCATTAAGGGAATCTACAATTGATACTTTTGCAAAAGCTGCTATTGAGAAAAAGCTTATTGTGTGGAGATTAATTCAGTACATTCCACCCTTATAAAAGCTTAAAATAAGCCTTTGAAATCTTTTGTACTAAGCTAGCATGGTTTGCTTTTGGGTTTGTTTTTTTTTTCCAGGAGGAAAGCTTACAAGAGCATTCAAGTTATATAAAAAATGCATTTACAATCACTGAAAATCTATTAAATTCTGACTAATGCTTCTCAGTTCAGTTAGGGTATATAATAAATGGCCACCATCCCTTTTCCAAAGTTATTGAATTTTTCTGTTTCAAAGTTTTTCCTGTTAATTTATTTCTAGGTCATGCCCTGAATTAGTCCTTGCCCTATGGAACTCCCAGGATACCATATCAAAGTGAGTGAAGGGGAAAGGAAAGGAAAGGAAAGGAAAGGAAAGGAAAGGAAAGGAAAGGAAAGGAAAGGAAAGGAAAGGAAAAAGGAAGAAAAGAAAGGAAAGGAAAGGAAAGGAAAGGAAAGGAAAGGAAAGGAAAGGAAAGGAAAGGAAAGGAAAGGGAAAAGGGAATAGGAAGAAAAAAGAAAGACTGGCTCACAGCTGTACTCTGATAAAAAATGACAATTTTTAATAATGAGTATCCTGAGCCAAACCTTAAGATTATTGCTGGCCTTTGGTATATACCTCTGCATTTCTGAACAGGCAGTACCTATCAACAAGTGAACAGTAACAATGGTTCTTCCTACATTGCTTCTCTTCTGTTGCAATACCTGCACTTATTCCAATTATTTTTCGTTTCTTTGAATTAATGGGTAATTCTTCATATGAGGACAATTCTTCTAAGAATGTGCTAATTTTATGAGTACAACATGTTGGTAAAATCAGCATTTCCTTTGGAAAGACCTTATGTACTAAAAATGCTCCTCATTCTTTTTTGCAATTTGTTTATATTTAGTGGGAGTCAAGAGAACCTTTTAGTGGATGTAAGTGGAAGTTGTAATGGACTATATAGGATGGAAATATTGACTGAATATATTGATTCAGACATATTTGGGGAGATAGGGAGATAATAGAACTAAATAATTGGTAAAAATGTGAATTGACCATTTAGACTGTAAGTTCTTCTGAATTCTAGATCTAGGAGAGGACTTTCTATAATTCACTCTTAAGAGCTTGATTAATTCACTGATTGGCAAAGAGCTAGTACCACCTTTTCAATCTCTTCTCTGGAAATCTTTCACTACCTCTGTCAGGCAGCATGACTGATCAACAAAGATGGATTTTTTTTTTCCCATAGCCATTATCTAATTTTAATTTTTTCATTTTCTTTTCTTTCTTCTTCTCCATAGTACATCTGATATATTCCTAAGGGAAGAGAAATATACTTCTGACTAGTGCTTTACTATATTTAAAATTCTGATTAAATGAAAAGAGAGCTAGAAATTATCACTACTTGAATTTTGAGAAATTATTCTTGGCAATAAACATGGTACTGTGACAAGAAGATCAGGTTATTAGTTACTATGACTGCAGTATTAATTGATTGCTAAGCTGAAATGCCATGGGCCATGTCTTACTTATTCCCACAACTGTCAATGGAAGTTCTACTCATGGAATGAATAGAATTAAATAACCCAAGCCTCCCCCTCTCCTTCCCACGCATATCTCTTCCTCGTATTGCATCTACTTAACAGCCTAATGATATATGAGCAAAATAAGTGTATGTAACCCTGAAATTCTGACTTTGTGTTGAAAAGAAGTATTTTCTGTGGAACACTTTGGTAGAGCTCTTTTTGTTGTTTTGTTTTGTAGCATTTTGGGTGTTCCTTAGATTTATGGAACAAAATTTAAAGTGTGTGCCTTGGCATCTATTAGTATATATATTTATTTAATTCAACTGGGATATTTGTGTTCATGCCTCCTGGCTGAATGAAATTTATCTCAGCAGAGTTTTACTTAAGACTGATTGTGGAACAACTATCTGGTTTTAAAGTGCCCACAATCTCTGATCTTCTGGTTGGTTGATTTGGAGAATGAGGCTATGGGCCTTGTAGTCACTCCATTCCAAATACTTGCTAAGCCAGAGGCTATAGCCATCTGTTTGACAGCCATAGTCATGTGTCCATTAATTTTTTCAATGACATTTTCGAACCTGTGTGGCAGTTTATATGTTTTGAAATGTCACAAAATTATATTACAGTTTACAAATTACATTTTGTAATTTACAAATTACAAGTTAGAATGCAAAATCTTGTAAAAATTCCTGTAATATTTCATAGGAAGTTCAGTAGTTTGATTGCATGCCTTTGTTTTGAACCTGTCTTTTGATTTTATTTCATCTTCATCCTTTTTTTTTTAAAGGCATAGAATACTAGAATGGGTTGGTGTGAAATGAATGACTAGTCCTTGTTTCCTCTCCTTAAATGTTGTTTCAATTAGGCACCTCAAAGAAAATAACTTTTTGAGAAGTTATTAATCTTATGTGATGAGGAATCTGTAAGATTTTGTGCTTGCAAATTAATTCTGTGTTGCAGTTGCTTTCCTAGTTATTCAAGTTAGAAGCAGAGCCGAACTCTCCTCCCTGACATATCGTTCAGCCATCTCTCATCAGAGAGCAGTGGTCTCGTGAAAATTTTAGATCAAATGAACCCTTATTTCAAATACTACTTTCTCTGTTCCATCTTCATGAAGGAACTCCTGCTTACTGTCATTTACAGACTGAATAGTTCTCCTACTTTACAGATGAATGGTTAAAAAGATTAGAGAGACTGCAGTATGTCTTGCTACTCTTAATTTGTACTCCAGAGGCTCATATCTGCAGAGTTCAGGGCTTGATCCCAGATTTAGATCTGCATCTAATTATAGCAAAATGATGTAGAACTCTGCTTCCTGCTGCACAGGTGATGTAGAATATCCTGGCTGCATGCTCTGAGACAGCCTAATGCCAATGGTCCTCTAATTGCAGGAATATTTGCATCTCATTTGAATGACAGTTGGAACAGTTACAAAAATATGTTTAGGCTTTTTCCTTGTTATACTAAAAACATATCAAATGTCAAATATTCCTCAGAAACATAAATGTACTGATTTCTCCAGGGATATTTAATGACAGTGTTAAACTAGTATGCATTTAAGTGGACTATAACATAGGTTTTAGTTTAGGCAATAAAGCGAATTTATAGCCTTTGACCTTTGGCTAGTCTCAGCCTTAGTTCAGTTTTGCAAGATAATTTGCTCAAATCCTTTCCTCCACACGAGTCCTGCTCTTCCAAATAAGTTTCTGATTTTTGGCTGTTGTCTCACTGTCAGAAAATTTCATAATTTTTGTCATTCTGCTCTTCTTGTACTCCATGTTAGAGAGCCTTCCTAGTCTGATAATTCTATGCCTCTGAAAAATAGGAATGTTTTACTGTTCTTTCAGTAAGCTGGGGAAAAATGAGGGGTGCATTTAAATTTTTTTAAACCCCAGTTGAAGAATCTCACAAAATATACTGTCAGCCAGATGGGCTGACTGAGCACAAATATGCTATGCTCACTGTTCACCAATAACTTATAGGATTCTTCTGACATGCTTCCTATTAGGCATCTTCCTGTAATCCCTCAGATTGCATTACATTTATGTGGAGAGTCTTCTGAACAATAGCACACTCAGGTTTTCCTTATTCATCCATGTTCCAGAAAGGCAGCACTAGAGAAATAGACCTATGTAATCAAATAATGTCTGCAATTCAATTGGCACCACTTTCAAGAAAGTATTTTGAAAGGGTGGCATGCTTTGCATATATTCAGGTCACCCTAACTCTGGGGTTTCTTGCATAACAGAATAAGGGAAAATTGATATCAGACTAAATAAGGGATTTGTTTCCTGGAAACTCCAGCCCTCTGCACTAGTGATAGGGGCAAATAACTGCAAGAAAAAGATTTATAGAAGTGTGGAATGGAAGTGTTGAGTCTGTTTAAAGAGGGTATTTAGTTACATGTTTCTTCTAAATAAACTGATGACCTCTAATTCACTTTTGTTGAAGTGGAGTTTCTTCTTAATACCTCTTCTATTTTGCAAGAGTTATAAATAACTTTTCTAGCTTTTTGAACCGCTAACAACTATGAAAGCTGACTTGCAATCCAATCTTGTATAATATCTTTACTGCTATGACTTTGTTACCCTGCCTTCAATAGGAATACACATCTCTACATAGAAGGAATTAATTCTCTTTAATGCTTTTATTGTGCTGGAATAGTATGATGAGCACATGTACAGGGCATTCATTGACATACATTTACCACATCATTTGTAGCATCATTTACTTTTGCATATAAGTATCAAAACACTTCTTGTACTATTTTGGGGGACAGATCAATAGACCAATGCTCAGTTGTAGCAGCAACCCTGCTGACATTTCTGTCAGTTACTGTTTTAGATATCTTCTTGGGATTTTATAGCTCATTGATTACCCTTCTGTCCACCACTGCTCTCACAGCTTAGTAGGAAAATCTTTTCTTGTATTCAGTTGAATAACTTGCATTTTATTGTCTTTTACCTTCTGGAACATGAGCAGTGGGAGAGAGAGACAATATCTGCTGTGCACAGCCTCCCCTTGGTCTCAGTCCATCTGCCAGAGAGGACACTTATTGATGTGCTGAGTTGGTCTACAGTCAACCTCAGCTCCTCTTAAATCAAGCTTTTCAGCTGTTCACCTGTCAGTACTCCACTTGTTAAGCCTGAGATCTTGTTGGTTACCTTGCATTCTTTTTTTTTGTAGGAAACTTTTGGACACTGAAGATGAGCTCTCTGACATTCAGTCGGATTCGGTCCCGCTGGAAGTGCGGGACTGGTTAGCTTCTACCTTCACGAGAGAAATGGGAATAGTGAAGAGGAGACCTGAGGAAAAGCCCAAATTCCGAAGCATTGTGCATGCTGTACAGGCTGGGATTTTTGTAGAGAGGTGAGAGCTTTGTTTTCTTGTTACTGCCAAGTACTGCATTTAACCAGTGTCTGCCGTTGAAGATCCTTAAACAGTGGGATGAACTAAAGCAAATCTTTGAGCCAGAATTTATGCTTGAATTTTTGTAGCCACTCCATTTTTCCATACAGAATTCCAGATGAAACCTCTAAATCTGTAAAATATCCTAAGCCTTAGAAAATTCTGTGGGTGAACTCAATGGCTTTATACCTCCTCCACTAAATTGTACCAAAGACTAACATTAAAGAGTAATGGACTTGCAAAGGGGCTTTTCTCGTATCTTCATAAATGATTACATAAATCTTTGGGGTCAGACCCTTAAATAGATTCATATTATTTCACAAACTCTGAAAGAAAGATTTACAAAAGATAAATTTTTCCAGTATGATTTTAAAGAAGTGCTATTTCCTAATATTTTATTTGTTCTTTTAGGATGTACCGAAAAACTTCAAGCATGGTTGGTTTGGCTTATCCAGCAGAAGTGATAGTCACATTTAAGGTGAAAGAAGTTTAATCATTGTGGAATTTGAATGTATTTGCACTTATGTTTAGTGACTTTTAGAGTAAAATGAATATTTTTGAACTGAATGTACCCTACCCATAGTTACTCCTACAGAACTAAGCACAAAGAACAGAGAAAATAACAGTTAAACATTAAAAAATAACATATGATTCTGATTAATTCCGGTTTCATTTAGATCCTATTAGAGAAATAGAAAGAAATTAGTATAGAAGTTCATATAGAAATGTGAGACAGTTTTATCAACTCCCAGTGGTATCATAATCAGTGTCTCAGACAGCAGCATTTGTTTCCTTTTTAGGAAAGAAAAAGGAGATAGTATTGGGATAGAACTAGCAAAAGAAGCTGAAGTTTATGGAACAAGTACAGTATTTGCTGTAAATTTAAGGTATTACTCTAGTTCAGCCAAAAGATGATCTTTATAGTGGGCTGAGTTCCTATGCCCATGAATGTATTTAAAAACTGGTAATTCTTGGGAATGAAGTACCTTAACTTTTCCCTGAAAGCCAAAATTTTGGCCTTCCATATTATATATGTAAACCCATGTATTATTATGGTTGGTAAACCAACCATATGATCCTCAAATTGCTTTATCATTAATGATAGCAGAGTTAATGACATTGCATATTAGCCTACTTGAAGGGTGGTATTCAGAGTAGCTCCATAAGATTGTGTAGACAATTTGTACAGAGAAAGTTAAACTTAAAAGATAAAGACCTTTAATTCAAAGCCTGCAAAGTGGCTTTGGTCATGTTGCAAGTGTTTTGTTCAAAACTGACACAATTGTTTTCGTCATTAATATTGAAGCAGCCATTAATGTGTTACCTATATTAGGAATTTGAAAGAGTTGAATAATAAAACCACCAAACTCTCCCTCTTCCTTCTAAATACTAGCCAAATGGATGGAAATGTAAAAGTTTTTTGGTTTTTGTTGTTTTCTTTTTCCCTCATCTACAGGATGTTGATAAGTGGTCTTTTGACGTATTTGCCCTTAATGAAGCAAGTGGAGAGCACAGTCTGAAATTTATGATGTATGAGCTGTTAACCCGATATGACCTTTTGAGCCGTTTCAAGGTCAGGAACAAAAAATGAAAATATGTGTGCAAAAATACACGTGTCATATTTAAAATACAAGAAAACCAGCATTGAAATGTTTTTTATTGTACAATGCAGTGTAAAATTTCAAAGAATATGGTAGATGAATTATTGTCAAATGACAATAGTTCTACCAAATGAAACTTCATCCAGAACATGCAAATGTTTCTGCAAAAAATGGAAAACTATGTAGACCCTTGTCATGTAATTTGTGTAACATAAATAGATTATCAGCAGGTCTGAACCAGTGTCCTACCTTTATAGACCAAAAATTACGAAAAATGTGGAAAACTGTAGTTAGTCCTAAATACTTTTTTCATGGTCTGGATCATAGTATGTTGATCACCACTGTGCAGGGACTTCAGCTGAACCTTCCTCTCCTAAACAACCTGGAGGGATATATAAAATAAAGTGAAAAATTGCTTTTCCGAGGTGTTTATAGGGTACTGCAATACAATATGGAGTACTTATAGCCAACTTTGAAAGGCTGAGATAAAAAAAAAAAAAGGATCAAAATGATAAATTTATTCTTTTAGTACCAAATGAAAGTTTTCTTATAGTTTCAAAATCTCTTTATTGCAAAAACTCTGTGTTCCTTTTGAAGAGGTTGTCTCACCCTGAAGTTTCTTGAATGTATTAATTTTAGGCTGGCAACCCAACTTTTTCCCACAGGCTTTATTTGCTTGAAGTCAGAACAACACCAGGGCTACCAATATATCACAAACATGAAGTACACAATGCTACTGGCAGATTGGGCTTAAGCCTGTTCTCAGTCCCATTGTTTACATTGCAGGGCTTTTAAATAATGAAAAAATTATTAAGGGGTATGTAATTTCATTAAATGGGTGGTTTATCCCCAGGCAGCACATAAGCACCACACAGCCACTCACTTGCTCACTCCTCTCCCCAGAAGGATGGGGGAAAGAGAATTGGAGGTGTAAAAGTGAGAAAACTTGTGGGTTGAGATATGTACAGTTAAATAATGATGGTGATGATAATAATATAGAAAATTAATATTTAAGAGAGAGATAAAACCCAAGAAGAAAGGCTGCAAATGAAAGCAGTTGCTCAGCAGCAGCTGAGTGCTGCCCAGGCAGCAGTGCCTGGCCAGGCTCCCCCAGCCTGGTTACTGCCCATGAGGCCGGATGGAGCACTGTCCCCTGGGTCAGCAGGGCCAGCTGTCCTGGCTGCGTCCCTTCCCAACTTCTTCTGCACCCCTGACTACCCAGTGGTGGGTGGGATGGGGAGCAGAAAAGGCCTTGACTCTGCAGTTGCTGCTCAGTAGTGACTAAAACATCCTGGAGTTATCAGCTCTGTTTACAGCACAAATCCAAAACATTGACCCATACCAGCTACTATGAAGAAAATTAACTCTATCCCTGCCCAAACCAGCACAATGCAAAAATCAGTGGGACCAGTACTTCACACATTGCCTGGAGGAATGAAGGTCCTACCATGACATTAAAGCAAACCTTGTCTCAATCAAGGTAAAACTGGTGAAGAAGAGGAGATAATGCTATTGTTAGACTCCTATCTGTCATGCCTGTATTATACGTGCAACCTATGCATCCCTGGTGCAGACAGACATGCCTTAAAAACTGCAAGTTGACAGCTCTGCAATGTCTTGTGCATGGTGTATGTAGAGAGATATAACATCTACAGAAATTGTGTGGAAACTCACTGATGCATGTATGATATCAGACCTTTGCATTTTCAATTTTTCTTTTATTGTTTGCCCACTAGATCCCATGGTATATTATTTCTAATTTGTTTATTGCACGCTTGACTTTGCAGCTGTTGCAGGAAAAAAACCAATTATTTTAATGTTTTCTTGTCTGTTGTAGATCCCTGTTCCCAATCTTATTTCTTTTGCTGAAGCTCTTGAAGTTGGTTACAGCAAATACAAAAACCCCTATCACAATTTGATCCATGCAGCTGACGTTACTCAAACTGTGCATTACATAATGATTCACACTGGCATCATGGTAAGAAGTATTGTGAAGATCAATTTACTTCTTTTCTGAGACTCTGCTGTTTTGAACAAATGTGTATGTGTTTCTTTTCTAAAGGAAAAAGCTCAGTTGAAAATTTTGCAGAGAGAGATTCAGGAACTGCTGTTCAGGCTGTGAACTTTATTTTATTTTAACAGTTCTTCCAGGCTGAACTTCTCTCAATGCAGAGGGAAAGAGGAAGAAAAAAAAATCATCGTGAAATCCTTTTTGCTTTTCATTGCCTGGATTTAGGTATTTTAGATCATATTTAATGAGATAGATTTGCAGGAGTGGGCAGGTGAGAATTTTTTACTTTCACATCAGAGCATGGGAGGTGTGATCAGGCAAAGAAGCTTTAGTATCTGCAGAGGTCCTGGCTGTTGAAGGATGTACTGAATCAGTGCAGGCTTAGAATTAAATCATCATGGAATGGCTTGGGTTGGAAGGGACCTTAAAGACAACTCAGTTCCAACCACCCTGCCATAGGCAAGGACAACTTCCTCTAGACCAGGCTGATCAAGACTCCATCCAGCCTGGCCTTAAACTCTGAAACTGCTTTTGCTTTCAGTTTTTAATCTTCTTTAGCACTTCTCTTGCATACTCTATGTGCCTATAGTAGGCAGGCTATTGCATTTGCCTTGAAACATCACAATATTTTTAATTATTTATTTGGGAACTGAAATGAATCTGTGCAAGCATTTTTATTTCTAAACACTTACATTTAATACTAGCAGTGGAATTCTCTTATCAGCTTGCTAGGCAAATGTAAATACTGACTGAAAGAAAATGGACATTGCTGTCAATGGTTTTTTGATAATTTGTCTTCACTGTGAATACAGTTGATTAAAAACCCCAACAAACCAAAAACCAAACAAGAAAGGAAACAGCTGGGGAGAAATAGTCTCTGATTTCTGTTTGCAGAGCTGTGAAACAATTCCAGAAGGCTTTGGAAAGAAAAAATTTAAAGATGATTCTGGATGGTTTTGCTTCTACATATACACAATAAATGACAGTCAATCACTTATCTTAAGGCTTTTCTCACTTAAAATGCCCTTGACTTCAGGATGGGAAGGGAAAGATCCTCAGCCATAGCACATTTTTATTCTCCTGCTGAAAGGAGGTATTTTGCTTGTAAGTGTTTAAAGCTATATTTTAAGTGTAATACTGCTCCTTAAGCGAAGCCTGGAGTCTTCACCAGCCAAGATTCCTTTTCAGATTGAGAGGTTGTCTTGGGAAAGCACTTCCATATTAGACTGAAGCAAAGACTAGACAGCTCTTGCCAAGAGGAGTCCAAAGCAAAGTTGATTTGGTTTAATATTCACCTATCAAAATAATATTTTAGTAAAAGAAAATTCTTGAGAATATTAGATTAACTGCAAGAGTTAAGTGACGTGAGCCATGTCTTTGTTGCAGGTATACACCTGAATCAGGAACTTTCCAGGAGGAAAATCCTTTTGTTTTATTATAAACATTCCTCTGGCCCATTGTATCTGTGTCCCTCTGCCCTTCAAAAAAACCAATAACATTCAGATTTTCCTTGTTATGCCTGGACAAAGCTCCAGCTTTCAGAACTGTCCTAGTAATTTTGGGATGTTTGGCCATTGATTAAACCACTTTGAAAGACACTTTGTGTATCTCTGAACCCTGAATAAAGGAATCTGTTTCATATTTGAATATCTGCTATTTCACTGCGTGCACGAGTGTGAGAAAGGCATTTCCAGCATGAGTATTACAGTATTAGCATCGTCACTTTCTAACAAGTGTGATTTGAACAACTATTTTCAAAAAGGTTTAGACTTTACCGCTGCAAAATCTCATTAATGTTGCAACACTGCTACAAAATATTTCTATAAAATTAGTCCAGGTTTAATTCACATTTTAATTGTGAAATGATGATATTGAATTGTGATATTTCCCTGCCTGTGGCAGGAGGAATTGGAACTGGATGATCTTTAAGGTCCTTTCTAACCCTAACCATTCTATGATTCTATGGTGCTATGATACTGGAAAGTTCTTGGAAAGAAATGTAACTAGGACAGCACTTAGTCAAGAGTGCCTTCAAACAGATGTACTTGCCAGGCACAAGGAACATTTATGGAAATCAGTGTTTGAAAGAGGGCCTAGTGATTCTGCAGCTTGCAAAGTATTTCTCTTCCAAATGTCACTTGTAATTTGAGAAAGCATCAGAATCATGAAAATGTTCTATTTAACTTGCTGGATTTTTTTTTTCCTGTTGCTGGTTAACCCTCCAGTACCCTGCTCAATAACAACTTGGAGTTTGCTTCTCAAGCCAGCAGTTTTCAGAGAATGTCCACTGTAATGCTTTTATAACTCTGCTGTGTTTCTAACAAATATTTAGAATAGAGTAAATCTGATGCAATTCTAGATTAAATTCCTGTGGGGTTGTTGTTGGTTTTTTTTTTTTTTTTTT
>VWYO01006061.1:162680-221729 GCA_013400275.1 Rhadina sibilatrix
TTTTTTGTTTTTGTTTTTTTTTTTCAGATTGGTTTGCAGTTTGAGGTTTTTGTGCTTTCATTGTCTCTTAAGCACCTGGTACTGACTCCAGACCTTGCAGAGTTACTATCTCCCTTGTTTATTTCTGAAACATACTGAAGCAAATGTTTCCAAAGGCTGGGGTTTAGGAGATCTTTTGCATGGTTTCTGTTCTTGAGGTCATATGTTTTGTACCTATTATAGGAAGCTGGAAAACAGTAGTATCTCCACATTTGCAAAAAAATTTGGCTAATCAGAGCTTATGCTTCTGCACAAGCCTCTAGAGAGATTCTGGTGAAGAATAAGACATATTCAGAGCTGCTGTTAAAGAAATGAAATAATCATTATATTTTTCAAAAGTTGCTGTCTGTCTTAAGAAAGAAGATCCAGCCATCTCAGATCAATGTGTTAGAATATTAGATATCACAGATGGCAGACAGTCTATTAACCTTCCCAAGAGATTAAATCCCAGATGATGCAACTGAAATGTAACTCAAGCTTGCATTTATGAAGTTTTCATCTTTATAAAGATGTAGGAATCCAAGTCCCAGGGAATACATCTTGTGAAGAACTTTTGAGTCATCATTATCTTCCCACCATCCCTTTTCTCCTCCCACGTACCTGTATTGCTCAAAGTAAAGGAAAAAATGTCTTTACTGCCAATAAGTGCATTGTGAGACTCCATTTCTTACTCAGTTTTTAATCCATCATTGTAAAAAAAAAGTTTCAAACAGAACTCATAACTTGAAATGTATCTATTTACATATAAGCAATATCTAATGCTTCCATAGAAGACATAATTTATATTAGCTATGACACTCACAAGACGTGGTATCTTTCAGGAGGGAAGCAGATTTCAGCTCTTTTCAGTCTTGCAGACCCCCAGATACTCGTTTTTCCCCCCTCCCTTTCAGAAACACACTTATTAACTGTCTCTGTAAGAGGTTTTTATCTACTTCCTTAGAAATCCTTTAGCTAAAGTAGTTCTCTGGTTCTCTGATTTGATTACTGATATCAATTTTGACTATACTACTGTGTGTGGAATACTTGCTCTTCCCTATGAATATATGAAGTCTCTGTGTAGCCCATAAATACTGTCTGTGAGGAATGTTCTTCTGCTTATGAATGCATTGTCTAGCAACTATTTTATTTGCTACAAAAGCTGACCTTTGAAAAGGCATCTTAAAGTTTATGTTTATGTTTAGCTTTCATGACACTTTCTGTGTTTCTATTCTATTCAGTATGTTGAAAACATTGTGAGAGCCAGGACTGGTCATGGCCTGATTTCTTGTGACACGCAATGTGATGAAGGTCATTGTTTCCATTTTTAGAACTGCTTACAGTACATTCTCATTCCTCTGTCTGTGACCTTTCTAAACCTATACTTCTTCACCAACAGCCAGTACTTGTTCCTCAGGAACCCTATTTTGTCACTGAATGACCTATTTAACTATTCTCACATTCTAATGAATCTTGATTCTTTCTTCTTCTCTGAAAGAAGAACTACTGTTGGCAACTCTTACTACATCTGAGAGCTTATACATTTCATATCCATTGATACACACACATGTGCATATTCAGGTGCATGAAGTTGAGATCATTCTTGGATCCATTTGTACAGAAGCTTACTTGTACACCAAAACCATCTGAAATATGTGTGGAAATGCTTGACTAGCATTTGACTTAATCAATCCTGTGACTGTGGGGGTTAATTATCATATGATTTTTCTGCCCCCGTCTTTAGATGGAGTAAATTTTCTCTTCAAGGACTTTTTGTCATTCAGGAAATAGAACTTGAAAGAAGATAACAGAGGTTATTTTACAAACTGAGCAATACAGAAGAGCCTCATTTAGCAAGAGTTATAAAAGAACTCAAAACTCCAGGGTCTGCATTATTTTGTGTACATGACCTACATTACCTTTTGTTCTGTGAAACTGTATACTAGCCTTATGCACTTTTTTTTTCATCAGTACAAAGTACTGATAAAATTTAGAACAGAAAAGTCTCCCATGGGCCTAATTTTAGTGCTATGTACACTGGTAAAATATAGATAATGCTAATTTTGTACCTTCAATTTATAATTAACTGTATATAGAGTTTACTAAAAGACAAATTATAACCTTCATATAAGGTTTTTTCAGATTAACATCTTGTAATTTGGCAAGTGCCATGTGTAGGCTAACAGATTAGATACTCAAAGCAGTTGCAAAGTGAACTGTGTAATTCTCTTGATAACTTCTTATATTTTTGGCTGCCAATATTTACTTTACTAGTGACCATAAAAATGTTAACTTGGTCTCAGAGAAATCATAAATACAAGAACTTACTTTATCATATAGTACTGAGAAGTTATGGATATGTAGTTATCTAGAGTAAGATAAGAGGAACGTTTATTTAAGTTGAAGGTAATGCAAAACATTTTCAATGTTGTAGGGTTTAATCTGAGTTAGACTATTATCAAAAATGTGACTATGATTTGTTTTTCATTTACCAGCACTGGCTCACAGAACTGGAAATTTTAGCAATGATCTTTGCAGCTGCCGTCCATGACTATGAACATACTGGGACCACAAACAATTTTCATATTCAGACAAGGTAAGTGATGTGGTCTCCTAGGAGTCATATCTGGAGTTTTCAGTTCATTCAGTTCATTGCTGAACTGTTTCATAACTCTTACTAATAAAGCCAGGAAGCAGCCAGGAAAGTCCTGGTTTTACAAATTGCTTCCTTGACTTCTGTCCAGTTAATGGGATCAGTCACATGATCAAAAACTGTGGAAAAGTAATAAGATAGTTCCATAATGCCTGAAATAATTAAATTTTGGAGCTGATATGTCAAGAGAAAGTTTGAAAAGGTTCAGAACATGCAGAACTTGGGCTTGAAACACCTTTACCCCTCTATTTGCTCACTTAAATTCTGCTACTGCTGACTCAAAAACTTCTTCTACTGTATCCCCATAAAAATGCTTTGTCACTTACAGCAATCTGCTTTACATTTTTGTTTCACTTTGTGCATAAACCTCAGAGGGTCCTGGTGCAGAGGGAAAAGCTTTCAAGTACAGCTTAAGGAATGCTTACCATTAGTCATCTCCTAGCATGTTTTGAAAGCAACTGCAGTAGATAGGAAAAAGAGTTCTGGGAAGGGATCCAGTTTGAAAGTCAGGCTAGCTGGGCTAGCTGTGTTGTCCTGTAGGTGCAGCAGGTCATTCTAGCTGCTGTTCCTGTACAACAGCATATAGTTTTCTCCCTTTCATCTAATCAAAGTTCATCTTCAATAAGATGAAAAATATTTTCATCTTATCAAAGGAAAATCCCTGACCAATCCATAACTGAGTGAAAACTGGTACATCTTGTACTTAACCTAGTACAAACAGTCTTATTTTCCTCTTACACTAAGCTATACATTGTTTTTAGTATCCTCAGTTGAGAAGTTTGCTCTAGCTGCTCTTTAAAAAAATAATCAGCATAGCATTGGCATATTCTAACAAAACAGCTCAGTGCTAGAAATATTATTACTTGGAAAACAAGCATCCTCACACTCACTTACATGGATCAATTGCCCAATGATTAAATTTAAATTAAATCTATGACATAGTTTTTCTCCAAGATGTTGCTTTCAGTAATGAAAAATGCTAGATTTGCAGATGAAATAGGGACACAATTATTTTTCTCCTTCAGTAGAGTCTGGCTAAAAATAAACTTCAGTTTGTAGTTCCAAGTTTATATTAGTTTTCTATTTTTGTCCTTAATATTTTGCTATGAAGTACTGTGAGAGTGGAAAATTAATTAGGCTGATAACCATTGAATTTTACTCAGGCATACTTGCAAGCAGGTATTTGTTATGTGATATAGCTCATTCTTCTCTCCTTGTGTAAATTGTCCCTGATGTGGCATCCCAGACTGTGATTCCAAGTGTCTTTTGCCTGAGGAAAACTGATGGAATGGCTGCCAAAATTGCAGCAAATCTTAGCACTGCTTAAATGTAGTCATAAGCAGCTATGTTGATCAAAGTGTGCTTCATAAACATATGTGATTGGCATAACACAGATTTCCCCATGATTTTAGTTAGATTATGGATGTAAACATATTGATTATTTAGTCTGGCTATGTTTTTTTCCCTCTAAATAATGTTCCCAATCCTATTTTAATAATTTAGATTCATTGGTACCATACATGACAATAGATACTGTTGCTCAACGGTTGAATTTAGTTAATTTATGTCAGAGTAAGCTGCACTGCTGAATCAACACACCTTTCTTCTAGTGCAGACTTGTCACTGGACCAAATTGAAATATTCAGGAATAGTTTTATCAGAACAGAATTGTAGCAGAGAGGTGACTCCTGAGGTTGCCTAACAGGTCAGATCAGGTCTTGGGGGAACAAATTCCCCAAGAATTAATGGTGATTGAAGCGAAGTGTGATAAATCCACACCACATCAAAACTTGGGAGTGGTTCGGTGTAATTTTGGAATTGTACATTAATCTTTGATGAAGAAAGAAAGGGTACTGTAAAGTGTGCTAATGCTATGGTATGAGTCTGTCTTTAGGAAGCACTTGGATGCTTCCAATTGCAGCTTAGCATCTCTGCCATCCCACTGTAATGAGCTGCAAGGTTTCTCCGTTTTTCTGAGAAAAGGTGGTGGCTGTTTAAAACATGTGAAATTGAAACTTTTTAATGCTTTATTATTTACAGCATCTTCTGGTAATGAGTAGCATGGGCCAAAGTACATCTCTTAGAGCAGGGAGAATAACTTCTTAATACCCATGCTCTGTGTGGAGCCATGCTGTTGGTGAACACATTGCATTTTAAATGGTTGTATCATGTAAGTGTACTCTTGTAGCCTAATTAGAGCATTTCTGATGCTCTGTGATCCTACCTACAGAAAAGGAGCTCAAAGATCTCGCCAGTTTTTGCCACAGTTAGGTCATATCAGTAGAACAGTGGGATAATAATAATTTTTAATGCGTTTAAGATGGAAAATTAATCAGTATTTGGTACAGTAGGAATAAATAAACATCATTTTATATATCTATATCTCTGTCTATATATGTGTATATAGTCAATATTTCTCATAGAGAATGAATGCACAGTCCCACCTTTCCACAGTGCCACCATCAGAACACTCTTACAAAATCTGCCTTTTCCCCCACACAGGTCAGATGTTGCTATATTGTACAATGATCGCTCTGTTCTTGAAAATCATCATGTAAGTGCTGCTTATAGACTCATGCAGGAAGAAGAGATGAACATCCTGGCTAATCTAAACAAAGATGACTGGAGGTAAGACTTGCTGTGACATTCAAAAATACTTCCAGTATTTAAAAATAATAAAAACCACCAGGCCTTCCCTGTGGAGTCTATTTTAAGAGTTCAAATTACAGGAAGCTGACAGTGGAAAGAGTAATGGATATTTAGAGCCTGGAGAAGGCTGCTGTGGTGTTAAGTACTGCTTGGGAGAGTCCATGTAATTTTCCAAGTGAGGTTGTGCATTTGTGAGGTGCAGTGCTGGAGTGTGTGGACAGTGTCTCAGGTGAGGTAGCTGTTTAGGAAAACCACAATGCTGCCTGAGCTGGGTTGCCTTTGTCCAACATAACCAGTGGGTTGAAATCACAGTGCAAAGTCACACCCTACTGCCAGTTTGAGCACTACTGCTCCAGGGATTTCAGCATAGTCACGTCTTGGTTAAGCATTAAAAAATTAATTGTGAGGACAGTCCAAAAACAATAAAGGCGCAGAAGTGCTACAGAAATTTCTTTTTCTTCTTAATTTTAGTGTAATTCCTGCAGAAAATTTGGCCAGCTGAAAGAATTAGTATCATAATTGATGTTAATGTTAACATCATTAACAAGATATATCTTTTTATCTTATTATATAGATATATCTTGAGACCTCAAGATATATCTATATAATAAGATAAAGAGATAATAAGACCTCTAAGGCTAAAATTCAAGTGTTAGATTAAGACTCTCTGCATTATTAAAAAGGATTTTTTATCTTTGTATGTTGTTGATGGATGCATATTATATTTAATATATGAGTCTTCTGTGTGTTTCTGTAAACATAGATATTATTCAGTGGCCCCAAAAAGCCCTTGCAGACAGGGGAACTGTAAAGTTCAGAGAAATATGTTCTGCTAGGGGAAGGTCTCCCACTGTGAATGACAAAGCTAAACTCTGCTTTATTTGTATTTTCACAAAGTTATACACTTATGAAGGAATATATGAACACCAGATTAAATTTTGCTGAGGTATATATTTATAGATGGACTGTTTTACATGGAGATTGACATGATTTTACTTATTTACATGATGAGAAAACCCCTAAAGAAAGCAGTTATTGAATGTAAGTCTGCTGGCCCTTCTGGGTTTTAATTAATTATTTTTATGTAGCTGTTTTAAAAAAAATATTAAAAACATTTATAATTTTTTATTTAATGCAAAGTGAGAGAGGAAGCACACAATTTTTAGTTCTTTCAAAAGAATTCTTCTCAGAGGATACTCATTTAGATTGTTATCAGAAGGTTTGTGTTGGACATTTAGTTCTGGAGAAATCTCTCCAGAGGGAAATTGTAAGCTTCATTGATAACTATCTACACACCTGGATTTTCAATGCCAACAAGAGCCAGCCTTGCTCCTCATGAAACTATTTGGGTCTGATAGTTTTGGTGCTGATAGGTCTGTATTTTTTTGCTTGTCCTAACTATTGAATATGGTGAAGATTATTGTGCCAGTACACAGGCATCAGAAAGTCATATTCTGTCTTTTAAACCCAAACCTTAGAGGAAAAATTGTTTTCAAATCTTCAGACATGTTATCTTGAGTATGTTTTTTTGAAGTGCTGGTGTTTCATATCTCACCCTACCAGAGGATACTTCCTAGTAGAAAGGTGCTGCAATTCTTCAGCTGAATTTCAGTTGAGGAGTGTTCCAAGGATGGCTTGAAAACACTTATGTTCCTCCTCAGTCCTGGCTTCTTCATCACTGGAGACCACCATAGATAGTCTGGGAATCCCTGCAGCAACATATAGTGGCTCCAGCTGATAGAAATCAGGCTGCCAGCTTTCTGCCAGTACAACTTATCCCAGTCATTCCCTTTTGTTGTGCCACTGAGGAAAAGAGGAATAGGATGAAATCCAAATATTTGCGAACGGAAAGAGAAACCTGTGATTTCCAGGTTGTGATGTTTGTGTATATTGCTGTGTTGGACTGCAAACTAAAGAAAGAAGGAAATGTGATAGGCTCTCCATATTTCTGAAGCACACTCTTCTCTACATAGACTGTTTGGGCCGATCTTCCCTGGTTCTTTGTCCAGTTCAGTTGTGGACCATTTTCTCTAACTTTTGTTGCATTTTATTTCTCTGTGGTTTTTGAACCTGTGATGAACTACCACATTCTCTTGGAACTTGCTCAAATACACACTGGCTCTGTTTACACTCCCTTTTCAATCTTTTCTCATTGTAACCCGATTACGTTTTCCTAGAAGATCTTTAGTTTTGCAAATTTTGTTGGTATAGAGTGGCTACACAGATTCTATTATATGCAGCCAGTTGGAAGCTGGTGAGATTTGGCAGCCAGGGAAAAGTAAAATTTATCATCTCTTTTTGGACATATTCAGTGAAATGTAGAAGAAATGTATGAATTGACTAATAAGCTCAAGAAGCTAAACTAGGACATTCAGTTCCGTGTTATGTCACTTAGCCCAGCAATTACAGTCTGTACTTTGAAGCAAGCAGTAAATTCTAAAGTGCTGGTCTGTGCCAACCTGCACAACCTGTTGCAGTGTGATACTTCAATTTAGAGGGTCAGTCATGGAAATTACAGTTTCCTGGTATTAATTTCTAATAGCCAGAAATTCCTGTTACCGTGTCATTTCATTGGTGCAATGATGGATCTGGTAGCCACTTAACAGAGACTCTTCAATTTTCTTATTATTACTTGAGTGAGCTTCTTGGATCTATACTGAAATTCATGCTGTTAAACTAACAGTTTTGAAGGTTGCACTGAATCAAGTTGGCAGTAAATTGAAATGATAATCTGTTCAACTTTGTAATGTACTTCCTGGCACTGATTAATTTCTTTACTTCTGTCATATCTATTTTCTTTAGTTGCAGCAATTTCATTTTTCAAAAATTTAACACTGCTGACTATTTAAACTGAGGTTCTGCTAATTATTCTAGCAAGGTGAAGCAAAATGACTGAAATTACTTTATAGTATTCCATTTTCTCTTCTACATGTTAACTTTAAGAAGATAAATGTGCTAATAAACTGCCAGCTTCAATTAAGTTCAAAACTTAGGCTTCTTGTCTGAGCTGGGGAACACTGCTAGCATTTGGAGGATGATGTCCTTTGTGGATAATGCATATGACATTCACAGCAAATTTTCATTCTTTTCTTAACTCTGAAAATATGTTCTAGTCTTTGATATTGTTTTGTTTCTTTCACTTAGTGCCCTTAAATATCTAAAGAGGGATCCTCATTTGTCCTTCTTTCTCCTTTGATTTTCCAGTGTTCCAGCATCCCATGCGTAATGTCATTGTAGGTGGTGGGGCAGTATTAATGTCTCAAACCATCCCAGTCATAAGGCATACAATGAGATATTGCCTGACTATACAAAAAACCCAAACCAAAACAAAAACCAAACAAACAAAAACCAAACAAAACAACACCAAAACAAACAAACAAAAACAAATAAAACCCCACCAGTATGTATTATATATAATGCAGAATGAACAACATTCTTTCACAAAGTGCCTTGAGATTCTTCTGTCTGAGGATTCCTGTAACTTGAAGATGAGGTTTATGTCTTCAGTTCCCACCTTGCTTTTGCTCATCTTAGTCTGTTCCTACATTTTTGATTAGTTTCCAGCTGACTAAATGTTTTTGTCATGGACAAATCCAGGTAAAGCAAGTTTCTGTTTATTGGCTAACTACTTTTTCAAGTAATTTATGTGCCACTCCTTGTGTCTTTATTACAGCATTGTTCATGTAATTTTTTCACATAGTCTTGCATCTGGTTTTTTTTATGGTATCCTATCAATAGGGCTTAGGGCTGTGGAAGGGTTGAGAAGGAGTGCCAGCACAGGACATGACAGTTTACTTAAATAAAGTGCAGATGGCAGACTCAAACTCAGTAACCTTCTGATTTTGGGCCTGAAAGATTGCCATGTGCTGTATGTGAATATTGTTACCATTTCCCCTCATAGTATGACAACATCTCCATGTCTTTTTGCCGTAGTAGCAGGTCCCTGTGTTCTCCTGAGGCTTGTAGCTGGGGACTGCCTAATGAAGATGGGAGAGATTTCTGTCCAGGGGTTACCTATGAGACCAGCTGAGGTCTCCCATGATGTGGAAGTTGAGACAGTCTTTTTTCCCTAGGAAGCAATTTGGTAATGGGATCAGTCCAAGATTAACCTTCTATGCAATGATAGCAGATGAAGCTTTTGTAACTCCAGCAGAACTTTACCTACCATTACCAGATTTCAATTTTCTATCCTCTAATTATGGTGGGTATGGGCACAGATAGTTAACAACAGCAGGAGCCTCTCTTTTGCTGTTAAACAGATTTTTAGTGGCCTGACATCTTCAGGAGTGTGTGCCAGGACAGTGCTATACCATTTGATCCTTGTTCAGGTGTTGTGGGTAAGAATTAGGGGTTTTTTCCTGCTGCCATGATAATATGAATAAACTGAAAATGATGTTTTGCTTCTCTGTGTGTGTCTTGCATTGTAGGGGCGAGGAATCTTGTGAACAGGGCTGAACTTATTTCTGATTACTCTAAAAAGTTCAGACATTGAAAGTTCCTAAGAAAATCTCCCACAGAAAGGAGAAGTGATAATTATCTCAATCTTAAAAACAACGGGGTTTAACAATGCAGAGCCCTCATTTCTCTTGTGGTGTTAGCTGGAGTTTTTTTGTTTGTTTTGCCTTTTTTTTTTTTTTTTTTAATGGGTTCCACTGTTCTTGAAGAGTACACTTTCAAAGCAATGTGGAGGAGGAACAGTTGGGATGCAAAATAATTAGTATCTTATTATGAGGTCAGATAAGGTAAGGCATTTTCTAAACACAAGTTTCTGTATGCCATTGAGCAGAAGTGAAAGCATTGAGTCTTTAACCAGTTACATTAAAGCAAATCAGGAATATATACATAAAAATCAGTGACAAATATCTGCCTAAATATGTAATTAATTGGGATCAAAATAAGTCTTGATAGTCTTTATAACAAAGTATTCTTATAGCCCTAAATAAAACTGCAAATTACCTCTTTAAAGCATAGTCCTTTGAAAAAACCTACATGTTTTTTGATGTACTTAAATCAAACATATGAATACAATATGAAAGATCAGTGAGAATGACTAAAGTAGGATTTTACTGTTGTATTTGATACTTGGACGTATTTAAGATTGGGGATGTGCTCATGAAGATATATGGTACAGGTTTAATGTGATAAATTCCCTATATACATATAAGCAGCACTTGTCCTCCTAGGCAATTTAAAAAACATATAAATAAAGACTCACTGGGCTCCTACATGGCCTATATATGATCATTCTACATCGAAGAGACAGAATTTTCTAACTCAGTAAGTATTGTTGATGAAATTAATGTAATTTCCTCTTCACAATCAGAATAAAGTTTCTTACATGATTCATGTTTTATTAGTTTCATATTGATTTAATATAAAGCTGATGGACAAGCCAACATCTTTAATCATAATACCAAGTCAGTGATAAATTATTAATCCCAAACTTTTTCTGATTCATTAAGTAGGTATTACAATACTTTTGGAATGAAAGGTAGTTTGTCATAATGATCTTATATTGGTGTAATGTTGATAATATTTCAGATGTAATGCCTCTTGCTCTTCTGAGTGTTTCCTCTCACTCTTCTGAGTGTTTCCACAGCCTTCTTCCTAGGTTTAGTGTTATGGACACTCTTCACTAATATGAGGGCAGTAATAATGTATCCTGTTGTGTGGTGGTGAGCCCAGAGAACAACATGTTTTTTGAATACACTACTGCTGGAAAAAAATAAGGAATGACTTATAATGGGTGAGAGAACTGCATGTAATATTAGTTTATGCACTAGGAAATAGGATTTACAAAACAGTGTGACTGAAATAATGACTGCAGAGTACATTTTCTGAGGTACATTGCTTTAAGAATCCCTTTAGGATACAATGTTCAAGTTGTTAATAATTTATTTAAATGCTTTTTAAAACGTAATAAAACCCATGATGTTGTTTTGAAAGTTATAAATTAACAAATAGTGCTTAAACAAATGTACCATACATAGAATAAATGAATTTTAATCAGTCATTTTGCTTTTAATTATTCTTAGGGAGTTGCGTAGCTTGGTCATTGAGATGGTCTTGTCTACAGATATGTCGGGTCATTTCCAACAAATTAAAACAATGCGACACACTCTACAGCAGGCACAGGGGTAGGTTATTTTCCATTCTGTTCATTATCTGTAGTATTTCAATCAGCTCATATTCAAGAAAAGAATTTAAATAGATGCTTTTGTTTTGAGATAATTGGAGCATGTCCTTGAATTGACAGGGTAGACAAAGCCAAAGCCATGTCTTTGATTCTACATGCAGCAGACATAAGCCATCCAGCAAAATCCTGGGAACTGCACTACCGGTGGACCATGGCCCTGATGGAAGAATTTTTTCGACAGGTGCCATTTTTAAAATCCTTTAATAAATCTAGTTCAAGAAGCAATAGTTACACGATTGAATATTTTCTTAAGTCTACCAGCAAGGTTGCTGTTGGTTGTGATTGACAAGCATAGTCAGTAGTATATATTCTTTATTCTTCATACATACCGCTGACATTAATTCAACTTTTGTGCGTGTGAATAAGACAAAGTGGTTATAGCTCTCTATCTGTTTCAGCTGATATCAGTATTCTGAGTGTTGTGGGGTTTTTTTATTCTTTCAATTATAATATAACTTGTCAAGCTGTTTTCATTCTGTAGACAGAGATTTATATATGCTTTGAATTATAAAGAAGCACCAGAAGGGTAGGATGAGAGAAAATAGGAAGAATTCATGTTCAGCAAAGAAGGCAAAAAGTTGTCTCCATTCCACGTTTCAGAAAGCCCTTCTATTTCTTTTCCTTGCTAGTATTTTCCATGCATATGCCACATAGATCTGAAGGTGTTGCTTTCATAACAGCCTGATCCAATGCCAGAGGTTAGACAGTACCATCCTGTTAGTGTACCCTAAACCAAAAATGAGGACACACCATTGTGAAAGCCTCATCATTTCTCTGAGGTACAGAATTCCAAAAGAAAATCCAGTAGAAGTTGATGTCACTGCCGTCATTTTTGGACTCACCTCATCAGGTGAAACTAAAAACATTTCTCCGGAGGGAAAATACTCCCCCTGTAATCAATATTTGCAACTGTACATATTGTCAGCATAACAGCTACTGAAGTACCATTGATAATCAAAGTCCAGTTTAGGTATGACCATTTATAGAGTTATGCAGAGATTTTAAAAAGGGTTAACACAGATCAGGGAACAGTGTATGTCTTTCTCAGCTTGATTGTCTTAATTTTGCTATATGTTGACATTTTCAAATCAGAAAGGTCACACTGGAAAAAGGGACCAGAGTATAAAAATGAAAGTATGTTGAACCATGAGGTTGTTAGACCCAGCTGCCATATAAGGTTCCTGCTCAGGTCCTGGAGATTCCTCATATGAATTCTCAGTAGGGAGCATCAGGGCATCCTTGACTCTGGGCTTTGCACTGGGGAGGCAGACTTGAGAGCTCGTGCCTTCGTATAAATAATGAATGGACTGTTTTGTGGAAATAATGAGCAGTCATGAATCTGTGCTTCTGTCAAGGGAAATTTTGAGGATTTTGAACTTGAGAGTAAAAGGGAGGAGCAGATTGCCCAAGAAAAAGGTCATAGAATGACAGCTGTAAGAACATTTTAGGCACAGGGAGACAGACTAGACAGGGCCCATGGGAGAGTGAGACAATGTGTCCAGCCAAGTGGAGGTAGCATTAGCAGTAAACAGTACCACACTGGTCACTGAATGCTAGGACCAGCTTATGTTTTCATTATTCCTTTATCCATTCATTAGAAGGGGTAACTGGATCCTAAAGAAGCTGCTCAAAAACTTGCGAAGGCATTTAACAATAGAGCAAGTAAAAATGTATATGTGTATGCAACTCAGTAGTATAAAATATGAAAGTCTTCCAGGCTGCAGGGGAATGTATGACAGAATTCTTTCCATGTATTGCTAAGGACAGTGTCTGTGGAGTAGTTCCAGCACTTTTAAAGTGTGATGGAGTAGCAGCACATACATAAGTGCAGACACAGTAGGTCCCCTACTTCCTAGATACACTGGCTTGTTGTGCATCCTCTGGGCTGTTGATCTGAGCCTGTGTGACAGAAATCTCTGGGATTTCCAAATCTGTTCCAGCCAAGATGAAGTAGTCCAAATGTATATTAAACCCCTTAATTCCTCCTCTTCTTTTCTTTAAACTACTTCTGTGCCTTAGGGGAAAAGCAGTAGATTCTGAAACAGCTGATGCAAATGCTTTTACAGACAGCTTTCAAAGTAGTGAGCACCAGCAAAAAAAATGAACATTCACCTTGCCAAAAACTTTAACTACAGCTAATGGTTAAAATACGTGCCAGTGTTAACTGCAGGGAAAAAAAGCCCAACACTTTAAGTCTAAAAGCAACATATACAGAAAATATACTGCAATGCTAAGGAAAATCTGAGTTACTTATTTGAAATAGAAGTACTGCCACCCATCTCAAATCCTTAAAAGTAAAGAAATAAATAGTTCAAGTAACTCAAAGAAGTACCACATTGCCTGTAGCACTATACTCTCAGTCTGAATAGATCCAGAGACACTTGAAGAGAGTGAGTCCAGAGCCTGGACAAAGCATTTTTTTTTTACTGTTTGATTTGTATATTTTTTTAAATCTCATTAAATTCTAATGACTGATTTAAATATCAGTGCTATGTCCATTGTTACAATTTACAGTAGTCTTAGACTTAAATGACACTAAAGTATTAATTAATATTATGTTGATTGCAAAGTAATTCATAATTGGGGTAAAGAGCTACTTGAAAACAACAAAAAAAAATCCAAACTCATTCATTATTAGTGTGGAATTTTTTCTTTTTTAATACCTTTAGAAGAGAAAGTTGCAAAATTATTATTACTTTAGAAATCCTGTATTCAGCCATGGCTGAAATGTTTAGAACTACCCTATTTTATATGATATTAAAATCTGGCCTTTGTATTTATATAGAGATGCCACTCCCACTGCTCCTAGTAGCAAGTGTTCATGTGTTCTTCCACACTTTGCTTTCAAATTACTAACACTTGAATATAAAATTTAATGGCCTTAGTGATAAAGCTCTCTGCTTTCCCATGAAATGCAATCTGCAGGCTGCATCTATTCTTGTGGCTGGATTGGTTTTACTGCTTTTATGGTTCTAAACCTTTCCCAAATATATTTCAATGATAAAAAGACTAAGGAATGATACTGCCCCCTTCATCCATCAGTTTCTGTTTTCCCAGTTGTCCTTGGGAGAATGGTAAGTTCATGTAGTTCTCCCTACTGAATGATCATCTAACAACACTCTCCATGACAAATATATAGGTTTATTTGACTTGCAAGGCTAGATTTTCCTGTATCTATAATGTCAGTGCTTCTGGCAGCCAGGGCAGCAGCAACACAAATTGTAACCTCCTTTGAAAGATGTCTCTTCAGGGTATTTTTTTTGTGTCACTGGACTTTCTTTTAGAAGTTTTGCAAATTAGTTGGTCTACCATGCTGAAAATGGAGATACACCCTCCTGTCCTTTCAACCAAAAGACTCTTCTAATCTGCTAAGTGATGAAAATTTCAGAGCTAGGTTGTACAAATCATCCTTTTAATGAAACTCAGTTGGTATTTTTTGTAGCTTCAGCAGCAGAGACATGTGCCTGCTAGTGTAAGTTCAAGTCAATTCATACACTTGACCTGAGTAAGTCCATTGAAGGATTTTTACATGCTGGATGAACCAATGTACTCGAAGGCAACACTCATCATTTGGCATACTATTGCAAACATGTCTAAGTATCTCTAGTTCCATTACCTCTGGGATCAGCAGAACTAAACTGTGAATACAAGGACTTCATATATTTTAAATCTCATTGGCAGATGCCTTGCTGTTTAGGAGAACTTGATTGCAGTAAGTTTCTTTACATAAAAGTTGCCAAAAGTAAGTCAGAATTTACACTCCTAATCAAAATTTGAAGATTTGTCTCTGACTTGTCTTTATTTAGGAATATAAATTAATAAAGTGATCTGTTGAATAAATACTGAGAATATTCAGGTGTCTTTGTCTCTCTGTCCCTCTATCAAATATATGCTTATAATATTAAATATTGTTGTTCACAGGGAGACAAGGAGGCTGCTTTAGGTCTTCAGTTTTCCCCACTTTGTGACCGCAAGTCCACTTTGGTAGCTCAGTCTCAAATAGGTAATGACAAACTGTTTTTCTTTTTTTATATTTTTTGTCTGTGTAGGAGCATGTTAATTCACAAGGATATTTCATTTACCCATTTTGAATTTTAAATGTTCAAAATTCCATTATATAGAAGGTGTTTCTTTGCACCTATCTGTGCATCAAACTCGTGCGGTTTTACAGTAGAATGGTGCTGGTCTCAAAAGATCATGATGTCATTTCACTGTATGTGAAGAAGGGGTAGGAGAGGGATTAACCAAGGTACTGGACATGAGCCCAGCTTCTACTATACACACTTTAGACAGATCATGTCCTCAAACTGCTTATCTCTTGTGCAAGAACTCACAGGTGTGTCTCTTTTATAAACTGAAAGTACCAGTTTCTAGATGCATCTCAAAGCTAATTAATAAATCAGCTGTCTGGACTGCAAGTAAGCCTGTCAGCGTCTCAGGGTCAAGAGGGTCTACAGAGGGTCAAGCCTCCCTGGGTTGCCAGGGACCACTGCATTCTGTCACTTTACCTATCCTTTATTCCATTTCACTGGGAGTTTGAAGCCAATATGCTTGAGCATCATATCCCCTGCAGAAGAGAAGCTGGATCCTAGACTGAATCCCTGTTGCTCACCTTCACGCTGTGTTGCATGGTTAGAGCATGAAGACATCTGGAAATCCATTGCTAGCTCATGTTTTAACATATTTTTTTCTGTTAAGTGCTCAGTAGAGAATAATGCTTCATTCTCTCACTGTGTCATTCCATACCGTGATGAGCACTTTAGAATGTAAAAGACATTGTTCAGAGCTGACATCTCAGTACTGTGGGATGAATGCTGTCTCCTAAGGATATTACTTGTTCTCTTCACTGATTTGACAGAACCCTCCTACACACTGTGAAATAACACTTTACCTCCACAGAATAATAAACAGCAATTTAAAATATTAACTCCTTGGCAAGAAGCTCCAAATGGTGAAAGAAACAGCATGACTTGTAGCACTCTGGCTCAACAGTAGCTTCCCTTCTATTCAATAATTAATACTCGTTTCAAATAGTAGGTGTGTTCTGCAGTGCATAAAATTTACAAGAAAAAAGAATGAAAAGCTGTAATTATTAATATCTACTTATATCTATACAGCTTCAGGTGTTTTTTGTTTCAATTGTGCTTTTTTCTTCAAGACTATACTGGCAGTATCTGGTATATTGAATTGAGACTACAGTTAAAAAATCAGAGCAGTAGCAAGTATTAATTTTTAGATTTGAGACTTGTGGAAATGGAAAACCTGATTTTCTCTCTTTTTTCTTTTTTTTTTTNCTTTAGGATTCATTGATTTCATAGTAGAACCAACATTTTCTCTTCTTACTGATTCAATGGAGAAAATTGTTATGCCTCTTATAGAGGAAGCGACAAAATCTGAAAGTCCTGCATTTGGGACCCCCAGGTATGAATACACTGCTTTGTTATTGAACTAACATCAGCTCACATAATAGTCATAATGATGTAATTCTCAGAGTTATCTCGGTTATTTGAAGCTGGAAGGTAACAAACAGCTGTGCAGTATTGCCACCCTGTGGGGCTGCCTTGTATTTGCAATGGGTTATCTTACCCCATGAACAATTGTACATATAAAAAGGCAAAACCCCAATAATGATCAGAATAAACATATACAAAACAGGAAATTTAATTATATAGTTTTTAAACATAATCTTTGCAGCAGGCTATTGAAATTCCTAGACCTATAAGTCCAAGTAGCTACAACAGTGTAATCTGAGTGACTACTTGCTGAAAGCATTGTTGAATAATCAGATACTGCTTTTACAAATACTGCCTCTGTTATAATACTTTTATTTCATTTTAAAACTGCAATTTGAGCTTTCAATGATAACTCTGTAAGGAAATTTTTCGTTTGTTGGGCATTAGTTAGGTTTCAGTAACAAAATGGTGAACCTAGTTCTTTCCTATATTTTGCTTACTAGAGAAGCAAGTAAAAGTTACTAGAAGTAGGTATTTATGATGGTGTTGTTAGTGTTTTGGGGAACAGTGCTAAACTAAGGTATTACTAATAACAAAATTTGTTTGTATACTCACTTCACAAATGAGTAATTAGCAGCTGCAACTGATTAGCAGCTTCGGGCTTCATTTCTGGTTGATATTCCTGACTGAATGGTAAATGAAAAAAGGCTTATGATCCAGCAAAACTTCCTCATGTGAGATGGAGGATAAATGGATTTTTTTCTTTGTATGGAGTGCTACACATATGAGAAGAGTGGAGAGCCTACAGTGTGATACAGAAAAGTCTGAGCCAGAGAATTGCACACACACTACTGTTTGGACACCATGAGATGGTGCCTGGAAAATATTAGAATTATGGCCTATTCTTTCCATTGTATCCCATTCAACATCTCTGGAGCACATGGAAATTATAGTTAACTCTTCCTGTGAAGTTCTTGTTGGTATGTTCACTGCAATTATTTTCTGATTAATGGAAACCTATTTGTATGCATATTAACATCTGTCCGTGGTACCAATGAGATAAACCATGCAGCAAAGTTGAGTAAACAAAACCTATATAAGATGTGAGTACCTGCACAAGATTGGAAATAGGTCTTATTTTTTAATTCTAAGAAAAAAAGAGCATTCATTCTTTTTTCCCACTGTTCCCACCACATACACATATGGGTAATTTCACTTCTACTTACCTGTAGATGTAAAGTAGCTGCAGTTTCAATTTAGTGGATTTTAAAGCCACTTAAATCTTGATTTGACTACACCTGAAGGTTTGTAGTTTGAAGAGAATTTTCAGCTCAAGCAAAACTTACCTGTCATATGCACCATGTCTTACTTTTTTTTTTTTTAATGGGTCAAAAAATAACAATCAGAGGTCTTTCCTGTGAGACCCAAAGATACCATTCAACATCCAAAAACACAGCTAAGAAGCTGCTCCAAAATGGCTGCGTAAACATTTTTTAAGAATTGGATTACAAGTAATGTATTTTCAGCTGCCACATTTTTTTCAGGAATTCCCTGGAAAATGGTCAGCATGACACCTTGTATCTTAGGCACACCCTGGTAAAAACCATTTTTTTCAGGTTAGTTCCTAAGCAACTTGATTGACATGAACTGTTTATGTATTATTAGAATTGTCTGACTGTGTTTATAATTTGGCACTTTTTTCCCTTGTCCAGCCAAAACAGTTTGGGAGCAGTAAGCAATGCTGAAGCACAAAGACGACCTGGGTTTAAAAGTACAGGTGATGGAGGAGCTCATGCAGAAAATTCTCTAGCAACTGTAGACCTAAGGGGCTTCAAGGACAACTTGATGAAGATCATTCAAGCAAACAAAGAAAGATGGAAAGAATTAGCAGCAGAAGGTATGATATATTAAGGTGGAATGTGTTTATAGGTTACTCCCTAAGATCTCACCTACTTCCACTTTTTTATTTCTATCAACCTGTAAAAATACATAGTTGTCTTGTACTCATACATTTTATGTCTTAATGTTTGTTTTAGATGCTCCTGTTTTGCTCACCCAGGAGGTCTAAAGAGGTGTAGGTGGTTAGAGGATGAGAGTAAATCATATAGCCTATGCAATAAAGCTCGGTGTTGCACAGCTTATCTTTAGGGGACTGGTTTAGAAATGTGCATTCTTGCACTTTTAATTGTAACTGATACTGACATCTGCTTTAAATGCCAAAATCAACAATTCAAAGTGGTGTGTGCTGCCACATTTCTTCAGAAACGTGTAAGTTGTACTTTGCTATTAGAAATGCTATTTGTTCCCCACTGTATGGAACAAAATTCAATATTGCAGGCTTCTTGGGACTATGCTGTAGGCAATTATTTAAATGACCCAGTGGATCTAAAGATCTGGGCAATCACTGCATGCATTAGGCCCAAGCAAGACAAAAGTGACTCTTCATCTGCCAGTAGATAGTTAATAAAGCCAAACCTGCATCAAGCATCTCATTTCATAAGCCATACTTGAAAATTATCTGAAATTACAGTTACCTGAGTTTGTTTTACAAAACAAAAAACTTTTGTTTTCATTTTTTCAAAAAATGTTTTTCAATCACCTGAGTGATAATTGTTGAAAACAGTTTATAGCTTTGATACAGGTCAAGTGAATGTCATTTGGGAGTTATTTTGTCCACAGTCTGTGTTATTTTCTAATACCTGGAATATTTCAGCATAACAGTTCATTGCTGAGACAGGTCTTGCTGTACATGACCTGACACTGACAGCTGGGAATGAGATCCTGGAACCCAGTGCCAGCTTGTTTTTCATCCCATCATCCAAATCAACATCTTTTTTTCCCAAAGAGGTGTCAGACAAGACAGAAAAACAGTGCTGAACAGCGATAAAATCTAATTTAGTGCTAAATTGCAAATGAATATTCTCATTAGGAGGATATTAAGAATAAGCTTGCATACATCTTTTGTGACAAAGGTTTGAAAGAGTCGGGTGGAAGGGGCATCTGAGGAGAGGATTCCATTAATATTGCCTCTTCTTCATGAGAAGCTTTATATAGCCAATTTTGTCCTTTGGTGTTGCCCAACTAATAATGGCTGGTCAAAAGGAAAAAAGTGCTAATTTGCAGCGGCCAGCAATAATAGAAGACCATCAATGTGCTCAAGGCCACTTAGCTACAGCCTGCAGAAATCAAGCAGCCCTGAGGTGGTGACATGAAAGGTCACCATATGTGGCATAATGGGAGAACTTGTCTGGAAGTTTGCCATTTCCAGTTACATAGAACTAACCAGATTGATTCTAGTGCATCAACTTTTTGATATGTTGTTCTGGAGGTGTACAGTGCTATCAAGGGGCACTGTTTCCCCTTCATTCAGTGCTTTGTTGTGCCCTATAATTACTGATGTATTTAGCCTAGTTTTGCTGGACTGTTGACAGGCATTGAAAACACAAAGCTACTTGCAACAAGAGATTTAAAAATTATTTTGGGTAAGATTGCAGTCAGTATCAATGTGAGGCCCAGCAAAATCCAGCAAATTCTGGACAGGCTTTGTACTCTGACAAACAGAGATGATAATGTTCAAAGCTCCATGGATTTTGTTGAGATTGCGGTTGTCCTAACCTTCTTTTCTTCCATCAACTTGAGTAATGAAGCATGTCTAAGTACTTCCTGAACAGAATTATGGAATTGCAGTAAACCATACATTAGGGAAGCTAATGGATAAGTGAAAATAGCTGGTGTTGGGGCCAGAGCTTGATGAATAATATTGTCTCTGTGTGATTGTGGCTGAATCTGTTTTTTGAACCACTCTGTGAGGAAAAGATTTATAGAAATCTGCTGCCACAGAGAGGCTACTTGCAGCAACATCTACAGTTGACTGGAGCATGGCATAGGGATCTTCAGGGTGCCTGAGTAGCCTGTAGATGAAACTTTGTGAATAATGCAAATACTTTTGAGTAAACATTTATATTTTGTTAGTAAACAGATAGTAAGGTGTTTTGGTTGGTTTTTTTTTTTTTGGGGGGGGCAGTGGTTTGTTTTTGGGGTTTGTTTGTTTGTTTGTAATTACCAGCTGTGGGGTGGATTGTATAGGTGTTTTGGAAGTTATATTTTCCATTCATTTGGAATGTAATTTCTGCATCCATAATCCATACTTGGGCCCTAAGGACTGCTGTAAAAGGGTTTTTTGTTGAGTAACAATAGCCTTCTATAGGCAGCACATAATCCTTGTCACTTAATGGAAAAGGGAATCTTCTTCAACTGGTCCAGTATATCTGTACCCCGCAAAGGCTGAAAATCCTTAATCAGTCTGTGCAAAATTAATATCTAGTAAAGAATAAAAAATATTGCAATACATCCCCCTTCCACATGAAATTCTTTTCAGATTTACCAAGTTTGACTGAGCTTGTAAGTGAATAACCTGAGCCCTTGAACTTCAGATGATTAGTCCCATCCTGTATAGATCTCATGCTACCTTCTCTGACTCCATGCAAATCTTTAGGCTGCTTTGGGCATATGTGTGAAGTTGTGTTTTATTCCTATGTCAGTAGGAGCGTATACTGAGAGAAGAGATGTCAGAGATAAATCACTGCCAGGTGAAAGAAGTGCTGCCATTGTTCCTAGCAAGTCACAAATTGCTGAATGCAGTGAGGAGGTCTCATGTATGAGGACCGTGTTGTAGTAGTAAACAGGCTGGCTCTCAGTGTAGATCTTCAAACACTTCCTGAGCTGACTATGACAAACAGAGCTTGTGCTGTTAAAGGAACCATCTGCATTCTTTTCAATGGGCTCTGCAAACACCAGATATTGCTCTCAGTTTAGTTCACAGGCTCGGGAGAAGTTGTCTATATAAAATGTAGTACTATGGATGCACAAGGAATACAGAAAGGAAACTAGCAACATTCCATATAGTTTCCTGAGGATGACCTGAACTCATGCCAGCTTTTCAGGATGAGTTTATGCATATAGCACTGGTGGGAGGCAGTTCAGTTGGAGCAAGGGCTTCCTTAGCAAGAGCCAGAGAAGATGGTCTGACTCCTGTGCCAGGCAGTCCAGAGGAAAAGACTAATTCTCACTGACAGTGTTGTTGACAGGCAAGCTTTCCTGGAGATGCTGGTGCTACCTCTCCCTGAAAAGTTGCTGTTGAGACTTGTTTCAGAGCAAGGAACAGTGTGTTTTGTTTTTGGAAGGCCTGAGTTAGTAAGGAAAGTGTTTATCTACCTAGGCAGCTGTTTGAAAGCCTCCATAACAGAAGGCTCAGTAAATAGGATAGCTCCACTTTGCTAAAAAGGCCATGTCTTGTGTAATTGATGCAGAGGAGCTCAGTGCTCTATAGCCTAAGGGTCTTCAACCTTTCACCACTGGAGAATTAGAGGAATGTTTCTCAGGCCTTTCAGGGAATGCTGTTAACAGGGAATTACCATAATGATCAAACATCTGGGATTCTAATTTGAAAGCCTTGATGTTTAATTAATATTCCAAGCCCCAACCACCAGATAATCTATCTCTGTTCAACTCAACACAGTGATAAAGATACTGTGCTTTTTTCAACACATATTGTTGATGACTGCTGCTGTTTGCAATTATTGTATTGTTACAAATGGAGAGTGAATGTGCTCAGATGTATCTGAGAGGTTCTTTCATTAGAGAATATGTGTTCTAAGTGGATTTTAAGGTCTGAAAGTTATTGACCCACTGAGAAAGCTGTAAGAAACACAAAACTTGCCGGGAAAGGCGTAACTATCATGTAAGATCTTTCATGGTACACTTCTTAGAACGTAATTATGACACAATTATTAAATGTTTAAAAAATACAGTGTTTATTCTTTTATTCATATTTAGTTTGTTCTATAAAAAAGTTCCAACGATTTACTAATAAAGTTTGTCTGTGCTTGGCAAGCTCAGGTACTCGTAATAGAATGTAAGGGTATGCTTGCTGATTTATGTGCTCTAATCTCTTCAGTAGATATGGTTGTAAATAAAGTTACAGGGATAAAAAGGTATCATTATTTTCTGTGTATAGTGAACAGAAAGAGGCACAGGCAGATCAGGACACTCACCTGAGCTCATATAACAACATAAGGTTAGGCAGAACAAAACATCAAAGGTCCAGCTGCCAATCAAATGGGCCCATCTTCAGGATAATACAACAGTAGTTTTATTACAAACTTACTGCTTTTATCTTATACTTATTTAACTCTTTTAAAGAATTAAGTGTTGCAGGACCTGACTCAGGTTTGCATTATCTGAATGGAAAGACATTGGTTACAAATGTTGTCCTCAACACTTGGCAGTGCACCAGCCTGCTTGGCTTGAAAGTGTAAGGCCTGGGATGACTGACCTCATCAAGGTGGAATGAAAAATATGTGAGGCTGAACTAGTCTCTCACACTGGCCTCTACTTAATTTTGATGGTAAAAATGTGACAAAATAACAACTATTGCATCTTTGGAGTAGAGATCAGCTTTTTTTTCCCCCCAGGGGCAGCAATTTTGAATAACAAATGTCTCTTCTGTAAGACCTGTGCATGGTACCTGCAGGCTCCCCTCGGGCACTTTCAGTTCTGCATACTTCCAGTCACAATAACCACAGGGTTCAGTTCCATTTTGTCTGAAAGATTTTCTCTGCAGACTCACTAACAAGAAGGGAGTAGCAGCTGCTGAAATGTGAAAATCTGAGAGTGATGATCTGATAGCATCTTAATGTGACTTAGCAGCCGCTAGGAAGGGCGGGCTGTGGGAGGATGTGTGTGACAGTCACAGAAACTGACTGACAGTTTGGCACATGAAATCTACCCTAATGGACGGTTTTAATCTGTTGGAAAATAATCAATTCAGGAGGCTAAAGGAGCCCCATCTAGTATCAGTGACAGTGATTTTAATTGCGGTGCTAAAATGATTAGGTCATAAGCAGTTTTTGAGCCAATTCAGAAATGTGTTAAGTGGGAAAAGGAGAATTTTTCAGCATGGTCTGAATAAGTGCAAGGAGTGGGTTGAGCTAAGAGTAGGAAGAAATGTTTGGTGTTGGCAATACCTGGTAAATTCACAGACTAAGGAATGGTAACTGACCTAATAATGGAACCTGTTGTATATCTCTGAGTACACATCAGAGAGCTGGCCCATCTCTGCACATGACAGTCTACATCACTTAAAGCACCTTTTCCCAATAGCAGGCTGATAGCAGCATGTTCATTCCATTCCCTGTCCCAAAAGTTCCAGCATTCAAGCCCCTGTGCTTATGGCTAAACAGCAAAAGAGGAGTAAAAGATGGGTAGCAACCCTAGGAAACCATAAACTCACAAATTATTTTTGACCAAATCCTTTAGTGAAAAGTTTTGATTTAATTAGCTAATAATGCTATAACATTAACTGCCCCTGGATTGCATGCTTTGCAGTGGTTTTATGTACTTCTATAACTGTGGTGAAATTTACGTGAGGAGTTGAAAGTGGAAGGAATCAGTATCTAAATAACTCTGTGGGTTACCGCAATATTTTCTCTGGTTTGAAAATGGCAGGTTGGCTGGGGAGAATCACAGTTGTTTGGGAAGTTTTGTGCATGTCTTTAAACTTGGTAGTTCCAGAGAGAACCCAGAACATCCAGCAGCATTCTTCATTACGGAGTCCTCAGATAATTTAATTCTTAGTGAAGATTAACAGCTTTTCTTTCTAATTCAGTAGTTTTTTAATTGTTAAAATTTTCATGTCATCATGTCTTTCTTTAAGGGTAAAGAATTATAGCTTATTTTCAACACAGCCAGTGAAAATAGCAGTGTGATTGAGCAGATATTTGTTTTACTGGGGTTTACAGTCACTGCCATTAACTGGTTTGAGATGTCCTGCTTGCACATGGCTTTTGTGTGTTGTGCTCCATTCCTGTTAAATCAAGACATGCTCAAGTGATGCAGCTGCTGTAAACAGGAGGGTAATTTATAAGCCATGTACTGCACAGGTCATAGCAGTTGAATGCTCTTTTGTGTACTATAGAAAGGTGAGGAAAAGAAACTTGATGGACATATACAGAAGAGGAAGTTCCAAAATGTAGCAAAGCTTCCTCACCACTAGGACCATGTCCTGAAAGTGTTGCTGCACACATGGGCAGTAGCAAACAGGGCTGGTGGAAAGCAATGTTGTAGTTTATTATACAGAACCTCCAGGCCTTCTGTGGGGACACCACAGAGTCATACAGCTGGGGGCTAGAGATTGAGTCTTGAGTTTTAATGATTCATGGACATTGTAATCTTTCATTGGACTGAGAGGGATTCAGTTCTCCCATTCACTCCATCAAACAGTAACAAAAAAAAGAACTTAAAGAAATCAATTAAATTTTCTGACACCTGTTAAGTGAAAAACAAAACAAAATCCCGTAGTGACTTAATGAAAAAAGTATATAATCTGATTAAAAGAAGAGAGGAAAGAAGTTGCCTTCAGCTGTTAACAGATTTTCTGCAAATACAAAATGACTGAGTACCAGAATTTTTCAGCTATTCTGAGATTTGGCTATTGCCTGATGAGTCCTACCAGTTATCCAAACAAAATATTGCATTACAATTATTTTGCCAATAGTCCAATGTAATGCAAGGGAAGAAAGACACCATTTCTATCGTGTTTATGTGTCAAATGCCATTGTTCCTTCTAATAAAGGACTGTGCTTTAAGATAGGATTTCAGAAACAGCACAGAAAGAGAGGGATAAACTTGGGTCATCCCTAACAGACCAATTAGGAGAAGCCATTTATTTATATATATTGGGGAATTCACACAAATTTTGCTGAATAACACTTGGATTCTTGTAAAGAAAGCAAACCCAACAGCTGAAAAATACATAAACAGGCCTGGCTCTTGGCACTTTTGCCAAATTAAAGCAGAGAGAGTAAAACCAGAAGCAGCAACAACGCATAGCCTGAGTGGACTTCACTGCAGACCATACTCCTGCCTGCCTTTACCTGAATAGCTGTGACAGTCCCTGAGCTCTTCAGTGCCTAACTGACACACCCCAGACCCCCCAAAATTTTCTGAGGGCCAAGATGGATGATTGTTTAATCTTTTATATTTTATTAATCTATTTATTCTTATAGAATATTGAGACTGTTGTAAATGCCAGATTACCTGGTTCATTTAACATACTCCATTTCCATCTCTGGCTGGCCATGGTAATTGATGTGCCCATAGAAAGGGGGAGCTTGCTCTTCTCAGAAGCCCAGTGCAGGGTGAGGGGCAGCAGCCTGACCCACTGCCCTCAGAGAGTCCTGGCCTTTTTTGACTGGCTGGAAGCAGACACTACCACAGTATTTGTTACAATTCTTCCTGCACAGAAGTGGGGGTCAGAAATTGTGCTGGCTCCATTTCTCTTACACTAGTAGGATTAGTTAAGCAGTAGCCTGCTTGAATTCTAGTTATTTGGTCACTGCCCCAGTCTCAGCCTCACTTAGACTGCTAGGTAATTCTGTTTCATCAGAGTGATATAGGACAGCAGAAATGATGAATTCCAAGTATTATATGCAATATAGAGGTCCTATGTAATAGAGAGTACAATTATTAGCTGTTATAGAAAGCAGCAATCTATGTTTTTCCAGGACATTTAGCACATTCCACAAGTGGTTGACTTGTGGAATATGCTAAATATTAGCATATAATACCATAAGAACCCAGTAGTTTTCATCTTTCTGGCAGTGAATTAAAGCTGAGTGGAGCAAAGCAAGACAGAGCATAGAGTCAGACATCCAGAATATGAGAGACTTAATACTATGAAAACAGAGTGGGGTCTTAATGACACTTGGGACATCATCATAGTGGATTTTGTACTTGAGGCTTCTCAGTCTCTGTCACTCCCACCAGCCACTCTTGGTGGTGTTCCTGTAGTCTCACACCAGTTTAAATGCAAAAGGCATAACTTTTATCTGGTATATTATGAGGTATATCTTGGTGCAGAGATACTTCATTTCGAAGCTCCATCCATCAGTTAGTCCTGAGTTAGAGTTTGGCTCTGGTTTAGGTATCCTTAAACAGACAAATTTGAGATCTTCTCAAGGGCAGTCACAGAAATTGGAGACCATCATGGCATAAGTCAATAACAGGTCATCAGGGTTGTTATGATTAAACTCTTAATCTTCATTTTCCAGTTTAAGTTTGCTAGGGAGTGAATGAAAACAATTTTACATTTGGATATTCATCTTTATAAGCAAAAATAATAGTCAGCCATCCACCAAGACACACCTGAATTCTGGCTAGAATAGTCCTAAAACAACATTCAGTGAGAAAAATATTCCCTTCTTACTAGCTTTTTGGTTAAAAATCTCACCAGCTACATTAATATTACAGTTTTATGCATGCTCATAATTCATCTTTGCTTTTTTTAACTTATTGATGCATCTGAACAGCATGTGAAAATTTTTTTCTTTGAATTTCATTTTTGTTATGAAGCTAAGGAAAAATACCACAGTTCTGCCTTTTGGAGGCAAATATGGCATGTAAATCTCTTTCTTAGGAAAAAAAAAGTCTTATGTAGGTAGGTTATATCATGAGTGACAGATGCTTTAAATAATGTCTCTAGATTGAACATGAATCAAGTTCCATATATACATTTCTCAGTGGCTTTAGCCCAGCCTCTTCTTTGAAAGAGCTACATTGAAGTCTGTACAAAAAGATTACCTGTAGAAATTTCAGAAGATTTGGAATCCAAACTAAGCAGGACTCTAAAATTTGGGGGAAATGGTTTAACTATTTAGAAATTGCTCAAATGTTAGAGTTCCTGATTTTTTTTAAAATATATTAGAAAGCCTAAATAACAAAAGAAGAAAATTAACTATTCTGTGCTTCTGCACATCAATTCAGGTTTGAAGGTATTCCCTTCTGTCCCGTTTCATAAACCAAATTGTACTTCAGGCAGAACTTTTCACTGGATTTGGAAAAGTGAGGTGGTGCCAAATGCTGACAGCAATAAAGATGTGCTTACAGTCTGGGTTATCTTTCAGTTGTCATGTGCAATCACTTGTGGCCTGGATTAGCACTGGTCCCTCACAGTCAGAGTTTCTGGGAGCTGTCAGTTGAACTCAATAAGGATCTTAGTGTTTGGTTAATAATTTCTAGCATCCAAATTAGAAATTTTATGTAATATCATGCAGCTGTTTTATGCCCATATTTTTTTTTCCCTGCTGCTTTAACTTTTTAAATTGACAGTATTTGGTATCTTCTATACTAGTATACAGATACTAAAATCTAAATTTATGAAATACAGACTATAATAGTAAGAAAATAGGCCCTCCATGAAGATGATACATTTATTTTTTGTTGGACTCTTCACCTACCATCACAAGTTTTCCATTCTCTGTTTCTTTTTCATCTAGTTATTACTGGAGCTACCTCTCTGTGCTGTTCTGTTCTTTCTCCTTTTATTCTGGACCATTTCATTTGTACTGTTCTCCAAGTCTCTGCAATAGAGCAAGGAGTAGAGTCTTCCACAAACATTAGTTTTTCCTGTTGCTGCTGTCCCCTGAAGTGCAGTTTCCTCCATATCTGTTCCTTCCTTTTCTAGGTGTGCCATTAGTCAAAAAGACAGCAGTACTGGACAGCACGTACATAACCCTCTATAGCTTGTTCCAGACTTGATGGTTTGGACTTTTCCAGGTTGATAGGCAAATTTCCTTCAGGGCTTCCCCTCAATTCTAGTGCCTGCCCCATCCCGAGCAAGGCGTTTCCCTCCATGCCCTCTGTCTCGCAGAAATGATGAGCAAAATCTGGCCCATATTAAACACAGTGGGCATGGCCTCCTGCAGAAACTGATGTTCACAGTGTTTCTGTGTGCAGCTCTATCTGTCACTACTCTGAAATCAAAAAATGTGGCATATCCTACTTATCTAATTCACCTATTTTGTTCCCTCTTTGTAGAAGAACTTGTGAAAAATGTTGGTGAACAGGAAAAAGACCAAAGCAGAAATTCCACAGATGCACAGTTACAGGAAGAGGCAACAAGGACACAAAATGAGAGTAGTCAGGGAAGTGATGGTACAACCTGTCCTCCCAGATCCATCGTCCTACAAGTAGTCTCTCTCGACACTCCTCTGAGTGATGAATCCAGCTCAGAAAAATGCACTAACTCTGATCCGAACCAGAAAGATCTCAGCGATGCCCAGCAAGAGACACAGAATACAGACCCACTGAATGGTAATGCTTCATCACAGAGCACCAGCCAGTCTAATGAAGCTGTCCAGGGTGAAGCTGCAGCTGTGTCTGGTATCTCCCTGTCAAGCATCAACAGCAATGCAAAATATTGAAATAAGGTGTTGTACAAACCACCAGAATAGGACAGTGTCCTCAGGCCTGTGTAGAAGTGATAGTATCCTAAAACATCAAATAGAAGCATATCAACAAATATCAACTATATCAACTTTTTGATATCAGCTATTTGGGATCTAAGAGAAAATTCGTTAGAGAATATATTTTAGTTGAACTTGAAGAATGGTTTTAGAATGATTTAAAGATATGTATTTAAAATGAAACAGCCATTTGTTACTGGAGAATAATGTAAACTTTCAAAACAGAACTATCTAACGTTTTCTTTTTGAATAAGTTATTACACTATTAATATTTACTCCCCTTAGTTTGGGCACCTAATATGATTGTTATTTTGTAAATCACATCCTTTGTACCAAATACAGTGTGAATCTAAGCGTTAAGCTTAAGTAGATGGAATTTGCCAACTGTAGTAGTCATGGGACTGTGTCATTCTCTTAATCAGGAAGACCAATCTCTTGACTGGAGCTGCTAGACAAGGGGAGCAGCCAGAAAATCACAACAATGTCAGAATATGTTTTTAGATTATAAGTATTTTATCACAAGATGACCATGTCTACTATCTGGGAATTGCAACACAGTATCAAAGGCAATAAGGAATAGATATTATCAAAGGAAGAGAAACGTGCATCTTCATTTTATTTTCTGAGTTTGGTTATAGTTTGAATAAGCTTTGAAGCATTAGGGAATTAAGAATAATCAAGAATATAATGACACTTCCTTGCTTTTACTTAAAATGCAAAACTCATTAATGATTTAATGACAGAAAGCCTTGCAATATTGTGCCAGAAGTATGGCATTGTCTGAGCAGCAACATTGAAGTGCTTATAATGCTTAGCTTAGACAAGAGTATATGACTTGGCATATTTCTCAAAAAATGTTTTTATGGAGAACTCCCACTTACTCTAGATCTCCACATTCCACGGCCCCATGCTTTTATTGTTGACAGGTTTTTTCCATCAGAAACAACAGATGGTTAATTTAGGGCCCTAAATCAAAATATTTACACTAAAATTATTTTCACAGCATTTGAAGTTGTCTAATAACTGACATTTTATCTTTTTAGATGCATTTTTTACACCAGGTTTGTATTAAAGCTCAGCTTAAAATTTAAGTGCCTTAGAGAAGTTCTCCATATCCTGGGTGAGGAATGCAGTAGGAAAAGCTGCATCTTTTATCTTTCAGACTTGGCAGAAGACAGTTGTGGTGTAGCTGTACTTGTGGGTCTTTAGATGGCTGACAAAAATGGTATTTGAGAGATCAGATATAACTCAGCATGCAGTTAGTTGACTCTGTTGCCTTGTCAATCTTTACATTCCACTTTTCCAGTGAGAATAGAGATTTCTTACCTTATAAAATACTAATCTCATTTGTTTTCTTAGGCAGAAAAATTTTTAGAGAATGCATTGTACTTTGAAACTTCAATCTGCAAAATTTATGAAATGGATAAGGAGCCATTAGGTTTTTAACAGTGTTTTTGCACTTCTGTTGATGTCCAGTGGATCCAGACAGGACTCTTACAACCAAGGTCAGACATTTTTAATGGAAAGCTGCTTCAGGAAAGCAGATGGTAGCAAACACTTGACCTTACATTTTTTTCCCTGTTTCACAAATTAGACTTGAGTATTCTAAGAGACACCATACATCTATCAGGACATTATTAGGACTCTCCATGCTTCTTCCAAGAGGAAGACTTCTCTGCTTCTGCAGTTTCTGTACTGAGTATAGAGGGGTAGAAGGCTAAGGGGATGTCCAGGGTGCTTGCTGGCTCCAGAGGTGGAGAAGTGAGCACCTGTGGCTGCTAGGGCTGGGAGGGTGAGGTAGAAAGGAAAAAGAAGAGCAACATGGTTATTCAGGTTTAAATATGTTAGCTGTCATTGTTCTGTCTTTTACAAAAAGCAGAAAATCCAATTAAGTTTTCTGTGATTCAGTTATAACAGTTGGGGAACATAGGAAGATGATGTGTGTGCATTCTTGGGAACTGTCAATGAATGTTTGGATGTGCTATGATGAGAGGTTCCCCATTTAAAAAAATTAAAAAGGAGCTCTTTTCTGCTCCTTGTATCACATCTCTTTCTAGGTGTTCCTCTTGTAGACCATCACATTTTAGTGACAGGATTAGCCCTGCCCTGGGTCCAGGTTGGTGCAAAGGGAAGACTGGAGGGTCACTGTTACAACCACTGCAGAGACTGAATGTTGTTTTTCTCCACCATACATTTTTTCATTTCCATCATCTCACTTTCAATTAATTGAATGGTACAAGATTAAATGAAACTATAATAAGGTGATTTTTTTAAGTGGTGATTTTCCTTTTCTCCTGAGTGATTTATTAATTAGAACAGTAATTTTAAAAACTGCCTGTGTTTAATTAAACCACTCCACATTTCAATGATTTATAAATGCTAATTGGCAAACTTAACTTCTCACTTGTAATGATAGCTACATTAATCCTTAATATCAAAATGCAAGGGAGATAATAAATCTGTAATACAACAGATTTCCAGCGACTTCACTCTATATGACAGGAGAGGACTGCCCGGTCCCATTGAGTGTGCAGCACATTCAGCATCACCAGCAGTCAGTGAGAGCCTCTGGAGAGCAACCAGGTGAAACAGCAGTGGGCAGATCCACACCAACAACATGCCAGTTTGATTTATGGTGCTGCAGGTGGCATCAGGGGATCATCCCTGCCCTGCAAAGGCTTGGTGACCGCTCAGTGCTGCGGCGCCCCGTGGAGCTCAGCCAGTGTGGAACCCTGTGTGTCCGAGCAGAGTGGGAGCAGGTTGTGTGCTGCCTGCTGCCTTAGTGCCCCTGGGTAAACCCTGGGACTAAGGGAGGGCAGCCACGTTCGTGCATGGGATAAGGATGGAGGGAAGGTTAGATTAAAAAACAAATAATGTCTTTATAAAAAAGATAGGGTTTATAAGGTAATGGCCATTAGTAACCACATTTATTTATCACATAAAAAACTTGATGCGCAAACAAAAAGCTATATATGTCTTAGAAGTTAATGTTTAGTTTTTAAAATTTATACCACAGTTTAAGAAAGATATCAAGCTATTAGAGACCATCCAGAGGAGGCCACAGGATGGGAATGGTCTGGAGCAGAAGTTGTATGAGGAGCAGCTGAGGTGACTTGGTCTGTTCAGCCTGGAGAAGAGAAGACTGAGGGGAGACCTCAATACAGTTACAACTTTATCATGAGGGGAAGAGGAGGGGCAGGCACTGATCTCTTTTTGGGGGTGACCAGTGACAGGACTCAAGGAAATGGCCTGAAATTGTGTTGGGGGGGTTTAGGTTGGATATTAGAAAAAAGGTTCTTCACTCAGAGGCTGTTTGGGCACCAGAACAGGCTGCTCAGGGAAGTGGTTGCAGCACTAAGCCTGACAGAGTTCAAGAAGCATTTGGAAAAGGCTTTCAGGCAGGTGCTGAGCAAGGTCAGGAGCTGGATACAATGATCCCTGTGGGTCCCTTTCAACTCCGCATACTCTGTGCTGAGTTTTAAGGCTTCCACAAAATCAACTGTCTGGTGTAAAATTTAAATATTTAGATAAATAGGTTTTACTTTCATACTTCTTCCCACCTTCCCTTTTTGTTTTTATGCTAATAAACTTTTGCTAAATCCCTCCATAAAGAGCCACAGGCTGAAAAATCTGTGGACATTCTTGTTCTAATTAATTTTATTCCAGTTTTGAGACTTTAAAACCCTTTGAAGTATTGGTTGTCTGTATTCCACCTACACTAAATTTAGGTAAAATAAGGGATGGTGTAGGATGCTGCTTATGTGAGCATGGCCCATCTGCTTGTGACTGCATTACAGAGTGGGCAGCGCACCATTCGAGGTAGTTAAACAAGGGTGAAATCAGTAGCAATTCTTATTTGTTTACAGTGAAGCCATGGCAGATTTGTAGGTATTAATTTTCTTCTTTTTTCATGCTTGTTTGTTTGAGTTTTCTTTCCTCTCCTCCTATTCCCTTTTCTAAACCTTCAGCGTCTTCTTCAACTCACTATCATCTTTCAATTTTCCTTTCAGATCATGCATCATTTGCTTTCCCTTTCAGCTACTTCTACCTTTGTTTTCTGGTTTTCAAAAATATTCCTCTCTCTATTTTTATAACTTTTAAGCTTCTCCCACGAAGTCTTTTCCACTTTTGAGACTTCTATCTTTTTCCATTTTGACATTTTCTGTTCAGTGTTCTTACTGGTTGGGTCCCTGGATCAAGCGGATTAAACTGAGAAGTTGCTATATGTAGCTAGTAAATAACTCTGTGAGTTTGCTACGTTGTACCCTGCCTACCATCTCAGTGTATAAATGCTTCATCTGTACTCACTCAAAGCACCTGAAGGAATAGTTTAAGCAATAGTTTAATTCTATGATTGTCTATTTGAGATTCGTGTTGTATCGCTTGGTTTGAAAGCTGCTTGTGCTACTTTGTCATTGCTCCTATCTAGTTGAGTTAATTGAATTCTTAGAACCTGACACTGGCATCTTTCATTATCTGGGAGAAGCTTTGAGTGATTTGAAAGCCTATGGTAAAGAGGATTTAAGCAGCCCTTTGCAGAGGGTGAATTTTGACTTTCAGTAAGCTGGAAGAAAAAACCCACTTTGTTAACACTCTTGTGATAGTCTTCATAGTTTTGTTCCTTGCTGTGATCTATTGCTTTCATTCTATCTTTTGCCTTGTGGATAAACCAGAATGATTATTTAATTCAAGCTGATGTTTATACTGGTGAGAAAGCAATTAAAGAAAGCAGTGACTGAAACCTCATTTTAACCTTAAAATATCTTGAGGAACTAGATTCTGTCTATCTGTCTACGACTGTGCAGATTCACTTGACTAGGTTAACTTCCCCATTCAGGTTCCCAGTCACATTTGTTTATCTTCCAGGTGAGCCTAAACACTGTAAGAAGTCAGAAGATATTGTAAAAGCCACGGAGCAGACAGAAGCACTGGTACAGAACTAGATTTGCTATTTCTTAAAAGCTTCTGACATTTCAGGCAGGACAGGTAATTTCTTTCTTTTAATGGGAAGTGGTTTATACCATAAAGGCTTGCTTAGTGCTATTCTTAACCTCTTTGTTCCATCCCCAGTTGTGCTTAGAAAATATTGAAATGGGGACACAGAATACCCCACTTCAGTGTCACCTTAAAAAAATTCAATATAAAGAAGGAAAACCCAATACTTTAAAATCTCTGAATCCTTAGTGTCAGACTAAATGATCATGTGATAAATCATCCTCAATTCAAGTATATGGAATATTGGAAGTAGTAGTATCAAAAATCTCTTGTTTATGAATTTTCATTTGACCTTTGTTGCAGGAGACAAGAACTCTAGCTGCTCCTACCTTATGATCTCAGTGGCTGTTATCTGTCAACTTGTTCTTGGATCATCCTATTTCTGTGGAGAGTGATTGAACAAAATGTTCACAAATGTAAAATGTAAAACCCTGAGCTGGTAACTCAAGGCGTTTAAAAACTCGCTAGATTTCAGTTGCTTGTATGTTGCTATTTCCTCTTCTATTCTGCTTTCTTAAACTAGCCAAAATAATATTTTCAGCCAAAGTTGGACCTTGTTTTGTTGCATCACTGGTACCAGACATTTCCAGTTAATCACGAGACGTGTGAAAACAAGATGTTTGTCATCTGCCTGAGATTGCTGTCACGTGTCACTGCTGCTGGTGTCCAATGAAAATGGAAAATCAAAATGTGTTTCTAGATACTTGTTCATGCAATCATGCTGCATGCACCATAAAAGTCCTACTTGTTAGCTTCCTTAAAATATCTGGAACTAAATGTTTGTGGACTGTACAGGGAAGTTGTTACACTGAGCAGCCTGCACGAATGAAGATTCTTCCCCACTGCAGTGGCTGCCATATGGACAGAACTGGTGTTGAACAAATTTGAAAGTATTTGAAATATCTCTTTAAAATGAATGGAATAGCATCTGGTGTTAAAGATTAAAACATTGTGAATCCTGTAATATTTTGAAATACATCAGCACTGGTGTCAGCCCTACCATGAAGCTGGTACTTATTGTTTTGTAGGGTGGAAGGAACAGCAACAGAAATATATGAAAATTGCTTCACTTCAGCAAAATGTTGTGTTGCCTCTCAGAATTGGAAGGTGACACCAAGGCCTTATGTGATGGTTTATCTCAAATGCAAAGGTGACAATATGCCTCCTGCAACATCTTTGCTAGAGTTTGTTTCTTTTTGAGGGGCAGCAAAAACAGCAGCACACAGGCAATTACCTCTGCAAGAAGCCTCAGGATGAGCCCTCCAGCCCAAACTGTGCCCGTGAAGAAACTCCATTTTCATCTCCTCTTCCCTCGAGCTGCACATGACCCTTCCTGATTCGTCTGGGTATCTTACACAGCTGCAGCCCACCTCATTTCTCTCTGCTGGAACCTGCCAGGAAACTTCTAGGCTGTCGTTCAGGTTGCAGACGCTCAGGTGGTTCGGGTCACTGTGGTCCCTGTTCTCCTTTTTGGACCCTGTGGTTATTACCTCACTGAACAAAAAGTCTTTCTAATCAGCCATGGTCCGCTCTGAAGGGGAATCATGGGGGCAGTGGCACTCTCCTCTGTGCCAAGGGTGATTGAGACCTGTGTGCTGTTCATCTGCTGCTTCAGGGATCCAACCAGAGCTCAGCAGGCATCAGGCTCCACCTCAACAAGGGCATGCTTTGTCCAACTGAAGAAGGAATCATAAAACAATCACCTTTGCTGAGGGACCACACCTGTTGACTGTCTCTTTTCTGACAGCAAAGCAGTCAAAATTGAGCTGGGAACAGTGTAAGCTCTGAGTCCTGGGACAAGGGCATGTCAAAAGGTGGAATTCCTGTCATTGAATATGTAAGCCATATATGTGCTATGCATAAGTAGTATGCATAGTTTTAACTTAAGAAATGTTTGTGCATATAGGATGTAAAAAATACGTTTAAATTGTTTTGTGTATCTGATCCAAGGCTTGTATTTAGCATGGACAAAGCTCTGTACAGTGCCGTTAACGAATGAAATGTTAACAGATGAAATTGTATCATAGATGTTATAACGCAATCAATATTTTTTGCTAAGAGTTAAGAATTTATATATTCTCTGCTGGTGTTCGAGCAAATTATTAGTAGCCTGGACCACTCCGTGCACCTTTGCATCCTTTTTGGGAATGTTGGACTCTTTTTTTTTTTTCCCTTTGTAATAAACTGTAAACCATCTTATGGCTTCTTATTGTCCTTATGACAAAAGAAGGAATTTAATGGTCAGACTTTTTTTAATTGTAAGTTGCCATATGCTGTGGCAGTGGAAAATCTTTTTGATTAAGATCTGAGAAGTTGGAAACTTATTTTAGATGAGTAGATCGCCTATAGTTCCCACCAAAAATGAAAACAAAAGACAACTACTATCTTTAAAAACTAGGCCAGTTAGATATTTGCTACTGACTGTTTTTCAACATGGTAATTTATGATTCACTGAGACTGAAAGTCTAAAACAATCAGAATTTAATCTTTACATTGTATTTTCATTTCAGACTTTTACTATAGTTGAACTTAAGGGGGTTTTTTCTGTGTCTCTATCTCATTGAGATTTATTACTCTGCAAAAAATTTCACCTGGAAATACGAGCAGAAAATATAACAGATCCTGCAGAGAACTTGGAGCACCCTGTGGGGCTCTGTGTCCTGTTGTCATAGCAAGCACCAAGATCTCCCACTGCAGAAGCTAGAAGGAGCTCCTGGTCTCACAGGAGATGCTCATTGCCTGCAGATCTCATTCATTAGGATAGAAGAGTGATTTTTTTTCTATGAATAATCCTATTTGCTCATTTGTATTCATATTTTATCACTGTGGTAGATGTTACTGAAATACAAGAAGAGTCCTTATTTTTTTGTTAATGCGAGCTGATTCTCTTTTCTTTCTTCCTTCCTTTATTCTTAGCAAGAGTTTGCCTGGACATGACCCAAAGCTTGGTGTGTTGTTTGGATGAGGAGGAATTTTCTTTGATTGAGAAGACCAATAGAGCCAACACATGTTGGTTAAGGTTTTGGGCTGGGTGAAATTTGGGTTCATATTGCAGAAAGGCTTCTTGAGAGAGCCTCTCCCTGAACAGTAGTTTTATCTCTGAAACCTGTAAGGCTGCGCTACCAAAAGACTGCATGGGGCCCCAAGAAATAGTGTTTGTATCTGCATCTCTCCCACAGCATTCTGGGCATGTACCCTGCATTGAGCACACTGAGGAGCTGTAGCTATAAATGAGCCCTCAAGAGTTTTATTTTGTACTTTTATCTTGAGATATATGACAGATATATTATGTAAATTGTTATGGGTTATGATCTAGCCAGTATTTTTTTTTTTAATTTAATTTTCAAGAAGGCAATCTACAACTGTGTGTTTTTATTCTGCTGTATTTGTCCATATTTCCTATGATGATATTCCCAAATAAATCTGATTTGAGGGCAAGGATTGTGAAGCTCCTGAGTGTTAGTTACAAATTTGATTTCCTGGAGCATTTTTGCTGATTTGTGTATGATTGTCTTTGAGAAGTGACAGTGCATATATGGTCGTTTCCAACCCTCTCACCCATTTGGGACTCCACAATCTTTCCATTACTGTCCCAGTTTGCCACACAAACTCACTTACATCCTCATAGCACATTTGAAAACAATTTCTTTAGGCATGTCTTGCTTTCTTAGCCTTTATGGCTAAAATAACCCTTACATGAAGAAAAAACATAACCAATAAAATATTTTTTTATACAAAAGAAATTTTTACAGTAGTTGAAGTTGAAGGAGCCACTGTTAACAACAATTCTTCAGGAGGGGTATATGACTTAGAGAGATACCTCCATGGCATGGTGTAAATTTTATAATCCAAGTTCAGCGTAAATGGAATTAAACAGGGCCCCTTTCTACTTGGATCGAAAATGAATGGAAAGAATCCCATAGGCTCAAACATGTATCAAATCCTAACTAGGTACATGATGAGAATAACTCAGGACAACTACTTTATACCACATTCTTTGCAGTTCCTCTTTTCCAGGTGCTATCTGAGCTACATGCACAAAGGACCTTCTTCTTGTAGAGATGCCAGAAGTCAAACAAGCCACTACTGTGATGAAAATAATTTCGAATTAACAAATCAAGATCACTAGCGGTAAGTGTCTAAAATGTGTATTTTTAACAGACTATACAGTTATTGTATAAGAAAGAGGAAAATGTAAGTATGAGTAACATTCTCCAGCAGCAGATTAGAGATTTCTGTGTACAGTAGTTTAGCAGACAAAGGTTTGTCTGAAAGGAGAGTACATCCCTTTTAAATAATTTTTTAAAAAATCGTATACTTGAAAAACAATATGGAAAAATGAGTGGGAATTAATTTAATGCTATGAGTAAAATAAATTGTCCTCTGTCAAGCACTATGCAAACACTTAGGCTACTTCCCTGGAATGATTTTACTTTCCTGGTCGTTTAAGTATTTAATGGATCTCCAGAGACTCCTTTTCCATGTCCCAGGGCAAACATTCAGAAGTTTCATCAAACTGTGAATATCGAAATTTTCCCCGGGGAACCAAGAAGAAAGTCATAACCATGGAGTTATAAATGGAAAAAAATCTCTTATAAAACTTTTTTTTGGCCTGAACTTTGCTGCGAAATACTTTCTTTGTGCCTCGGCAAGTCCTTTGATATGGCCTTTGAGTGGAGAATTGTTGGGTAACTTTACATTAGCTGAACTCAGACAGATAACATCTTAACAAAATCAGCTATTCTGACAGATTGCGTAGTGTATGAACTTTAAAGCTTGAGTTTTATGTGTTTGCAACATCCTGTGTAGGTCATTATTACAAACCAGAAGTAACAAAGTTGTAGCTAAATAAGAGGGCAAAAATCAAAATGGTAGGTACAATCTTGGCTTTAAGACAGAACAGTTAAGCAGAGTAGAAGTTTCTTTGCATTTATTTGGACTGTAGTTTTAAAGCTGTCTCATCGCCGCATAGGACCTGATGCTGGTGCACCTACAAGCAACACTCCTGAACCAGCAAGAAAGACTGTGGGACTTGTATCATAATACCATGAATAAACATGGAGTTACGTGAAAGTCTTGGCTAATTATTTGTATAAAGCCTGATAAGATTATCTCAATCAAAATTCAATGAGCCAAAGAGTCAAATTCACCTATGATGCATTTCCATGAAAGCCAAGAGAGATGGTGTCATTATACCAGAAATTAATTTGTTAATTGGATAATAATTGTTTGTCTCTTGCTTTCTCTTTATTCAGCTGGCTTAGAGATTTTGTTTTCTGCCATGCAGGGTACTCTGAGGGTCTTATGTGTCTGCACAAAGCTCGTGTTTAAGTTCAGGCCATTTTGAATTCTTTTATTGAAATTGTGCTCCCTTTTCTTTGAGACTGCTCAGCTTTGAGAGAGAACCGTATTTTTCTTACTTGTCAGAAACGAACATTCACCTTTGTTGTTTGGGGTTCAGTAATAGTTCACACTGGAACTAATGGCAGCATATTTGAGTAAAGCATTTTAAAATAATGCATGATGCATCTTTATTTTAGTGTTCCCACCTGGGGAAGATTCCTATTCTGCTAGGCACAAGGTGGTTTGGGGTGGGGCAGAACTCTGCAGCCAGAGTAGCTCTGGAGGATATGTGTGTGGTTTCAAGTAAATAGTAGATACAGGAGCATGACTACAGAGTTGATATTTCTAGTAAATTAGAGAATAAAAATGTCATGAGCAATTTAAATATTATTTATAGTTGACCTTCATGTCTGTTTTTAATATTCAATCTGCTGAGTGTTTAAAAAAGCAATTAAAAGTCCCATATAATGTTAAAACCCTTGATAAATGTAATAAACAAATGACATATTCAAAAGAGAGAATCTATGTCCCATTAGGAGAGAAAAAGAAAGATGAGAGCAACATATGGCAGTATAATTAGAATGATTAGGGAAGCACATCAACAGAATTTATGCTGCAGGGAAAATGTAATAAGAAACCAACACTTTCCTCACTGCCTTGAAAACTGCAAATATCGCTCTCTGAAAAGGAGAAGATGCAGAAAGGGTCCCTGGCATTTAAAGCTGTAACTTGTGTTCTTCTGCCATTATTAAAGATGCACACAGCCATCTGCAAACCATTTATTTTTTGCAGAGTTCACGTTGTCCCATTGCTTTGATTAATAAGGAGCAATATTACACCTCAGCTGCTTTTCAGAAAGATGCTATTTTGGAAACCTAATTAATACTCATTCCACAGTTAGCTTGAGGTGTTCGTTAGTGCCAGATACTGAGTTCTTATTTGTTTCTCATTATGTGGAGAGTATTGCTTCTCAATGCCAGCATTTTTGTTTTGCATTTTGGAATAACCTTTCGACACTCCTGCTTCCCCCAGCCCTCCCTTCAGAAGAGCTAATAACACCTGTCATCATTATTTTCACATGCCTGTTAATGTCTGTTGAAGACATTGTGGGCTATTTACATAGATAGACTATCCTGATGCACAGCAAATATTCCTGCCATTTTCTGAACAGTTGGGCCAAAGAGAAAAGCAAAATTTAGAATCTTGGCAATGCAATTAAGACCTCAGTTTGCCACTAAGGGTCAGTATATACTAGGCAAATGAATCATTGTAAAATTGAAGGAGTATGTATGGCCTAGCAGAAATACCAAATAATTTTTCTGCCCTAAACCTCCCAGATTATTTAATAAAAAATACAGAAAATCTATAGCAGAATATAGACACTGAACTTGTATAAACTCCATCAGCCCACATTGATAAAACTGGAGATTAGTAGCATTTTACCAAGCAGCCTGAGGTTTAGCAGAGGGTGCACAAATATCTTGCTTGAGATTTGCTCAAAGTGCTGCAATCCTCACTGGAGGATAAAGGAGAGAATACAGCAAAGCAGACGGCATTTAGCATCCACTCAGTTGCCAAGTATAATGCTGTGCATGAAAAGGTTAAATGTAATTGCACATGTCAGGAATCAACAGAACAACTGAGGCTCTTTCTGGAGCTCACTCTTGCGCTGAGCCGCTATAGAAAAAATAATAAAAAGAATGAAAAACGAACATCTGTGGGCCTGGGCACTAACATGGATGCAATAGGAGAGGAAGAAAGGGGAGTTTGAGGGACAGCATGTTTTAAATATGCCCTTACATTGTCCCCCCAGGGTTAGCAGAGAGACAATGCCTTATTTTCTGCAGGAATAAGGTCCCTCATGAAAAAAACTTGTCTCAAGAGAAAAGAAATGAGGAGGGGAGCCCTGCACTGAGCAGGACATTTTGTTGTACAGTGCCAGCTGTACAAAAGCAGACCTGCAGCCTGCAGGAGCCCTGCTTGGGTTCCTCCCCAATCACCACAGGCTACCCAGGCCAGCTCTGGAGAGAGCCACCCAATGCTTCACCTTCTGGAGTAAAAGAAATGCTGTTTTTTTAGCGTGAAAACCACCACCAGCATGGCCCTTCATGTTACAGCAAGTGCAGATGAACTGGAAGTCCCTTCCTTACTGACTGCCTGGACCCTAGACACCATGGGAGGCCCTCACCCAAGCACAGGCAATGGAACCTCTCTTGCAGCCCTGCCTTGGATGTGACACTTTTGGTCAAATAACACCAATAGTGCAAGAACTAATGGTGATTTTTCAGTTTGCATTACTGGGGAGAAATAACGGTACTATGAGAAGACTGTGGGTAAATCCTTGAAAACTTCAAAGACTTCAACAGAATTTTTAGTGATCTTAGAAAAAAAAAATCCAGTAATTAAATTAATAGCAGGATAATGGAAGCTTTCCTGTACACTACTGTACACGACACATAGTATTTCCCCAAAGGAAAGTATGTTTCAGCCAAAACCTATGGTCTTTCTCAAGCAAAATTCTTCTGACTTCAGTGGAAACTGTGCTTTAGAGAACATACTTTAGAATGCTTTAGAAAGGAGTTTTAAATCTTGACTCTTCATAGCTACTTAAATATTACCTGATTTTGCACCTGGAGAATAAACAACATGTACCATTCTGAAAGTCAAATACAGTTCAAACTAAATCTGGGTGGTTTGGTTTTTGTTTGTTTTTTTTTCCTATTATTTATGAAGTGTAATTATACTCAGGTCCAACCTGAAACAATGTGTTCAGTGATGAATTAATTCTCCAAGCTCCTGTCGGGTGCTTTGTGTGTTGCCTTTGAAATGCTGAGATTCCACAGTGTTCAATACCTTGTCCTGGTGTGGAATGTTACAAATCACGTCCATGCTCACAGGTCCTAGAAAGTTCTCATCTGCAGCCTGTGGGTACTAATAACCAGCAAAAAGTCATTAATATCCAAAGTGCTTTATTAGCTAGCAACACAGAGTCGGTGTGAGGTTAAACAGCAATGACTGATTCACAGCTTAGGAGTCCTGTGGCAACGAGCAATTTTGTGAAGAGCCTGGTGCTGTGTGAAAACAAAGCCATGGCAAAGCTGGGACCAGAGCCCAGCGCTTCTTGCTGCCTTTCCAGACCTGACTTGGGGCCCATTCAAACAGCTTCTGAAGGGACATTTCCTTCTTTCTGTTGTTTGGGACATAGAAAGCTCTCAGTCCTGTAAGTCCTGTAGTGACTTCTGTATAATTGCAGGGTCCTTCTTTAGTCCTTCTTGCACACTCTTGCTGAGCTGGAGTCATGGATCCAGCCTGCAGTGTTTCTACAGAAAATGGAACCAAAGAGGATAGATACAGAGATACAGATGGAGGGAAAAAATGGCTCTCATATATAAAGAAACACTAGTTGGCAGATCCTGTTTTCAGCAGGTCTTCGTGGAAGACCTCAGATTGAGAGTGATATCATCATGCAAGGCATAGACAAAAGGCTCTGTGTGTTTTCCTGTATTTTTTCTTTCTTTTTTTTTATTTTTTTTTTTTTTTTATTTTTTTTATTTTCTTTTTTTTTTTTTATTTTCTAGCTCAACTGTTTAAAAGAGACTTCCAGCAGCTTCCAGACAAACCCACTGTAAAATAGACAATCTTGTCTAAATTAATGTATTATTTATTTTGTACCTTTTAAATCACTTTTATTTACAACAAGCCTTAGATACAGCTCACACGCAGTAGTCAAGCTCTGGCAGTACTGACGTCAAGGAGCTAACACATTTGCGAGTAACATTTCTAAGTCATAGAAAAGAAAAGAAAAAAATGACTTTAAAATAACTGTTTGATCTCGGGGGAGAAGGGTCACAGAACAGGAGTGCAGTGCCTGCAGAGCCCCCCCAGGCACGGGGAGCAGGCAGGGCAGGACACGGCGGGGCCAAGGGGCAGTTCAGTGACTCTGGGACAGGGCTCGGGGCAGCTCTGCGCTGGTTAATGGCCCCACTCCTCTTCCCTCTCGCCAACTCCCTCTTCCTCTTCTGGAAACACTGAGTCACTCTGACTCTTCAGGTGCTTAATCCCTGAAAATACAGAAGTCATGGTTAAGGTTGTATTTAGCTTGCATCAGGTATTTTTTTTGTGACGGAAGAAACAGAAAACCAAAATAAGGGCAAGTTTACTGCCTATATTTACTCCTTTTCTCACAAACCTCTTAGTTCAAGTCATCTTGCAGTGCATTTACAACAGAGATATTCTCTTCCTTGAACAAAGGCTCTGAACAGTATTTGCTTCTCTTTTTTCCTTGGTAAGCCTTAGTCAAGTTTGTGTTGAACTCCATTGCAAAGCTGTTCTGAGGCAAAGAGAGCCTGACAGAGGCTCTGTCCTGACAGAGAGGAGACTGCTGGCACCAAAGCTGTGATGACACTGGGTAATTTCTTACATGGAGAACATGTTCTTTTGACCTCCAAATACCACGAGGGGCTGGATGAAAAGGGTAAATATCTATCCCAGGATATTTGGAAGTTCAGGTTTGAGGAGGGTTATGAAGTACCTACTGCTGGCTGGTTTCAGCCAACAAGTGACGGAGATTTATGAAACGGAATCAAATTGCAGTTATTTCCCTCTCTTGTGTTCAGTACAAGGAAGCAGATTTCAATGAATAGGCCTAATCCCATCTTCTCAGGTCCACCTGGGGTGATAGAATTCGAGCTGGAAAAGGAAGCAACATCAAGACAAAATGATGACAGAGAAACCAGAGAGGAACCAGGTTTATTTTCAAAAAACTTGAAGAGCAATGTGCAAGGTTAGTCTCAGGGTCCTCCAGTTTATGACAAGCAAAGTGGGAACATAACTATTCATCAAAAATGCAGGATTTGAACAAAACATAAGCCTGAATTAGACTATTTTCTGGTGCCATTACTGTTATTACATAAAAACATTTTTGATTTCATTGAAGATTATACATAGTTCTAGTAACCATTTCTGACTGTCAGGAAAAATGCTTCTCTTTTCCCTTCCTTGCTGTGATGAGGAGAAATGACACTGTAGCTGATTTATGTAATTACTGCTAGATAATCAAACACCCCAATGTGCACCCTGCAAGTCACAGCACGTGTAGGGGCACAGTTTTCAAAAAGGAGTTCACCCTTGAGGGGTGAGGACAAGATCCAGATTACTGCTAATTGTGAGTGAGAAGAATTGATGATGGTGTAAAGTCCAAGAGTTTTGGCCCCAGTGCCACTTAATCTGGAAGTTCCTACACCTCACTGTTTATGTCCACATCACTCCACAATAGTTACAGGATAGATTTTTTCCAAGTCTATTACTTGATAAAAGTTGCAGCATAAGTTATTGCAGTTGCACAAAGCTACAAATAGCTGAAAACAGTATCTTACAATGGCTGTACAACAACCAGCCCATCACTCTGTGCTGGACTCTGGGCTGCTCTCTCTCTTTTCTTCCACACAAATGACAGCACACAGTCTCCTGGGAAACTGTTGTTCCGACATAAACCAAGCAAATACATCAATGCTCCAAAGCCACAGTTCTTGTAAGTGTGCCCTGCAATAATCAAGCCATTTCCAATTAAGGAACTGTGATACATGAAGGTGCTCAGCTACTACCAAGCATGAAGGTGCTCAGCTACTAAAGAGGAGCTTAGCAGCTCCGCTTTAGTAAAACCCTTTAGTAAGACAAACACTTTAAAATATGATTTCACCTAAATATAGGTTAATGGACATTTGTTTCCAAATTATGTTGTGTTTTTAAGGTAAATTTGTCTCCTGTTGTTTCTTGTGCACTTGCAGAGCCATTTCTTGCACAATTCACAGTACTCATCTAACAGCTGCTGCTCAGTACTTCAGACAGGAATTGCTAGGAGCCAGATTGAATCATTTTCTTAGGGAGCTTTTCAAAGATGAGAAGGGGAAAATTATGGACAGAAAAAAAGGCATGTGATACAAGGTATGATGAAAGCATGGAAGTATATTTTTTGTAGGAGTGAAAACTTTTGGTCATGTGGCTTAATTGTAATGTTAAATACAAAAATTGTAGGAAATGGAGAGAAATTACATCAATGAGCATTACCCATTGATTTTTGCATGGCAAGTAGCTATTGATCTTATTTAATGATTTTTTTCATAACCTCCATTCTGCAGCTTGCCTTCACCTCTGCCAGTCATTTTATGCTCGAGTGTCCCTGGGAAGTTTCCTTCTCGGACCAATAAGTGCACAAGACTTCATGTACTTATATATAAGCCTCAAGATGTACTCACAGCATCAGGCTGTCAGAATGAACTGACCCTTGGTGTGGCATTATGAAGTAAGATGCTCATCTACACAATGGAATAAATTAATGTGAATTGACATAGAGGTAACGAAATTCCTGTCAGTAACATCTGAACACGTGTGACAGGAAATGCTGGTAACTGTCCTGGAAAAGATATACTTCCTGCACAAAGCTGCAGACTTTTACAGTGCAAAAAAATGGCCTGGAGTAATAAAAATCCTTAGTTAAATTACAGCAATCATACCCTTGGATTAAAAGCACATCTAGCCATATAACATTGTAGTAGCCCACAGTGGCCGCCAAGGGTGGTCAGAAGGTGCTGGAGCTGGGCAGGTGCACACTGGCACATTCAGCCACAGCTCAAGAGAAGAGGCTGCTGCAGTGGCTCTCCAGCGTGGCTCCAAGGGGTTATTCAGGCTGTGCCCTACCCTTTGTCAACACGAACCATATGACAAGCAGGTAGTGAGGTGAAGCTCTACCCACAGAGTGTATTGCTGGATCAGTTCAGCATCTTTGCTTAGCAGTGTCTAAGTTGTCTGCTGAAAGGTTGCATTCTGTTAGAGACTGAGTAAAAGTTCATGACTCAGGTCACCTCAACCATTTTTACAACCACAGCTATGGCAACGCTAATTTAGCAGAAAGGATATTTCCTTCTTATATTTCCAGTCTTTGTACCAGTAACACAGCTCATGTCCTCAGCTTTCTCAACCAGTAACTAAGGAGGACCAAAATGCTGTAGCTTGGGGATTACTGCTGTCCGCTGATTGAACACGCTGTAAAGATGAGCAGGAAATACAGATTGTAAGATTTCACTTGTAGCAAAAAGCAAAACAAAGCCAGGATATTTTAGAAGAAATTATTTGTATGTAAGAGCATATCCAAGTTAGAAACATCAAGTTACTGGTTCCACCTAGACTGCACAAGCTTTACAGTATCACTTGCTAATAGGGAGGACTGCAAATGCTGATCTCTGGAGTCACTCTGTCCCATCAATGTCCCTTTCTCCAGGCAATGGATTTGTGGGCACTCAGTTTCCTGAAGCAACTGTGCCTGCACTGTCCTGCTCAGTTTCTCTCACTGGGTGCCCTGCCCTCCTCTGCCCTTTCTTGAGGATGGGGCTCACAGGGTGCTGCCCATCCCACTGTCCCCATGGGTTCCCAATCCCCTCTGCACCTGACCCAGCCCCTGCTTCACAACATCACACTCTGCCTGGGGCTCTGCTCTTCACCTGGGATGTCTGGCAGCAAAAACCCCCTTCCAGACCAAACACTGCCCCTTCTCACCACTCCCTGAAAATGTTTCATACCCACAATGTGTTCACACTCATCCTTATGCTACTTTAAAACAAAGTGTGTCTGAACACTGCTAAAGCCGGCAGGCCAAGGATTGGTTTTTCTCAAAGGGCTTATATTTCACTGCAGGTAATTTAAACCAATTAATGTTGATAAACAAACCCAGAATTCCAAACCAGATTGAGCAGCCATACACTAATATAATTTGAACTGTCAATTGTTTTTAGATGAAGTCACTGTATCAAAGAATATTTGTAGAATTCTAGATACTTATAAATTATGAATGAGAATGGGACAATTTTTTGTCATTTTTGTAGTCACATCACATCCGTGCTGCTTCATCAGCAGCTGTCTTTTTGCTTCTCTCCATCTAACCAAGCACCAGCTTAGAAAGCTAAGTAGGGTCACAAGATTTGAAATAACCAAGTGTTCCTGAATTAAGTATCTCCTGGAAAAAAATTTTAAAAATATTCAAGTAATTAAGGCAGCTCCCCACCCTATTTAACACTTCTTCCTTCACTCTGCTTCACTGCCCAAGGAAGGGTGTTGACATTTACCAAACTCAGGATTGAAGTCTGGTTGGCAGCTTGAATTCCCTAAAGTTTGAAGGGTTATTTAGTTTTATGATTTGGAGCTGATCCTCTCTCTATCAAAAACACATTTCCAGATTTGCAGAAAGCAGTGAAAGGCACAGATAAAACAGGCTAATTTTCAGCATTTCAGAACTCAAATCACTTTGAAGTTATCATGCAAACAGACTTGGCCAAAGAGGATAACAGCCAAATAAAAATGTCTCAGCCAATGCTAAATGAATTATTTTCTAGTTTTCTTCAAAAAATGAGAATATCAAAAGAAATATATACTCATAACACTAAACAGAAAAAAGGTCTATTCTTTTTAATGGTAGATTCTGGTTTGCATTTACCAGTTAAATGTTTTGACTTCTCTGGTGTCTGTTCCTCATAATGTTTTTTTTCTTCCAGGTTGAAGTTTTGATTTAAAATATGCCAACAAAACAAACAGACAGAAAACACAAACCCCAAACAAACAACAGAAAAACAACCAAACAGGAAAAACCCCACAAACTAATGTCATTAAATCCAGCATCTACCACAGGTCTTTGGCTGAGCTGGGTGCAATGGAAAGCCCTGGTGAAGAGCCAAATGAAGCTGGCCTGTCTTCCAGGGCAGCCTCCTCCATGCGTAGGGATGGCCCCTATAGTTACAGGAGAACAAGCAGCTGCATCAGATCAGGGACAGCTTTGGGGCACCTAACAGCAGCCGGCCCGTACCAAGGACAGTTACACAGAAGATGAAGGTGTCTGGTTGTGAATTGGAGGGGACTATTTTCTGACTGGATATAAGGAAGAAATTATTCCACTGAGTGTATTTAAGCACTGGTGTGATTTCCCAGTGAAAATGTGATGTGTCTCTTCAAGGAGAATTTCAGTACTCAACTAGACAAAGCCTTGAACAACCTTGTTAAATTTGGTGCTGATTCTGCCTTATGCATCAGGTTGAACTATGGATCTTCCCAAGGTTCCTTGCAAGCTGAATGTGATGTTATGAAATCAAAGCTCAGTAAATGCATCTTATGGTTTATAACAGTGTATTAACATTAACTGTGTGGGCTGCATATTGATCCACTTGGGAGCTTCAAATGACTCCTTTTTCTGGAAAAACATTGAAGTGTCTAACTATACCAGCCAGAATTATTTCAGGAATAAGATTCCTCTTCAGTCCTTAAAATCATGGGGCCAGCCCAAATCAATATTTCCGCAGGGATTTTGGAAAACGTACATGGTCTATTGTGACCTATATATACATGTATGTGAGGTACATATTGTTCCCAAACACTAGGGATGAAAATAATGGGATTGAAGTCAGTGAACTTGGAGCATCTCTTGCATGTGACAGACACACCCATGAGATCTCCAAAAGCTCACACAGAAACCACACCCTGGTTGTGGCCCAGTGCATGGAAATGCAACAGAAAAAATGTAATTCCTGAGAGGGAGGCACAGAGTTGCTCCTCTGCAGATGAGTCCTGGCACTGCTGCTGAAATGGCTCTTCCCTTGGGGGCCTCAGGGGCAGATCATTGTCTCAGCCACTACCAGTGTGTGGTGCCTGAGGGTGCTGACTACCACTGCAATTAAAAGGATATGCTCAGCTGCCTGCAGATGTAACAGGTAGAAAACCACACTGTGCTAATAAAGCCAAGGCCTTTGCACCCTGTTTCACAAGAAACGCCTTTCTTGCTCAGCTTGGCATCTGCTCAATGGGAGTAACATGGGCTCTCAACACTTCTCAAGTTGTTTTGCCAGATGTTTTCCAGAAACATCTGGTGCTCCCTGTATTGGAATGTGCTCCCTTCTGCTGGTCAGTGCCAGTGGGAGAGTGCAGAGGCTGTCCCTGCCATGAGCACCACAGTCCAGCTCTGACAGGCACAAGACACAGTCTCAGCTCTGAAAAGCATCAGCTGAGCTAGAAGAGTCAACATACATATCCTGTTCTTGCCACCTCCAGCAGAAGCTGAGGACAATAAGAGCCTACAGGAGCAGCTGCCTGGCAGAAACCTCCTCTGCCAAAAGCTAAATAATTATTAAAAACCTTTCCTCTCTGTGATGACTTTCAGTTCAACAGAGCACAGCTTCACCCGCCTCCATTCTCAGCACTTTCTGCTTCATAAAAGTTTAGAAAAATCCAATTTCATCATCTTGAAATGTTCATTGTCAGGTACAGGCCAGCTACCCTGCCTGATTTATTCAAATGCAAGAAATACGTGTCTTGTCTGCTCACTGCCCATTTGGAGAAGATATCAGAGACACAGCTGTCATTACTGGTCATGGAGAAACTCAAAACTTACCCCTGCACACACATCTCCTCAGCATTTTGACTTCCTTGATCAAAAATTTGGTTCTTTGGCTGGAAAGAAATTAAATCTTGCGATATATTTTAGTTTATTTTCTTTTTTTAAACAGCTGAAATACAGGACAGCATATATTCCACGCAAGAGCAGAACAGGAAACCAGTAAGAAAAATGTTATAGTTTCCCAAAAACCTATTTTGAGCTTTCTCTTGTTTCCTTTTTGCACAAATGACCTGTTATCTCTCCCCTTCATCTGTACAATCAGTTCCTGAAACCTTTAATCCATTTTTACTTAATCGAGTGGTTTAGATAAGCTCTATTTGCATACAAGTCAGAGTTCAGTGCTTAAGCTTTCATTAGTAACTCTTAAAAACAATTAACCCTCTCTCTAACCTTACCTGCTTCCCCTTCTTCTCCCTCTACCATTCAGCTCACCAGAAATGCTCACTGGTTCCACCTTATCAGCCCTCTCTGCCCCCATCCTCCATCTCCTTTGATCCAGTTGACCTTGGACCCAGCCTCAAAGCTTCCTGGCCAGGTGCCCAGTGACCTCTATCTTCATCCTTTCCAGCTTGCTGATGTCTTTGCCTCTGACAATTACCCTGGTTCTGCTTGCCATTCTCTGATAGTCATTTTCTCTTCTGTCCAAATTAACACTCTAGAGTGCATCTTCTGTGCAAGCTCATGGAAGTCCAAGACAAAACCTCAAAGTGGTTAAAATCAAGCTCTTGATCTGCAGTCCTGTGCAAAACATTCATCTACTATGAACAACACTGATTTTTTCCTGATATTTAGGTTTACACATTTCTGATTTCCACTCTTCTCTAGATCCCCATATCCAGCTTGCATCTTGCATGTTTTTCTTGCTTAATGCATCCCATGTGGTCTTTACCATTTATCCAGACTTTGAAACTCTCCTTATTCTGGGGTCTTCACTACTACCACATCTCCTTCTCCAAGCTTTATAAATGTACCTTTTCTCCTGCCACTACTTTCCCCCTTGAGTTCCCTCCATTGATTCCCTCCAAAATATTTCAGAATAATGGTAGCTATTTATGCTTTCAATGAAAATTAAATTTCTTCATATATTATGGGCATCATCCTCATTCATCTCAAATCAGGAAATGATACAGATTTGCTTCTCAAATTGCTAGGCTTTTAGATCAGCATTTTGACTCCTTCTCCTAAAATTCTGGAGAGGTAGAACTATCTGCCTCCATGGTTACTTCCAAATCCTCATCAAAATCCTCAGTTATGGAATTTCAGAAACACCCTGAGAACATTTTTGGTGCCAGCCTGCTGAGACAAAGACACTTGCTTTTCTCCCTAACATTCTCTATCTCTTCCTCGGTTTGACTGCTACACCTTAGCTGGGAGTTCCCTGGTGCAACAAGGTTCCCAGCTTCTGTTAAATGTTTGAACAAGGTTTATGTGGCATAGAACAAATTCCTGGTGTGAGTTCCTGGATGTTTCATTAAACTCAATATGATATGACAAGAATTGTGGTGTACAGTGATGGGTGGATGATTACTGAATATGAACAAAGAGCCAGACAATGACTGATGCTTGTATGCAAGCACAAGATGCATTTTACATACCTTTCCTTGTGTTTCTTCACTCCCACCTAGAAGAATGGCTTCAGTCTGACAAGCTGGCAGCTATTATTTCATCTTCTGATGCTCATGTTCAATAATCACACCAGATGACCTGTGCCAGGAGGTTAATCCTGCTTCCAAGCAGATCTGGCAACAAATGCCCAGCCTGTCCCAAGGCAGCCACTCTCCTAGGTGGTCTCTAACCTACTGGCAGTTTAAAGAGTATCAAAAAGTTATCTATGACATGACAGCAATAAAAAACAATAAAACACACAGTCCCAGGCCTTGACAAGTCCCATGTGAGTGAGTGAGTGAGTGAGTGAGTGAGTGAGTGAACAGAAAAAACACGTGGGAGGGGAGGCAAAATAAAAATAAACAGATGTAGAATATTTTGCCTCATAGATGTTGGCAACTGTGAACAGTTTGCTTGATACACCTTTGAAAGTTTTCTAAAATTTGGGTTGTTCTTTGTTGAGAAAGACTGAAAAATGGTGCACTGTGCAACAGTCTCAAGGGACTCTGAGCGGCACCCATGCCTGTAAGTTTTTGTTAAGCAAGGTTTCACAGAGGCTTGATAACCAACATGCAAGGGTCACCCTTAATCCTGTGGCCAATGAGTTTGAACATAATCAGGTCTTTATCACACAGATCTTGGTCTCATTCTGTCAGAAATTAATGAGATTTGCTCTTACTATTGTTAAAGAAAGAAGAGTCAACATACATAAGTGAAGTTAGGTTCCAGTTATACAGATAAAACACAGCTACTGTTTATTTGCAATGAATTTATGTAAAATACTGTAAATTACTGTTGTATGTGACATTAAAGTTTGAGATATGAGATAAAGAAGTTGATAGAGAAAGTAGGTGCACTAGACATTCTCAAACTCCTGTTTAGAGTTGTCTAGAAAAAGCAAAGTCAGGCTATCACTCTGTGATTTACAATTGATGTGGCTTTCAAACACCAGCAGATATGGTGGACCAACATTTAGAATGAAAATAATCTGGAGCACTGATGTGGCAGTTTAAACTATGTTGACATTATAGCAATATATAAATAATAACTTCAAAAAAACCCTCCATGTGTTGTATTATTTTATATCTCAGCTCAAATTAAGGAGAAAAAAATTGTATGTTGTGTACAAAACCAAGACATTATTCAGCCTTGTAAGTTCACTTACTTTTTTTCTCTCTCTCTCCCTAATATGCATGACTAAATCAAAACAAATGATCTGATGCAAAAGTGCAAATTGGCATTGGCAAATATGATGGGTTTATGTAGGTCACATATCTGATCTGGGGCAGATCAGATCATCAGCATATTCAGCAGGTCACCATGGCCCTGTAGAGGTTTGTGAATGATCATTCAGAAACCCAGCAACAAAGTATGAATAATTTTCTAAATGTCTGCTGGTTGCTGCTAGCTCTTTTCTTAGCTCAAGTCATACAATCCTCAGTTGTCATGGTGAGCCTTTTAAATAACAAATGTTGAGGCTCATTTAAGGCTACTTTCAGTCAAAAGGCTCACTGTTAAACTATCACAATGAAGACTGTATGAGAACAGCAAAAATCTTGTTCCATTTTGTTCTCTGAGACAGCGCTTTCCCCTTTCCATTTTTCCCTCAGAATGGCTTAAAGCAGCAATGGCTGCTTAAGAGTAGCACAGAGGAGCTTCTTGCACAGAAAGGCTTTTGTTGGCCCTCCACAGGCTGGCCAGAACATGCACTGGAGAGAGGGGCCAGATTTGCCATGGCTGAAGGGACTGCATCTCCCACTTACAGCAGTCTAGAGAGTAAACAGAGAGGTTTTTGTTGCCCCAGTTTGTTGCAACTTCTGCTAGTATGGAAACATCTTGTTCTGCTGGTCCTTCCTTCCCTTGCTAGCCCTCAGACTGCAGAAGTCAGCCAGTCCTCAGAGCTCAAACCAAGGGCAGAAGCTCCTGCAGTCAGCCAGCGTTTCAGCCTCTATCACTCTCAGCCCAGCATTAATTATTCTTTGGAAAACCAGAAAATATTTCTTAGCTGATACTGTGGAGGATGGCTTTTGGTCAAGTACCTCAAAAACCTGATCAGAAAAACATGCAGAGGTGGCTTCCACGTCAGTAATGAATCCAGGCAGTACTTCAAGGCTCTCCTCATGCCCCCTGTGCTGCTCTGGCCAGGCAGCTGGGGCCAGCAACCAGGAGAGGATTATTTTTTCAGCTGACACTTTTCCACCCCAATTTTAAACAGCTCAGACACAGGCTTAGTACTCCTGGTAAGTGTGCTTGCATTCAACCAGTGCAGGCCGACCCTCAAAAGGTGCTGTGCTTTGATGGGTCCTTGGAAGCTTTTAGATGGTCAGAATCTCCTCTGAGAAGACACTTGTCTGGAAACCAAATCTTACTGGGCAATGTGTTCATTTGCTGAAATTGCTAAGCCCTCACTTTTAACATCAGCACCAATTTCAGTCAGGCAGCTGTCTGCCTGAGAGTAGGTCAAAATCACAGGACTGGCAGAATTGTTCCCTTATGTCAAGGGATTACAGTAATTCCACCAAATAAAAGGCCACATATTCAAACCTCTAATCAGCTGCTCCATAATAACAGAAGTCAAAAGCTCTGCTACTGCCACAAATTATGTTTTAGAACTCACTGGCCTTAAGGGGTGAGTAGCATTTTCTAAACACAGCTTCTTTAAATTAAACCATTTTACACTTTTACAGGCAACTTCCATCATTCTTAGGATTAACCACATGCTTCCATACCTATGTATCCAGTTGGAGTCATTCTGTAGCCTGATTATCTTAAGCCAGGAGGCTAAAAGTGGGAAGTAGGTTTTACAGCTAGAAAATCACGTCAGCAAAAACTTGGGAAGGCTGATGCTATAAACAGCATGAAACAATGCTCAGTACTTTAGCTACAGAAGGTAAGTCTGTTTAGAGGTAGGCACAAGCCAAATTTTAGTTATGTAGACTGCTATATACAAAATAAAACAATTTTATTATCCTACCTGCTGTAAGTAAATAAGGGAAAAGTTAAGGAGAATTAGATAAATCTTAACTTTCATAGGAGGTCTTACCTTCTGTGTTCTAAAGTATATGCCATTGTTCAACCTCCATATGGATCAAGTGTACAATTAGGTTGAAGGTGTGCTGTACACCAGAGATTCAGTTATAAAAATAAGGGTCCTTTCCAGGCCCTGAAATCAGTGAACATTTACAACAGTGGTCCTCCACTTGTCTCTAGGAACAAATGCTATGTTCCCAGCTACTGTTCCTTTTACAGAGGATAAAAAAAGAGAGTTCTGTTCCCAATATGTTAAAAGATTAAATGGTAACTTAGGTTTGAGGAAGGGAATCAAGTGTCTTGGTTTTATTTCCTCTGATTTGTTCCTGCCAATACTGGCAACCAAGAACATTTTCACTTTTATATATATATTTTTTTTTTTTTTAACTTTCTTGTGTTCTTAATGGGCAATTTCTGACTGGCCCTCCTGGCCATTTCTATTACTACAGCACAGTTATGTCTGTATGTATTCTTGTCCCAAACTCCTGCTGGTTTGCTGTGCAAACCATTCTTCAAAGCAAATGCCCAAGCATTTGTAAGGGATTTGCCTTCAGCAATTACTTCTTGGGGAAAATACTGTACTAAAGAACCTGATCTGAAGGAGTCTGAGCTTTTTGGACCTTACCTTGCCTTGCTGCCACTTGCACATAGTTGGGCTGTGAGGTACTTATTGTTGCACTGTGGCAGAAGAGTAGCATGACATTTTATTCATGCCATATGTTTTAACTTCAAATTAAATTACATCCATTCAAATGGCAATTTTCATTAAGGTTTAAAAAAATATATTGGCTGGCAGAGCTCTTTTTATGGTGGGGAGAAATGAAGCTGTATGGCTCTGTTAAAAAGCCTGCAGTGAGGGCAGTGAGTGGTGCTGGCAGTGCCTCACTGCTGGGAGGGGCTGGGATGGCCCAGAGCAAGGCAAGCCCCCTGCACACTGCTGCTCTGGCAGCACAGCCAAAGTGAAAAAGGGAAATGCTGCCTATCTGCAAACCTCTGAGCAGTAGGAACAAAGCCTGGCGTTTTTTCCTGTGATTCACTCACAGTGATTTGCTCTGCAAGAAAAAAGGAATGCACTTGTCCAGCCAGCAGAGACTTCCAGGGCTTGATTTTTCACTAGGCAGTCTGTAACTGGCCCAGATTACAGTAACTGGGCAGTCTGTAACTGACTTGGTTTAAGCACAATGGATTCATGCCAGAGCACTTTTAGAAGTGATGGTAGCAGACTTCAGCAACTGAGTATTTGCACTTCCTTGAAACTGGATAATTTTCATTTGTTCATGATTAGGAAAATACCTCTGAAATTTTGCAGTTCCCTTTAGGAAGAAAAAAAAAAATTTAAAAAAAAAAAAAAATAGCAATACCAGAACGTTTAGTTTTGCCTAGTTGGTTAAACTATATGTAAACATGCTGTGGGAAAATTAATTTGCTCTTTTAAAAACATTCAAAACACAATGGAAATTAAGGTTTTTTCATTCAAAACCTAATTGAAAATGCTTTACAAAACATTTTAATCTCCCCAACTTTATAAGCCATTTCAAAGAAGCAGTATTTCAGTTTTCTTAAAACATTCTTATCTGACTTCAGTTTTTAGTGGACAGCATTATCCAGCTGCTCACTTTTCCCTGCACAACTGCACTGTGGCTCTACTTTTTTTTGGTTTTGACTGACATGGGAATTTTTCTGAGGTCAACAAACTCAAACAGTTGAGAAAAAACTTATTGCCACATCCTTAAGGGAGAGAACCCTGGAAGAAGAAGAGAAGGCTGTGATACTGAGAAGCAGAAGCCTGAGTATGTGATGGAGTGAATGAAGTCCTGTGTGTAATGACTGAACAGATTTTCTTCTTCTGTTTCACCCCCAGGTGTGGCAAGACACCCCCAGCAAACTGTTCAGTTCATATTCTTGATCCATATTTTCTACTTTTGTTATTCTTTTTGTGGTTATTTCTTTCCATGATCTGGGTAGATACGGAAAAAAAACTTCTGTTGGCAGACTTAAATCTCTTGCTGAATATTCTGTGCAGCCTGAGATTTTTAGGGTTAGGATGAAAAGCTTTCCAGAGAGTTTTCAAAATGAAGACAGGAGTAAAATCTTTACTGGTCACCTGAAATTCCAAGGTGGTGTTTCTCTGCTGTACTTTCATGTACCATATAGGCTTTCACATTTAATTAATCATGTCTCTTTCTTTTGTCAGAACTCTATAGATTCTCTGTTAATTTGCCAATTAATTCCCTAGTGAGTTATAATCTTTAATCTAAAATATAATTGTGATCTTTCCTATGATGACAAAGGAGATAGGATTTTGGCATCACCCTAACCTCACATCAGTAATATCGTAAAAGCTGAAATTAATTCTTCTTTTATCTATTTTATAAATAATTTCAAAATTAGAAAAACCTTGTATGATTAAACAAGTGATTGATATGCCTGTGTTTATCTTATTATCCCCAATGCAGTTGTTTCATGGGTGGCATATGAATAACAGGAAATTACTATTTTCTTCAAGTTACAGGTGTTGCAGTTGCAGCCCTTACATTCAAGCAGGAATCCGTCAGAACGAGCCTCTTTAGTTTTCACCACTTCAGTGCCTGTGAGCTGCTGAGATCATCTCAAGCAACAAAGATCCATTTCAGAAGACTGAAGCTGAAGATGTCCTGTATCCTCCCCCTCTCCCACTGCAGCAGGCACCCCATGCTAACCCAAGCCAAGCTCGTGGTATGAGCTATGAATCAAGCCAGCCAAACTCCCTAGGAGCACCAGAGAACTTCTGGAAGATCAGAGCTAGTCTCTCCTCTGTTTTCCGTAGGTGATGGAGAGGTTTTTTTATCACACTTAGAGCTAACTTATTTGGGACTTACAGCCTACAGCAAGTCCTAGTTTTTTGCTTCTGAGACATTTTCCTAGAATGCAGTATCACCCATCCAAACAGACTGGGAGAGAGCTGTCTTACAGGAGCAGGGAATGCACTTCCACAAAGATGTCACCCTGATTGGACTGAAAGGTGAAAAAATGTGGATACAGGCAGCTGTGGGGTGATGTTTTCACTGTGTTGTCCTTACCATGTTGTGAAAGGTTTACTCTGTGCCAATTAGCAGTCACCAGTAAAGTTCTCAGCCTGGTGTAGGTACCCATGATCATTTCCACTGGATGTTTTGGATGACTCCCATGACTTGGGAGCATGAAAGGGAACAGCATTGCTTTGCTGCAAGGAAAAATATTCACAGAGTAAGGGTTCAAATCCCTTGAATCAAGGGAAACAAACCGGATTGTAGCAATTTACGGTGTTTTGCACAGTAATTGAGGTAGATTTTCCCAGCCTTAAAACAAAGGCAAACCAATTTAGTACATAATGTTTATGCACAACCAGGGTACTTCTCTGGTAGAGAAATTCAGCAAAATCAAATTCCTAGCTTAGACATCAGAAGGTGTCTGACACGATGTCTCTGATCTTTTGAGAGAGGAGAAAAGAGAACAGTTAAAGGTTTAGTTTGACATCTTCAGTAATATTTTAAATTTGAAGTGTTTTCATTTTCACTTGTTTAGCTTATAGGCAACTGAAGCCCCATCAAATTCTTATATTTAAGTATTTTTGACTGCTGGAAAATTAAAACCCAATGTTAAGAAATATATTATTCAACATTAAATGCAGTGACCACAAATTATTTGCGTTGCAGTAGATTCAACCAGTCTCACCTTGTAGTTGCCATGGGCAGTAACACATTGGGACAAAATCTTTGCTGGCTCTCTCTTGTGTGAAACCTACCTCTTCTGGTTTGCCTAAGACATCAAAATATCCCAGAGCCAGCATCCAGTACAACCAGAAGGCAATTATGCCATAGAAACACACTTCCTGACACTCAGAATGGTCAGAGCCTGAAAACAAGAATTGCTCTCAATTTTTCTGGAAAGCACATCAAGAATATCAGTTTACTCAGTTTAACTGGGGAAAATATAGGCAAAGTACAGAAAAGGTGGACTCTCCTCTAAAGGCTTAGGCCCATTCAAATCACAGTCATAGATACTTTAAAAATTTGTTTTTATACTTCTTACTTTAGCTCTTGCTAAGAGTGAGTTGAAGTAAGTCAAGCTCTAACCACTCATAGGATGTGGGGGATACCACTGGAATGCAGGTGAAATGTAGTAATAACCTCACAGATTTAAAGTTGAAATTTGTCAGATTTAATATAATTCCACTCCTTAAAACTGTTCTTGCCATTCAACAGTGGAGCTATGCCTAGGAGTCACCAGAGGGAGCCTGCATGCCAAAAATCACAGTGTTTTTTAAAAACTCTTTTCTTTCAGGATGCAAGGAAATGGAAAGCTGAATTTACATAATTTCTCCTCATTGCTGAAAAAAAAAAAAAAAAAAAAAA
>VWYO01006061.1:221784-246211 GCA_013400275.1 Rhadina sibilatrix
AAAAAAAAAAGAGAGAGAAGCCTGCTGCCTCCCTTTGCCTTTGTAGGGGACGGCCAGCCTGTGGGTACTCAGCTGCTGGGCTAGAGGCAGCCACTTGTCCTGCTGCTGACTGGCAGTGTCTCTGCTTTCCCAGCTCTCCTTCTCACTGGCCACTTCTTTCTTTAGTCTGGACACAGTCCCAGCTGAGCTGGATAGGTGTGTATGGGTTTCCTGCACCTCACCAGCTGCTTGCTCTCCAGGGACAGGTGCAGCCACGGTGTGCCCTGTGTCCCTGTCACTTGGAAAGTTGCCATTGCAGGGAGTAGCCCACAAACCTGCACTGCTCCCAGGGTTTACCAGACATGTGTGCACATTTACTCCTTGCCCTGTGCCAACATACACAGCAATGGTGCACCCTGAGCTGGCAGAACCACAACAAACATTTCAGGGGAGTGTTTTCCTTGTGAACAGTCACTAGATCCCACAACTCCTTTAATTGTATTGCTAGAGATAGTTACTCTGTAAATTTCTCAGATCCTGCTGATCATCTTCTCTGGCTACAAAAGATCCATGGAATAATGCTGGTTGTTCTCAGGTAAACCCGAAGTATCCTCCCTCCCTCGGTTTCAATAAAAACTAGCGGCTACATCAGACAAGAACTTTTAAACAACATCCTGCTGGCTGTGCAGCTTACAGGAAAATGAGCTCCTTTTCAGATCCATACGCTAGCTGCAGTATTTCCTGTGTTTTTCTGGTCACAGTCACACACATAATTCATGCGAGTGCTCAGTCCTAGCTGCAGGCCTGAAAGGATGTGGTTGAAATCTTCAGGCTGCTCGTGTTCTTGTCTCCATGCCAAAGCTCTGGTGGATGGTTTTGGGAACTCTGTGTTCTTGCTATACTGGGCAATGTTGCATCCCAAGGGGTGAGGAAAGGGAGAAATTATGGAGGGGAGTAGAACCACATGGCCTTCTGTAGAAAACTTTTGGTTTTCAATAAATTCAGACCAATAGGCATCCACTTCAAAAGGAAAAAAAATCAAATACTAAAAACCCAGAGAATATCCCCACCACAAGAAACCCAACACAGATGGTCCCTAAAAATCAGAAGCATGGTTTCTCTATGTTTCTCTTAGCTTAACCACAGAAATAAGGACCACATTGTTCAGAAACAGAGATATCACAAAGCTAATGTGCTACTGGGACCTTGGCTTGGGTCAAGGGGAAACCTGAAGTAAAAGAGCTAATGGTAAGCTACTCTCCCTGGAAGAGCAGCTTGTGGCCAGGAGCCACTCTCATGGCAATCATTGCCCTGATCCCAGGAGGAGTCAGAGCAGGTGGTGGGAGCTTGGCTGTGAGCCTGCACCTACTTGCACATGCTCATAAAGACCAGCACAGCTGATGGAATGGTAGCGGGAAGGTCGTGGGATGATTTTGCTGTGTCAGGATAATGTCACTGCTCAATGCATGCTGGTGCCTTTCATGTTATACAAATTCACTATTAACCCTGAGCCTGCCTGGCTCAGAAAGTCATCCTGTCTTTTCAAAGCTTTGTCTTTTGGGGGGCAGATTTTTATGTATGAAATTTGACTACATGGAGAGGAGACATTAATAGACAAAGAGAGACTGTAGAAATCTGCAGTTAGGTACAAATGCAGGGAAGTCTTTTCTTTATAAGTGTAAATTAAATGAGACAGCAGCTCACATACTATGGAGACGTTTTAGAAATTTACACTACTTAGAGAAGTACCTCTGTATTTATGTACTTCATCTTCCTCCAGAACAGCCCAGTGTAAACTGAGCAAGCTCCCCTGCTGCTTCCCCACCCCTGACCCCTGGCAATGCTGCAGGAGGAGCATGCTCTCCCCAGTGGGGCTGATCCGTGGCACAGAGCCAGGGGGGAGTGAGGCCCTGACAGATGCACTTGCCCCACTGTGTGCACAATCCTGCCCCACCCGTCTGGGAGAGGTCAAACACTGAGCAGGAGCAGCAGTGTGTAATCTAGGTCTTCATTCTGCCATCTTGCTTGGGATCAAATTCCGGATTTACAATGCTCTAGATGAAACAGAGGAGCAATTATTATTTATTACAGTAGGGCTTGCTGGAGTCAGTGCCTGCCATGTGGCTTGGTCGTTAACCTCCAGCATAGAACACACAGCAAGGAAATAAAATGTAATCTCCTGTCAAGTGGCTGGCTTCATAAGAATCTTACATCTTTGCCTATAAAAATATTCCGTTTTCTTCAAAATCTGCTTCAATTCAGAACACAAAACTGCCAAAATCTTTCTATTTTCACTATAAATTGAAATCTTGTCATATAAAGTAACCAGAACAACATGCTTCCATTTTCTGGGATTTCTACTTTACATTTTAAAATATGTACTAAATCTCCCACATTTTTGTTCTATAATATTTTATGTTGTAGCTCTTAAAAGGTTGAGTTTTTAATGCTGTCTGTTTCTGCTTAGAAACAGTATGATGTTTACACTGCTGTGTATTTAATACAGCAGTGCTTAATAACACTGTTTTCAAGTCATAAATGCTGTTTCACGGCATTTTTCTAAGATTAGCTTCTATCATAAAAATGAAGTTGTACCTTTAGAAGGAGGCCCATTTAGCATTCATTGCACAAGATTAGAAGGAACTTTCAGATATGTGGATTTCATGCTGAGCCAAATGAGGTCAGTGGAAGTACTCCCCCAGACTTCGGTCAGTGTTGGACCACACGTGGTAATTTAGGGACTGACATTAGTGCTCAACACAGCCCTTTCTTCTTGACTCCAGGTAATAGTGGCAGATGACAAGTTATAACGCAAACATCCCAGTTCTTCTGTGGAACAGATGTCAAGCTTGGTCTCCACTGGACACCTTGGTCTCGCTACAGGTACTGCAATATTTATTGCAGCCAAGGCCAGAGCCATTTTGAAGCTGGAGCCACCAGCTGTGTGAAATGAAATGTATTCAAAGCTGCTAACAGTAAGAAATTAAATACAGACTACAGCAGTGTCTGCCAACGTATTGGGGAGTACCATAATGGTGGCAGCCAGCTGAATTTGAGATGGCAGCAATCTGACATACCCCTGTCACCAACTCAGTGATTCACTACTTAATTTAGCTTTTTTTCCCCTTAATTGTATCAACTGTCATCATTCTACCATTCAAGACTGAGGAAGGAGAGAGGGGGAAAGAGACCAGGCACTAGAAGGTAGCATCTTGGTAAATATAGCCAAGCAATTTGTCCAAGGCCATTCTGCATCAAGTGGTGTGGCTGTATCGAGGTGCATCTGACTAAGATGTGGATAAGAACAGTGTATAAATACGAGAACAAATACTTTGGGAAACAAAGCTGCATCTCTTGTGACCTAGTTAGGGACAAGGAAAAAATGCGATGATACAAAACTGCAGCATAAATCTTCAATTCCCAGTGCTTCAGAAGGTTCAGACAGTTGTTGGCCTTCCATCCAGGAACTGAAATGCATTGACAGCATTTTGTCACATCACAACACATGAACAAACAAGAGCAGTGCACATAAAGAATGAGGGAGAGCTTAGCCTTCTGTTACCCAAGAAACAACTTACTGAGACAGATTTCCTGCTTAAAAGAAATGTGTTGAAGAGTTGGTACAACCAGGCTAAAGAACAGATGTTTCTCCAGGGATATAGCTCTGCCAAGGCATTAGAGGAAGACTTTGCCCCAACCTCAGGAATTGCTACAACCACTGGACATTGCCTGTTTTTGTGGAGTAGTCCTCACCCCCTGCCCAGTGTTTATCACAACCATTTAGCCCACTGGAAAAGGAAGGAGGTCCAAAATACACTCTCAGGACTAAGATAATTAAAAACCATTTCTATCTCCTATTCTGGCCACATGGCTGATGTGCAGCACAATCATCTTTGAAAAAGGATCATTGTTGGAGAGATTGGGAAAATGTAATAGTCTGAGTCAAAGTGACTCACCCACACAGGAAAAGTTTGACCGAGCACCAGCTCAATTTGTGAATTTTCACAGACCTGGCCTTGATGTTTAGAACACTGTGTAAGATGTCTGATGTTATGGGTAACATTAATTTCCTAAAAATTAAATTTAAACTCATCCATGAAGCAGAAACAACAAAAAAAGACATGGTATTTTTCTTTCTGGAATAGTGTGGTGTTTCATGTTCTTACACTGATGTGTTTAATTAACACTAGAATGTCTTTACAGAGTTTGCCATGTAAGAAGTTTTTGTAGTGACTGCTAAAGCCTTAGAAACTTCATTCTTGTGCCACCTGAAGTAAATTTAGCCTGAAATTTTTGTTCCACGATGATTCTCATGGGCTCCAAACTCAGTGCTTACCATACTAACAATAATCTTTAATGTCTCCAGACTCTAACCACGTTCGTTGTTAACCTTCAGTCACAAAGTAATGAGATGCATCAGACATCATCAAGCTGGCCTAAGGGGTTACAAATTTGGATGAGGGCCACATACTGTACTAATTGCTTCTAATAAATTACATATTTCAGGAGGGACATCATGATTTTAATCATTTATTCTGCATGTTGTTTCCTTTGGAGAGAAGAACAAGCAGGCACTAAACAAGCAGAGCATCTGAAATTCATGGCAGAAGCTAGAAAGAGCTCATTTAATATCAACCATCATTGTAAATACTAGAATTATGCATGTATCAAATCCCTGGGTCTGAACACTTTGGGAAAAGCCAGTGAGTTCTGGCTGTTTTAATGACTCAAACCAAAATAATGTCTTTGAACGTTCCTTAGATTTATAACAGCTCTGATTTAATCCCATTTCAAATCTTGTAGCTGGGGCCAAGCTCAGGAAAAATACTTTGTTTTTATGCAAAGAAAAATACATTAAGAGGGGAATTTAAAGCATTTATTTCCCAAAAGGCTGAGGGAAAACAGTCAAATGTACCTCTTACTTGTTTGGGGAATGACTTTAATTACGATTTCATGGCTCCTCATTGCAAAGGTGGTTCAGTAAACAGAGACAGCTACAATAACTTTCTTTAAAGCTTGCTGAAATTAGTCCTGATCTGATCTGAACAGCCTCTTGCAGAGTGAACTACGGTGAGTGAAGTTTTCCTATTTCCCTGACCTCTAGCACATCCAGGCCAGCAGACTCACTGCTAATGAAATCCTCAAATCACTTGGGAATGTGCGCTTCCTTCACAGGGGGAGACCTTGATGGTATTTAAAGAGCCACTAGTATTAATAGCAATAGCTGGTAGGTAACGTGGGGATTTGGGACCTCTAGGGAGCAATGCAGGTTTGGGAACAGCTCAAGCTGTCTTCTGTCAGTCTCTGTAAACCTTGCTTCCTGTCACTGCTGTCTGCATTTCCTTCCAAGGATGAGCTGAGCTACCAAACAAAGCATGGCTACCTAGGCAAAAGGAAATCTGCCTCAGCACAAAGTGTGCCCTGGAATGGAAAGCCCAAATGTGCTCTTCAAGTGGTAATGCAACACCAAGGAAGCACCATTACCTGGGCTAAGTGCAACCCACTTCTGCCTTGGCAGTCTAGGGCAGTCTAGGATGCCTTCACTTGGTCCCTCTCTATCTGGGAGGATTATCATCTAATTTTAGACTTCTCTGGCAAATGTGAGGGTAAAAAATGAGACTCCAGCAAGAGTTCCAGGAGCTCCTGTAGCCCACCAAGCAGAAAAATGAAGATATTTCTAAAGATGCTGTTTGTGCTTGGATGGATGGACAGATCTTTGTGCTAAAACAGCTGGATATCTACTTTGAAAAAGGATCAAAGGATTCCTCTTGCTTTTGTCATACAGAACAAGAAACAGATTAGTAAATAGGAAAAAAGGGGCCTTACATAGTGAGAACTGACTGGAAAAGATTGCCCAAGGTAAAACTGGTGAGAATTCAAATTGCAAAACATTCCTGTGGCTGTTTTTATGCTACTTTCCATAGGGAGGTCCAAGCCAACCTTCACACGTGAAGAAGAAGATTGTAAAGGATGAGAAAATTTGAAGTTCAGGCATTAAACCCCATAAATAACAGAAGAAAAAGTGAGGCAAAGAGAAGAACTAGAGGTGATGAATCTCCAGTTAAGATTGCTGCTAAACATGGAAAAAAACTGGGACAAGAGGTGAATCACAACATACAGAAAATATGATGGATTTGTTTGGTGCAATCTTCAGATACTGACTTTTGCCAACATTGCACACTACATACCAACGTGGAATTAACAAACACTAGTGGGGCAGGTTAGGAAAAGAAATATCTATGAAAGCAAAATGGAGAACCTCTTTGACATCCATTAGGTTTGGTAATATAACACTAAGAAGCACACCATGCTGAGCTGTTATCTGGTTGGCTGTCTGAGTCCCTCTCCAGATTACTACTTAAATCAATAGCTCTCACATTGATTTTTCCAGCACACTGTATTCCAGTAAAAAGAACAATGCTCTGAGATGAGTCAGCTATTTGCTCTGGTTGTAGGAACTCTGGTGTGTTTTCATTTAGGAAAATAAAAGCAGGAGCCAAAGTACACACAGATACAGAGTAATAAGAACCTGCCTGTTGCACCAGGTTTGCTACAGCTTGCTGCAGCAGCCACAGCCTGGCCTTGAGCTAGAGGAAGCTTCTGTAATGATGAAACTGAAATATTTGGGGATGATCTTAGACAGCTAATAATGTTGAATTTTAGTTTAGTAAGTGCTGTGGCAGAAGGGGAAAATATGCCCACACAGATATCCTATAACAGAACCACAGAATCATAGAATGGTTTGGGTTGGAAGGGACACTGACGAACGTCTCATTCCAGCCCCCCTTCCATGGGCAGGGACACCTCCCACTAGACCAGGATTCTCAGAGCCCCAACCCTGCCTTGGACACTTCCAGGGATGGGGCAGCCACAACTTCTCTGGGCAATATGAACCCCTCATCTGGGCAATTTAACTAAGAAGTTGATCTCCATATATTTACCATGACAGGTAAAACCCCAGCAGTACTGCATTTCCACATGTTGCATATATTTTCATGTATTTGGCTGTTTCATGTAACATGTACCATAGCTTTGTTATTGTAACCAGTCACCACAGTTGTCTGATGTTGCTTCTGCTCTTTTCAACCGTGCCAACAATTTCCCATTTTATATGGGTTCCATATAAACCACAACATGCACATTCACTTCCTTTTTCTTTCTCCTGCCTTAGCTATCAATTCAGAAATCAGCAACCTTTCTCTCACACAATTTTGTAATTACTTCAAAAATTTACAAAAACTGCAACAAAATTATTTCCACCTACTTGGAGGGTTGGAGTCAGGCTGAAGCATGACTCTGCCCACAGTTTATTTGATCCCTCTCTGCTGCAGGCATAGAGCAAAGTTCCTGCCATGGCCCCTCATCTCTCCCACAGCTCTCTGCACACCTCTGCTGTCTCAGCTTCCATGTTCAGTTCCACTGCCTGCAAGCTTGGCTTGTTTCTGGGAACTTTGAGTTAACAGCAGGTATAAACTACTAAAATGCCACAGAAGTTAACAAGTGAAAATATTTGTCCCTCTTCTCCACTCCATTTATAATCTCCAGCTTAAAATGTAAGGTACCAGAATACAGTCTATCCCACCTTCCATTAGTAACAGCATCAGAGGGTAGGGAGCAGACAAGGGGCTGTAAAGAATTTTATTTTTTAACTTTACTGTGTGTTGAATACCATATTATGAATCTACTGAAGGAAAAACAGTGCACAGGAAATATATATATATATGCTCAAAGTTGAGGAGGAGTGTGCAGACGGGAAGCCTGTTATTCTGAAGATACTGTTGAACAGTGTTATCTTCAACTGCTATAAAACCAGAATAATTTAAATCGTTATGAAACTGTATTTCTTTGGGGAAAGCTTTGTGTATTTCATAGCACAGTGTATTTTACATTGCTATATGTTTGCCTCACAGTCTCTTATTCCAAACAACAATAAAAAAAATCATGTTTTCATACCAGTGAAAAGGAAGAATAATGAATTTCCCACCAGGTAATTTTTGAGTTAAAAAGAGTCATTAATGACAGTAACAGTATGGTAAAGCTGGAGCAATCCAGCCTGTTTACAGGAAGGGTTATCAACTTCCAAATGTCCACTTGTGGATCTAGGAGTATGGTGTAATTTAGGATGCTGAGGGATGGAGGAGAGGCATTTTGTGCTCTGCTTTGTGCTGTTTGCAAGGTATTTCAGGTTAGTTGTGATATCTTTTGTGAATCACATGCTCTCCTACTGTTCCCTGAGAGTTAAGCTGATATAGATGTGAACCATGCCAGGCACTCCCCCAGGTCTCAGCAGGGTGTGACAGGTAATGCTCAGTAGGCTGCTTTTCCTCAAAGGAGCTATGAGGACCTGTTTTACACTACACCTCATTTGCACAGTATTCAGTTTAGGCTTGTACAGCAAAATAACACAGCAGTGAGATCAATAGGTATTGCTATCCAGACAAAGCATTTTCCTCCCAGAGAAAATACTGTAATTGAACATACTAAGATTGATTGTGATATCCAGCACACAAACTTCAGCCCATTTTGGCAAACAGACAGTCTTGCATGGCAACTGAGTGATATTTTAACTGTGGCTAGGACAAGTGTTAGAGAACTGAAGCTACACGATGGGATAGATACAACTGGCTCATTGCCTCATGACAGCAGCAGTATTTCACACAAGAAATCAGATATCCCACCATTTCTGCCAGGTAATAAATTGTGTTAAGCAGACAAATGGAAATTTATGCATTCATTATCCATCAATAGACACCAGGCAGGATGGTCTTTAGACTGCAGTCTGAAAATAATCCTGCTCTGACAAGTGTCAGTCAGAAGTGCTGGTGAATCACCACAGATCTTGCTTCACTGCAAGTGCCATCAAGTCAAATTCTGTTCAGAACTACATAAGAAGCAAGGCCTAAATGTAGCTGTTCTGATCCCAGGTGATATTCCTGCTGCTTTTGTACATATTCCTAAAAAGCATGTTAGTCCTCAAAACTTTTACCAAGACTTCTTATTTTTCCTTATCTTCCCAAGAAACTTCACATACTCCTTTATGGTCAGATACCCAGCCCATGGTTTTGGTTGTTCTCCTTTTCCCAGCTGCCTGGAAAGAGAGGCAGAATATGGGGAAGTGGTTTCAACTAAGAAACAGAGAACTCTGTGGGGCCAGCACCAATAGCATTTACATATTCAAAAAGCTCTGTTCATAGCTTGGCATTGAATTACCTGTTATAGCAAACTAATCAAAACATACTTTTCTCTTTTTTTTCCCCCTCAAAGAAATAAATTTGCCACCGCAGCAAGGTTCTGTGCTGAGGATAAAGAGATGTTCAGCATGAGGCAGGTGTTCCATGCCAGGCAGTGAGCGACAGCAGGGTGTGAAGGCAGCGATGGCTGGGCATGACCCTGCGGCAGCTGTGCCGCTGGTGGGCAGTGCCACCGCTCTGGCCCCGCTGTCCCCCCGCCACGGGAGCCAGGGAGCCACGCCAGGGGCAGGGCAGGGCCTCGCAGTACCTTTGAGGGCAGGTGGGGTGAAGACGCTCTGCTTCCTCTGCTTGGGAGAGGCGCTCTGCGACTGCGGAGGGACAAAGCAGAGAGAGGCAGTGAGAGACGGGCGCAGGGAGAGCGAGCTCTGCGCTCGGGGCAGCCCGGTGGGCGCACATCTGGGAGCTTCCAAGGAAAACGTGTCGTGTACTGATGCCAGCCCCGGGCTTTCATGGGTACAGGGAAACTAGGACAGAAATATGTGTTTAATGGACAACCTTTATGACTCCCAAGCAAGACAGACCCGATACTGCTGAAAATAACCCTGCACTCTGTAAAAATATAGTTAGACATAAAATTAGGATGGCCTGTGCTTTTAACAGCCCGTGTAATTGATTCTCACAAGGCAAATAAATGTCTACGTATATTAAAATAGTTGCAATTAGCCAACATTCCAATTACAGTGTAATTAATGATTATATATAAAAGGTAGTACTGAAATATTAATATATACATTTTAATATAAACAAGTGATAAACCCCTCCCCCTGTACATTTTATTAAACCTAAGATAATAATTTCAGCAGCCAGTCACTCAGCCTTTAACTGAGCCTCATTTGAGTGTTGCATTTAGACACAGTTAAACTTTTTGTGGCCCCAAAATTGCATCTATGCACGAAAGACAAATTATTCCCAAATAATGGTAGTAAAATTGCCCATAGAGCAATAAGAATATTACTGTATTATACCAATAGACATAGAGTAATCATAATATTACTACACTATACCAATGTTTAATTAATAAAAGCTAACTGGAGCATGTTCAGTGCTAAAGCAGAGCAGCTTTTGCAAAATAAAAGCAGCTAAATTGGTGTCAATATTATACTAATATGAATTGGTATTATACATAAAAAGGACAAGAAAGCCTCATATACTACACCCTCAGCTAGCTTTGGAAGACATAAGCACCATATCACACTACTAACAGAAAGGTTAAGGAAAAACTGTGTGTAGCCAAGCTGTGTTTCCCCACCTAATTTTAACAATTTCTAGTTGTAGTAATGATGTTGCCTTTATCCAAACATTTGCTAAAAATGTCTAATATGTGTACCATGAATTTTAATCAGATCTATTTTTTCATGGAACATTTGAGACATTTCACACAGGTAGGGCTAATCCTATTACCTTAACTTATCACAATGGATAGAATGATAACATTTATAAATAAAATATTGTCTTTGGAAAGAGACAGCTATTTATAAACACTATGGGATAGCTTGGTGAACCTCACACCAGTAAATCTTTGTAAGTTTGTGTTGGAGTTCAAATTTGAACCAATCAATACCTCCTGCTGCTATTTAAAGTGCTGCCTGCTGCTCTGAGCAGTGGGTGAAGGAGAAAGAGATCAGGGAATTGGAGGAACTATGCAAGGAGGGGTTAGAAAATGAGATTGGAGGAGCCAGCTTTTAATTCTTGTGCAGACAACATCACTGAACGGTCTGCTGTAGGCTTGACAAGGGATGGAGAGGGTGGGGATGTGTTTGAATGTGCTTGTGGCCCAGCAGTGACCTGCAGGGTCACCTTGGCTTTGCTGTGCTCTAACAGGGCAGGGCAGCAAGGCAGAGGGGAAGCCTGCCTCTCCCAGCTCCCTGCTTCAGCAGGAAGGGAGAGCTGGCAGATCACACAACACGGCTTTGAAAATGAGGGTTCTTGAAAGGCTGTGCTACTGCAGATGGCAGGACAATGTAAATAAAAGTATCAACCAGGATGAATCAGTGAGTGTCCCAGAGTTTTTAACAGTAGAATTATTTTAACAATAAATACGTTAAAAGAATAAAATCACTTACTTCTGCCTGTGAGATGTTTGTTCTCTTCTCATCTTTTTCTAGAGAAAAACATATGAAAAAAGTTAATACAGAATCATTTCTTGGTGCTAACCCTTGTAACTCTGCCATGAACCTACAGCACTGTTGTAAACAAGAAATTAACCTTCTTATTTACAGCTTTTCTTTCTCATTTGTGTGTCTCAGAAAGCCAGAGGCCCTGATTAGCATTTAGACACAAGCACTGCATCTGAAGCACTTAACTCCCATTTTTGATGGAGTTCCTTCAGCAGCAGGTCCTTTGTCCTGGCTGGCAGCAGGGCTCTGCTCTGCAAGTGGGGCTGTCAGGGAAAAGGGCTGCTTTGCACAGAGACTGAGCTTCCTTCCAAGGTCAGAAAAGGCCTGGGTGGAAAATGGTGTGAAGCAAACTCACAAGTTCTACTGCACTCAAATAATAACAAGACCCTCACCTTAGTTATCAATATACCAATACTAGTGCTGAAGACTGCCTCACAATAATATGCAAAATTAACAAAACAAAGCTTTACAAAGAGCAATCTTTACCTTAGAAATTTCATGACATTACCAGGCTGAAATTTTTCCTGAAGCTTCTTAATTTTGATGCCTTAATTTGCTTTAGACTGTATGCATGGCAGAATTGGCAAAACTTGAGATTTCTAATAAAAATAAGTGCCTCCGAGAATCTGTATGAACAACTAAGTAAGATTGTATGACACAAAGGAGGCTCAAGGTTCTTCCTAAACATGGTACGTAACCAATTTTTGTATGAGATAAATTATTTTGCTGCTGTTGTCTTCATGTGGTTAATGGCCAGAAAATATCTGCCTTCTGCTGATGATTTCACAAATATTTGACAAAGATGATTCAGGATATTTGATACACAGTAGTTTGGAGCTCTAAAATAAAATGTCATTAAAAACATAGACATCAATCTCTCACTGTTCCAATGGCATTCTAGAATTTTCCAGCTGCAGATATTAGTGTGTAATTTTCACTGAGGTGTGACAGATCTGTAAGCATAGGTCTGAGCAAAGAATCAGGTCTAGGCAATATCATTTCACCTGACTTATTCTCTAGACATTGGCTGCTTGTGGTGTGCTATGGGGATGAGCCATCCCTCAGCAGCAGCTGGATCGATCACATTTTCTATCACATTCTTTACCATTGGCTCTGTGCATCTTGCAAACATTAATTAATTTAACAGGTTTTTCAGTGTAAGTATTTCCCATTACCTCTCTCTGGAAGATATTAAAATCACTCATACTCAGGGTTAAAAGTGTAGTTGAAAACAGTGCTGATTACTAAAGCATGATCCCACAGATACAGAATTAGACAAGACAATTGGGAGGCCAGTTTCCTGCCATTGACATTTGTGTGAACTTTGGTAAGGTCACTGATCTCCTCCTGGACTTCCCTACCTGTAAATAAGTATAGCAGTGTCTATTTCAGTATGGAAGTGTCTATTCAAGTCCATAAAACACTTTAGGGTATGAAGTCAGGCTGGCTAAATGAGTGACTGTCCATGTGCTTGCAGCCTTTCTTATCGGTTGTGTACCAACACCTCAATGAGTTAACATCGGACTTTTTTTTTATTTTATTCAGGATACTGGATTCAGCTTAAATGCTGAAATTTTAATAAATCAGGAACTTTCAGCAAAGAACAATGAAAAGTAAGTTACGTCCCATTCCTTCCTGAAAAATCTAAATTTGTCCAGATTAAAAATATATTTTGTAAACCCAAGCTGACACTTGCATAAGGAACAAAAACTGACATCAGTAGCTTTGTTGTGTTTCAGGTCTTGATCCTGAGAATATGCACAACTCCAACCCTTTGGGCTTGCACATTTAGTGTTCTGAGTAATGTGACATAAAAATTGTCAGAACTAGAACATTTACAGCCTTTCCTTTCACCCAGAAGCCTTTAGGCAACTTTGGGAATAAGGACTGGTCCTGTACGGAGTTAGAGAAACCATTCATGTCCCCAGGGCAAATAGGGCTAGTGAGAAGCATCAGACAACATGGACATTTAAGAACAACCTATAAAAATCACATAAACAAACAATTTTCCTAATCAGTAAACAGAGATCAGAAAGTAACTTAATGGCCTGAAAGATACAAATTCAAGGCAGGAGCAGTGAAGTGTTTCAAGAGAGTTGAGAGATGAAGGGAAAGGTACAGCTGGCTGGAGATGAAGTTTGGGCAATGGTACATTTATTTTTGAGGACAGAAGGAGGATCACATGCCTATTTTTGACAGGTATTTTGATGGATAAGACTCAATCAAGAATATAGATTTTTAAGGAGAGATGACAAGGAATGGGAATAAGGGAAGCCTAAACCCCAGAATGCCATAGACTGAGGCAGAGAGAATAAAATAAATCCTCTGTGTATAGAGAGGAAGAGATGAAAGGCAAGGGGGATATGGAAGGAAGATAGAAGAGCTTGTGAGTAACTGAAGTAATAATGAGAGACAGGGACACTGAGGCTGTACCAACAGTAAAAGGGGAAATGTAGGGATGACAGAGAGCAGGGCTGGGGTGCAGTGTGGGCTGGATCTCAGTCAGGAGTTCTCTGCCTGGAAAAATACTTGGAGGCATCTTGGTCAAACTGAAGGGTTACATTAATAATTGTGTGAACATCCTTCCTTGGACAAAGAGGAGTTTTCCAATAAAACTTACAATGCTTTATAAAGTTACTTTATAAAGACGTTTAAATAAGTTAATGAAAACATGTTTTTACAGCAGTCTTACTAGTAAAGCATCCTTGTGAGAGTAAATGAAAGTAAGAATTAATGCTCTCCCTGCAAAAGGCCAGTACTGGCCTCAAGAGATTATGTAGAAAATCTCTGTGACAACAGATTTTTTTTTTGTGAGAATGGAATGTACAAGGTAAAAAACCCCATCATAAGTTAGCAACCACAAATCAGACATTTCCACCACTGGAAGTCAAACAAGCCATGCATCTCTCACCCTCAAATCCCTCTCAAATCCATTGACAATTATAAACTGAATTTCTTTAGTGAACTCTTAGAGCATAAATTCATCTTAAGAAGAACCAGGAAATAATCAGAAACTAAATCACAAATATCAGAATGTGATATCACTTGATTCACAGGGCAGAATGAAATTTCTGGTTTGTCAACATCCTTTAGTTCCCATTGACTATTGTGCAGGCAGGACTCTGCTCATAAAAAATCATAGTTATGCAGGATGAGAAATTCACTTTTAATGCTTATAACAGCAATTATATCATGGGGAATGTGAAGAGATCAGCTGTTTCTCTTATATATGAAAGGAACTCCTTGCTCTCAGTAGGTTACTTCTTCCTACAGGTTTGCTGTTCTTTTGGGGCCAGAAGGGAGGAAAATGATATTCCATCTTCCTTCCTCAGTCTGTAACATTGTTCACAGAACACAATATTGCTGTACTGTATCCCAAATCTCAACATATAGCTTTTTTCCAGTTTAACTTATTCTAGGTTGCTCTAATTACTAATAGGAATCTAATCAGTCAAGTAATTTCTTGATAGTTTTTGTGGTTTTGTTTTAAAGAGGCATAACAGAAATCATATGAGGACCTGAGAATGGGTTTGTACATGCCCAAGAGGAGGTAATGCAAAAATAAGGCTGGAACTTTGTTTAGAGACTTCTTTACACCCATACTGAGGAAAAAGCAGTTGAGGACTTTCCCTTGTGCTGGGTGAATAATGTTTGAGCCTAGAGTGAGCCTTACCTCGTGTAGGCTGGAGCATCACCTGGCAAAATAAACAGGATTTAAGGCTTTTTTCTGTATCCTCAGATAAATAAATATGCAATGAAGGGTTCAGTCTAAAGGGTATTCCCATCAATCCAGATATGTGCACAGATTTTCTGAAATAAAGCCTTAGTTTTTTAAGGAAAGTCACTGTAGTAGCCCATCTGCCTGCACAGACCCCCTTTCAGAATCAGAGTTCTAAGCTTTAGCCTTTATCCAGGGCAAAATCTCCCCCACTTGCAGGGAACCTGCCAGACCTGGCCCGACTATATTGCTGACATAAGTTGAAGAAACACCAGGGTGCTGTCTCCCAAACTGGACTGTTAGCAGAGGTCTTTGGTTCTTTATTGGCACATCCCCCCAGCTGAGCTGATCTAAGGAGCTGAGCTCCCCCAAAGGTGTCCTTATTTGAAGCCAGAGAAGAACCCAGAGGAAGGAGGCTGATTGTAGCTGGAATGAAATCTGTTTGGTGGTGCAGATCACTTCTTCCATGGATCTGCACTGCTGTGCAAACATCATGTCCGGGCTGGGGGAAGCTTTGTGGTCGTTTTAGAGTGAGATCAAAATTCATCTGCCTTGCTTCTCCCCCTGGATAATGTTAATGCACTTGGAGCAGCCATGCAGGGCAAGGGGTGACCTGTTTTAGAAGAGTTGGCCTCTGACATCACCCATGGGCTCTGCAGTGGTCTCATCCAGCAAAGGCTTATCTCATCCAGATAAGTACCCTGCTTGCTTTTCCCTCAGCAAGAGCAAATAAAAGCCTTTCCTGTAGGGCTTCAGTCAGGCACTGGAGAAACAGAACAGGTCAGAGAGGCCAGATTTTACACAAAAGAAACTCAGTAAGAGACTGGTATAATTGTTGGAGAAAGCTTCTTGTAGAGAGTTTGGAATTTTCCTTGGGAAAACACAGCCGAGCAGATAAAAATCACAGGGGCTGACAGGTTTGGACTCAGGCAATTTTAGAAACTAAAACAGGAAAATAATCCTTCATTCGCCTGCCATTTAGTGGCAGAAAAAGGTGGCATTTTCTGAAACATACGTTTCAGTCATTTCACATTTCAATTCTGCATCAGTAAAATAAAAAAAATATTTTTTATGTACCAGTTTACCTTGCTGGTGTTTGACCACCACATGGTATTTGTAAAGCAAGCTCATTGAACTCTGATTTAGAAACTGACCGACATAATACTTGTTTTTTCTGCTATCACAACTACTTGCCTTTCCTCTAGAAGACATAGCAAGATCAAAAAGTATTTAATGTTTTCTGTTTGCCAGAGTCCTAGCAACATATTGCCACATCAGCTAGCATCTCATCTCTTTTTACCAAACCACTAAGGTAGGAAAAGGAGAAGAATTCAGAAAAGACCATCATAGAAATGCTTACACAGTTAATTCTTTGATTTTTGCTTGCTGGTTTTTATTTGCCAGTGTTTATCAATAAGAACTTGACTATGGGTTTAGATGTCATTACATTTAATTACAAAGAAATATCCTGGTAAGCCCTCCTGGAGTGAGTATACGCTTCTGAAAATATTCCCATTGCAGGAACACCTCATTAGACTCCCGAATGCAGCTGCTGTGGCAGGCATAGCTGGGAGCTCTGCTCCCCTCCTCAGTCAAGTGCTGACAAGAGAGAGCGTGTGCTGGGCTGCTGCTGCATCTCACTCACTAATCAGCATCTAAATTACTGCCTGGCCCTTGAGGGAGCACTAATAACAAGATTTGTATAGCAAGCATTAATGAAAACATAGGGCAGAGAGGAATTTGCTATGTACAGAGGCATTTGCATGCCTATCTACCCTGTCAGGCGCTTGCAGCTCAGGTGTGGGGTTTGGGGAAGGTCCCACACTGTGCTGACAGCACTGTCACCAGGGGACCTCTCGTCCCTCTGTCTCAGAGAGACATAGCACAGCTTTTCCCAGCTAGCTCCTGTCTCTAATCAGCCTTTCATACTTCATTAAAATACTGCAGGCCAAATCAATCTGCTCTTTGGGCATTTAATTTTTTTTTCACAGATAAATCAGTTATTTAAACAGCCCAGTATTTCCCACCTTCAGTATTCAAGTAGCCATTACTAGTACTGAGAGTAGGGACTGCAATTGCCTTTGTTAGACCAAATCCTTCCTAATGGTGCTCCAAGTCAGCTACTAAATGAAAAGGACAATCATCCTTTTCCTCCTGATGCTCACAACAGCATCTGATCCAAACATCCCTGATCATACAGACAGTATCTAAGGACCCACCCAAGCTGCACAGCGATAAGAATATGAAATAAAACCACCTTTCATGAGCTACGCAGATGAAAATTTATTTAAAACTTGCATTCTGGTAAGCATAATCTATTTTGGAAGAAACTGGAGACATTACAAACCTCAATTGTGAATCTGAATGTATTTGTTTACATCACATGATTCCCAGAAGTGAATTATAGTGCCTGATTCACCACCTTGCTATTCCAGATTCATGCCAGACTCACGGAAATCAGTCTCATTTCACTGGCATTAAACTAGAATACAAGACTGATGAATCAGGTCTGAAGCCTTACCACAGAGCAATCATGAATTATTACAACAAGCACAAAAATCATCCTTCTCCTAAGCATTTTGTTCCAAATTTTTCATTCTCCCTCCCTAAAATATAAATATTAATATGACAAATTCTAAATAAGTGTCATAAATCCAATATAGCTTCTCAAAATATATATTGAAGGAGAGTTGAAATATAATTATTTTCTCCCTTCTTAAAAAAGGACTAAATTTTCTGACTCTTGTCTTGGTGTTGCACTTCTGCCTGATTTTGTGGTCTTCTGGTTGCTGCCAGCTCTGTAAAGATTTAATCTGATTCTGTCCTGGCTTTGAATGACTAGGCATAAAACAGGTTTAGTGGAAAAACCTGTCATAAATAGTTCCACGCAGAGTTTTCTTTTTCTGAAACACAAGGGGCCCTGTCCTGCTCCATGAGAGAGGGGCAGGTGAGCAAGGCTCTGAGTTCCTGATGTGAAGTCCTGGGTCCATGATATGGGGAGAATTCCAGAGCTGGAAGGTCTTCCCAGAGAGGTAATCAACCCAGAGAGAAACACAATGAAATAAACATTCTGTTTGGACAAGTAATGTAAAGATTGGCTCTAATTCACAATATAAACAATGCTAGACTTGAAGACGTTTTCTTCTAGTTGCTTTCTAAGCAGCACAGACTCCTCTTTGGTGAAGGAAATGAAGACAGCTTCCAAAGAACGACTGATTGAATAAGATTAACCAGGAGGAGGTAAGTACTTTATTTTTTCTTTTGATCTCTGAGATGAGATGTTTTCTGGACCAACCCAAAATCTCTGACTAAATTACCAGGAGTGATCTGAGCTAAACTTTCAATGGAATTTGCAGCTGATCAGTGTGGACTCCTGGCATCAGGGAGGAACCTCTGGCAGGACCACAGCGTGTCACTGTGGGCAGAAGCTCTGGATCAGGGTTTGCCTCCACATGGCTTCGAAGATCCCTAAAATATACTCTTTCCAAGGAGATACCACTTATTTAACAGCAAAGTACTTCTTTCTGTTTCCAGCATGACAGAGTTAAGCTCAATCAGAAATCTGGGGTTCATCAGTGCCTCGTTCCACTGGGTGTTAAGGGGAGCTGAGTGGTGTTACAGGCAAAATGAATCCCACAGGAGTTCAACACATGCCCAGAGCAAATCCTGCACCAGCAAAACAAGCTGGGTGAAAGGGAATGCTGGAGAGAAGTGAAAGACAATCATTTTATCACTGACTTTACTAGGCCATAAGCAACAGCAAGTTGTGCCATTGACTTAAAAGTCAGTACTTTATCCTATATATACAGCATGAATTGGTTAAAAAAAATAGAAAAAAGGCAAGATACTTTTTCATTTAATAATAAACTAGTTCTAGAGTTAGTGCAACTGGGAAAGAACTTCAGCCATACATAAACTACCTCTTAGTCAAAACTCTTGCCCATTATCTAAACTAATAACAGTCATATCAATATTCATTACACCATTGAATGTCCAGGTTAATACATTCAAATAAGTAAAAATAAAAGAGTCAAACTGAAGAAAACTGCTGGGATTACTGATGTGAAATTTAAAATCCTTGGTCTGTTGGGAAAGCTGTTGGTAAACTCGGGTGTCAAAATGAGTAAAGTAAGACTTAAAAGATACATGATGGTCTACATATGACCCTTTTATGCACAGCCACTTAGAATCATTAAAATTTCCCATTTAGATTGAGATATACATTAGGAAAAAATCCCTTATTCTTGCAGCAAATAAATGTAAACCAGGAAGATACTGACTGTGCATGAACCAGAAGGGAACTGGACAGCCATCATTTCTGGGTGCCCCAGGCAGTGCTGGAGAGCCAAACCAAACTACAAGCAAACCTTAGAAGATTAGACTTTCACAGACATACAGAACAAGGCAAAGGACAAAGACTGCAAAGCAGACCTAAATCACAGTATGTTGTCTCAAAGTTGTCCAGCTGTGTAGGAGAACTCATCTCACTGTGAGGTTACATTGACATAGGGGCTATTCTGACGCGACAGCCGTCAATAAAGATTTTATCTTTGCTGTATGGACCAAGGGCAGTTTCCACACCCACAGCATACTCTCACCCAGCCTGACAGCTGGCAGTGAGAGACAAGACTCACATGAAGGAAATAGGAGAGCAGTGGAGATAAAAAAGGGTTTTAAGAGGTCAGAAGAAGTCCAGAGCTGTTGAGAAGCCAGCAAATACTCAGAGAAACAGATTCAAAGAACAGAAACAAGAGAGTGCAGTGAGTTTCCCCAAGTAAAACAAACTACCAGACTACTAAATTTTTGTTAATGATTGCTACTGTTTTACCAAATGTACACAACCCTCATGCTCAAAAAACTTCCCAAGCTGCTTGCAATTATTTTGTACATTGCCGAAGCCATAACTGATTTGTGACAAGGCTTGACAGTGTCATTAGGTACTTTCAAATACAGAAGGAAGGCAAGCACCTTGAACAGACAGCTGCCCAGGGCTGAGTCTATCAGTAACACTGGATGGTATCAGTAAAGTGCTACTTTCCATCTGCTTGCTTGCTTTGGGTTCAGTCTGTGTTCAAACGACTGAAGATCTAAATACAATACTGAGGCAAAGATCATGAAGTAAGCCCCATGATTACATGAAATATAGTGCTAGCAAATCCAAGGATAAACTTTTAAACCATTTTCTAATAACTTCATGTGCAGGAACCAGTTGTGATGGAAAATGGCTCAGAATTGACCGACTGATTGTAATTTTTTGTATCAGGGTTACAGCTGCAAATGCCATCACTGTGAGTGGTTCCTTTCTCGGCTGGGAGCTGGAGGACTATTCTAAGCTCTAAAATAAAAACCAGCAGCAGCAGCCAAAACCAAAAAAACTCCAGCCAAACATTTCTTAGCATGCTATATAGCTCATAAAACCATTTAAAATGTATCCTCTCTGAATGTGTTTGTACATTCTGGAAAGTGACATTTGCCATGGGAGAAGAAAACATACAAAACAATAAAATTTTTCCTTAGCCAGTGATTATTATTGCTGCCTTAGCAATTTCCTTCCTTTTGGAATAATACCTCAAGGATTTCAGTAAGAATGTTTTCTAAAGGTAGTCCTGGCCAGCTGCTTGTGGCTTGCTTGTGGTTAGCATGCACATGCAGAGATCTCCTCACATACGTGTATCATCTTACACGGGAATTGAGTCAGCTACTAATAATAGTTCTTCTTGGGACCCTTTGGGACCCTTTTTTACAAAAAAGAAGGGGAAAATATCAGTTTTGTAAAGCCATTGTTGGGTTTTCCAAGCTTTCAAAGAGTCAGCAAAAGCAGGTTCCATAATCTCATTCTTGCCTTAAGCACAACTAGGTGGGCTGGAACAGCCCAGGGGAATCACTGTCAGCTTAGAATAAGTCAGTTGTAATTTCCAAAGGCATTTTTCAGAGTTTCTACTAACCTTAGTACATAGCAGAGACAGAGGGGACCATGGTTTTTGTTCCATCTCCATCCATACTGTCACAATCAGAAACACCTTGCTGTGATTCCTTTGGGATGAGCCACATGTCCGATGGGATATGCTGTACACATTAAGCCTAAGTCACACACCAGCACCAGCATTTCAGGAGGCTAGAGAGCACACCTCTTAACAGTAACAGCCTGCTTGTCTACTGTATTTCAAAAACACACAGTAAAAATCTAATGTTGGCCAGGATCAAAAAATCTGCCAGGTCATACATAATTCTTTAAAGGAAAAACTTTTCTCCCTTACCCTCTGTTCTCCCTCTGCCCTCCCTCCATTTCCTTTTAGTTCATCAGTACAATTCCACTTGGAAGAGAAAAAGATACAGACTAGCACTTAGTAATGCAAACGGCTTGCTTTCAAACCAACTGGGCTTTTAGGTTAAATGGCTCCCTGATTCTGCAGTTGTCCTGCAGATCCTAATACAAAAGGGAAAAAGCAGAACAAGCACTTCAGCTGATCCCAGAGAAGCTACTCTATGGAGCTGGCCAAGGAAAGAGCAGGTCAGCTTCATCCAAATCTTTGCTTTCTACCACTTCAAAAACTTCAGAAAGACTTGAAGGGAGTACTGCCCTACATGCCATTGAGTGGTGGAGGTTCTGTGCAGAACTCTTTTGGTTATGGGATGTCCAGGTACCAGGATAAGCCATGTTGTAGGGTGCAATAGAGCTCACTGCTGTACTGAACTTTCAATCTGCCTTGCTCATGGTCATTTTCTGTGTGACTTTCTCTGCTTGCCTTATCAGAACGAAGGACATGGCCTCAGGTAGAGAACACAACCTTTACAATGCACCTTCATCTTCTTAGCACTGCTGACTCTCTTAGTGCAGTTGTTAATTTGTTAGTGCAGTTGGGTTCCACAAGACAGATAATACCAAGACATCCATTCTCTGTGGGACACTTGCATGCTGGGTATCCCAGGGAAAACATGGACAAAGAAGGATCAGGTCGCTGTGCTTTATTCTGCTACTCTGATAGTCTCTTGATACTCCAGTAAAGACATTTGAGAAAAAAAATCAGAAGTGATTTTAGATACAGACACAGGAAAAACGTTTTGAAGGAGAGAAGGAGAAAACAGAACTCCTTTCAATAGACATAAAGCTTAATTCCACCCCAGAACTGCTCTGGTTACTGTAAAAAGAGGCTTAACTGGTCCATCTGATCTTGTTTCCACCAGCTGATGACACAGGCAGCTCAGACTCACAGGAAAGCACAGCTAAGCTCTGCACCTCCCTGCACTCTCACTGAGTCTCTGCAGCCTTCTGTAGTTGGCAAAACCTTTCAGGACTGATACATTCAACTTGTTTAGTCTCTGCTAGCTTTAGGTCTAGATTCATTAAATTCCAACTTTTCATGTATTTTGAAGTGAAATTTTAACGTTGGTTATGCCACATAAAGAGTTAAATTTTGTCTCTAAAAGCTCAATAAATGGGCTACCTTGATTGATGCTTTAAGTGCAACCCCTTCCCAATATTCTGAACATAATGAGGTTAGTGCTAAAAGCTGGATTCTCTCTCATCTATCTGCATTATCTATTTATTCCACACACGTCACCATGGTAAATGAGTGCTGCATTAAGTACTAAATAGCAGAGGTCAGAAAAACCCTGTGTTGTATTCTTTTCCCCTCAGCAAGGCTGAAACATCTATTAATGGATTTTAGTTTATTGCCTGATGTGAACTAAAAAAGTATATTGAACATATCAGTATTAGCACATTATTGAAGTTTGATTTTAACATAATCTCAGAACAATCTTGACATTCTTATTTTAAAAAGTTTGTCTTGTAATGTTTAAATGGACTTAATTTCAAATATTCTCTGAATTTTTTTGCCATTTAACACCCTTCCCCCAATACAAACAGAATCTTTGCCACAGGTTAACTAGACATATTTTGATCCAAATTCTTTTTTTTAAATACCATCAACACCCCAATTTGCATGCTTATCCAGTTGTATTAAATATAGCTAAATTATTTTGACTATAAGAAGTAATTACACCTAGGCACCTCCTTTTTTAACTAGAAAACTCACCGTCTATTCCGAATTCTCAGCAAAACAAACTATATGAGGTGCATAAGTATTTGGCACAGTGCAAATCTGTTAAGAGCTCCTCTAGCAAAACATTAAGCCTTATGAATGCAATAAAGTTTGAATCTGTCCAGTCAACTTCCTCACCAGGTCAGGCAGCCGTGCCCACTGCTCTTCCCTACCCACGGCACGGCTCCGTCGTGCTGTACACACAGAGGTGATAACAAATGTAAACATTCCAAAAGCTTATCAGGCCTGACGCTGAATGATCAGGCAGCTGGGGAGCTGTAACGTGAAGCCTTGTATATTAAAAAGAATTCGCAAATAATCTCCTGGAGTGGAAGAAGGTTGTTTCTATGGTGCTTTTGTATAAGGAACAAGGAAAACAGATGAAGAGTACAAGGTCCAGCCTCTAAAAATACCACATTTGCTTTCAGATAGTTCCACGGACATTGACCCTTCCAACACAAAACCGATGGGAGGCAGGGAGCAGGAGGAACAAGTAAAATCATGGTACACATTCGGGGTTTAGCTGCACTGGTAATTAAAAAATTATCTCAATTCATTTCTTGCGTATTCAAGGCTGGAACAAGAGTAATGGATTAATGCAATTTCACCCATACTGGGAGCAAGTAAAGCTTTTGGGGTTTCGGCTTCATGCCCTCTCTGCCCCATCTCACAGAGGGACAGTAGGCTCTGCTGAATGGGAGGGACTCTTCCTTGTTTTGATTAAATTTACTCACTTCAGCCAACTAGAAGAAACTAGCTCGTATGGGTCATGTAAAATGTACCTGTACAGTCAATCAATAAACACTGAAAATGAAGGAAGCATGGATAAAAATAAACATGAAAAATTCAGTAAAATAAGTGAATTTTGACCAGGGCATGTATAATAGCTTTTTGTTTTAACTGTCTCTGTGTAGCTGTCAGACCCTTCACTGTTTACTGACTAAAGAGACAGTCCAGACTCGATTTGGGCTCTATATGAAATAGTACGTTTCCTACTGTTTCACACTATGTGGTTTGCACAATTGTTAAAATATTCACAGGGAATGTTTCTATTTGTGAATTACTGTGTTCAGGACCACAAAAATTGTGAAAATATAGCTGGCTGCTTTGGTGCTAACCCTCAGTCTAGGCACAGCACTGCTCACTGCATCCCAACCAACTCAGGCCTTGTCCTCCAGCCTGCTGTCCCTACTGCACTGCAGGGAGCATGACAACTCTTTTGAGAAGCAATGACAGGGACATATAAAATCCTCATCCTCTTATGAAAATGGAGCACCTTCATGAAATGTTTTTTTACATCATGAGTGATGAACCGCC
>VWYO01006061.1:246279-267405 GCA_013400275.1 Rhadina sibilatrix
CTTTCTGGAGCCTGTGAGCTGTTCCTTCTGAGCTGAATAAAGGACAGCTTGAGCACAAGTTCTTGACTTTTTTTCTTTTTTGTTTTTTTATAAGTCTTTGAGCTTTCATTTTAGTTTTCATGGAGTCTGAAATCACACTGCTTATGCGTGAGGAACTTTTGCTGTGCCTTGCCACAGAGAATTCTGTGGGCCAGAACTGCAGAATAAATTCAGAGTAATATGAAAAAGCACGTGAGCACAGTGTAAGAAGAGGGTATGGTGTTTGCCACTGAGCATTTGCAGTCACATATCCTGCAAACAGCAGGATATTTTCAAGCACAGACATTTTCATCTCTGTTCTGGAACCCCTATCACCTGTCAGGTCTTATGTAATGTTTACTTCACATATTTCATTGTTTCACTGTGTCAGATAGTCCTTTCCAGTACAGGCTGAAAGAACACAAAGATCCTCTCTGCCTTGACAAGAAGTGCCTAATCTCTGAACATCCTGGTGCCATCAGTAATGTACACTGGGCTATACCAGCCCTCTGGTGCAAGGGGACACAAATGTTTTTTATTGCTTATTGAAATACCTCCGCAGATTCCTGGACTGATATAAAAAGAGACAGAATACTTAAATGGCATCTACATTTAGCATAAAGAAAGACCAACTAGTTTGCAAAAAAACCAGCTAGTGACAGTTTTTATTCACCTACTGCTTTTCTGAATGCTCTATTACCACATTAGAAGCCTAAATTTGCAATTGAAAACAGCTGCTATTTGGCTTACTCACTCCCTAGTTCTTGGACCAAAGTAAGCAGTATGTCCTACCAGAATCTCAATCGTTTGAAAAACATATCAGTTTCCATGAACTCTGAGATCAAGAGTTTTCTGCTGAAATTTTTCCCTGAGAAAGTGTAGCAGAACTGCTTGCCAATGCTCAGAAACACCTGCCTCTTACTAAGTAGGTCTTTTCTTGAGCTCAGTTTATCTTGTTTTGGAAGAGAAAAAATATATGACCATTAGACCTAAACCCAAACATATTCATTCACCTAGAAGCATGATCCAACTAATATTAGTCACAAACCTTAATGCTGGGCAAAGGACTCACATTAATCCCATCAAGAATGTGGTGCTGGAACAGTTTGTATCAGCAGGAAAGCACATCTGACTGTGGTAATGAGATTTATTGTGCAGGGAAAGTCCGGGAGTGTCTAAAACCAATTTAGCATAAAAACCTCAACTACTTTGGGTTGTCATGGAATTGACAAAGGTGTAAGGACAGATTTTCCTCTCACCACTCAACTGACTGTGTTGTTTGCTGCTGCACTAAATACTGCCCATGAGGCATCTCAGCAGAGCTCTGGGGAAGTGACAGTAAGCTGAAAGGCACAGATCCTTTCTGGATAACCAAAAATCAGCCAGGAATGAGAAAATAAAACTTCTAATGCCCAAACACAAGCTGCGAGTACCTTCCTTGTTTGGCAGCAGGTAGAGATTGCTTTTCTTCAGGTTATGATTTCCAGCATTCAGTAAGCTCAGACGTACTGTGTTATACTGGGAAGATATGTTTTTCAATGCTTTTGCAGTGATGACGTATCCTTCCTGCTTTGAAATGAGATTTGCAAAGCACAAAAAGGCAGCTGGTTCTCTAAACACAGAGTAACATTTACATTATAAGCAGGGAAGTCAAAACAGGCAACAAAATAGAAAGGGGAGTTGGTAACAGCAAATACATAGAAAATTTAGATACACAGAAGTTTATCCCAATGTTTACCCATATTCTAATGATTCAAGAAGGCTGAGCAATTTGACATAATTTGAAGAGCCTTTGCCAGCCAGACTGTTTGATGTTGTGTTGGCTCTGTGTCAAAGCCAGTCTGTACAGGAACGCTGGCATTGTTTTCTGATCAAAGCCAGCCCTAATGGTATTAAACCTGACTTGTGGTCTGACGTGCTTGCCTCCCTCAGCTATCGGCTCTCTACTTTGCTACCAGCTTTTTCTTGAGCTGTTGCATTATGATATTTTGCTGGTTTAAAGCATGCTCAAGACTTTTATTTCAGCTAATAAGAATTGATATTCCCATATTTTCTGCTGTACCTAGTATGGAGACAGAAGGCTGTGCCTGCACAGAAAAGGCTGCTTGTGATGGTGATACCCAGTTTCTGTTGACTCCAAGGATATTGTAAGGGAAAAAGGAAGCAGGAGATCTTTAACAATTTTTGGATTAAACACTTGTGTAGTGTAATAGCTAAATATGTCTTTAAAACTAAGCACATGCTTATGTTCATTTTCTAAAAGGTAGGTGTAGGGCAACTGTGGCTCTAGCAGGATGCAAGTGGGTTACCCCAGTAACCCATGCAACACCCTCACAGCACGAGATGCTGCCCATTTGTGTAGTTCTCTCCCTTTCTACTTATCTGCCTTCACAGGTAGGAAAAGGGTCTTCTAATTTCAAAAAAAAAGTAGATGGACTTGATATTACAAAATAAATCACCAGATGCTCAGAAAATATAGCTCCATTGATGGCAACCAAAGCCCAATAGATTTAAGCAACTTCATAACTCAAGTCTCACTTGAAACTTGCTACTGCTAGTTTCTCTGCTGAGATGTGACAACACATCTAAGAGCACTTTACAGAGAACTTACATATAAAGTTAAGGATTTATTAATTTCTGTGTTGCTTCACAAGGTCATATTGTCCACTGCAATCACTGCAAACACTGTTGCTGCTGCAACTCAAATTTCTCTTTAGTTGACTGTGATTGCACTTATACATGATGCCAACAAGAGTGAGCATGAGGAAATGTGAGAGTCAATGATGCTACAGGCTGGATATGATGTTCTGTAGTCACATTTATCACCTGCCTTTAAATCATTCAGTGTGCTCTGTCTCCTTGGAAGCAAGGAAGTCAAGCAGACTCTTCTTACAGTTTTTGAGTAGCTGTCATTGGTTTAAAATGACTTAGGTTTAGCAGATGTTCCATCTTCACTTTATAGCACAATTAACCTGATCAAGTAGGTGAAGATGTATCCCTAGCAAAGCTGTAACAGGCATCAGAGATGGATGAGAGGACTAAATAGAAAATAACTTTTAGATCTTTTTACAGAAGAACTCAAGCTGGATTTATTATGAAGTTCTTAAATGTCCAAACACATTTTATTGCCTTCTGGTTTCCAGATGGGTGTGCATCCAGAACACCAGAATACCACAAAAATGCTACTTTTTTTTTTTTTCCCCTGCTGCAATCAGAAGCAGCTGTAACAGAGAGCTATAGAAAAGTCTGATTCTTAGAGAATGCCTGTCTCTGTTTTTCAAAAAAAGAGGAGTTTAGATAATTTGAGTAAACTTTGCAGGGGCATCCAAACATTTAGAATTGTGTTAGGACACACATTTCAAACTCTTGGAAGCATATCCTTCACTAGCTCCTTGCTCCTAATAAAGGAAATGGAACAGTCCAGTGGGTAAAATTCAAGGGACAGGACTCTCATTTAGCCCAGCTCTAATAAAAAAGGGTGGCTCTGTCAGTATCATTGGAATTCTCTGCTGCTCAGTTTCCCCACTGATCTAGGGAATCACACTTCTAAGCAATTTGTTGGAGTGTCAAGTTAGCACCCTTACTATTTTTTCCTTTTTTTTTTTATTAACTGTACCCATTTGCAGTCATGAATTTACTGTTTCTGGAGACAAATTTTATTCAGCATTCCACTGAATTCTATTCAAAATCCCATAACTGATCAGCATTTTGGGGTTTAATCAGCAAGGTATCAAGAGGCCCTAGGATTAGCTGACTGAAAGTTCTGAAAGTTGAAGGCATACAACCATCTCAGAAGCTCTGTAGCACCTTGCAAGATGAAGACCACAAAGGCTTTATTTAGTATTTGCACATCCATTGCAAACCTATTGTCTGCCTTTCCCAGCTGCTTCACAGTCCTTGTACTCAGCAGGTTTACAGAGCTGCCTGCACACACCCCACTCCAAACACTTGCCTGTATTAAGCAAGTGACACCCTATGGAAATCTGCATGGACCTCATGGTGAAGGGCAGGAAAATGAAGCTTTTAAAGTTTTTATTTTTATCTGACTTCATGGAAAATTAAAGACAAGACAAGGTTATAATTTAGCCAAATAATAAATTCATTAATATTCGTTCCCAGTATCTAGAAAGAACAAATAATATCTAAATAAACAAATCTAAATGAGTGAAGACAAGTACTAACTCATGGGCTTATATGGAAGTTGGCTGAAACTTGCAGCAATCCTGACTCATAATAAAAATGATTTATTTAAAGACTTATTATGAACATTGCAGGAAAGGTGATAACAGACATGCACCATTTTGTTTACAGTAAAATTTCCTGTAAATTAAAGAGTTCTTATTCTTTGTTTGGTTTTGATTTGGTATTGTACCAAGTATCTGTTTATAAAAGGAAATATGATGGTACAAAGTGTACAAAGTGAATTGCAAAAGAGATTAACAGTCAAGGTGAATTTGCTTTAAATTAAGTCCTAGCAACACAGACAGTGTAGATCCCATTATTATCCCATATAGGTAAAAAAAAAATCAGTTCAAGGCAGATCTTTCATGCACCATTTTTGAGAGCTGAACTACCAGAAATTCAGGGTAGAAAGCCACTCTCCAAAAATATTTTTAAATAGATTCAGGTCACTAAGAGATATGGCAGGAAAAAAATGTTGCAGAGCACAACAAAGGAAAAGTTTAATATAAAGCAGGCACTGTGTTCCTAGGAATTAAGTATTAATGATTTTCCCCTTTTCGTGGAGTTTTTGTTTATAACACTCACTAAACAGCTTATTAAAGAATCTTTCTGAAGTCATATTTATGTGACAAAATATGTCTCAACCTCAAATCATCCCATCCCACAGAGCATCTTCTGGGAGGGCTCCTGGATGAAGAGAATGTATTCACAGTTGAAAAATAATGAAAAAACACATTATATGTTTTATAAGGAAACTAGAAGAGAATCTGTTTTGTAGAAACAACTCCTTGGGTTGAATTAGCCCTGGAGCCAGCCTGGTATCTCTAGAGATCAAACTTCATGGGTCTCCAAAGTCCCCACTCAAGGAAAGAAATGGAAGCACTGGATCTGGGTCATATTAATTTTCCTTCTATATATTACCAAGATTTACATGGAGGATAAAATTGTGAAATCAGTGACATTATCTGAAGGCCAGGAGTTACCTGTGTTCATGGTGTTTACCCCAAACAGTCCTAAGAGCCATTGTTTGAAATTCAGAGCTACAAAGTTAATGCTGGATTTTTAAAATCGTGAAGTTAAAGCAGTTTGCAGCCAATACAAGTTCAGTGGTTTAGAAGGTATCTTAGCACCCACCTGGGGCCATGTGTTCGTTCATGATGACAAGTGATGCTGGTGTAGGCCTTCTTTTCCTGATCTGTAACAGATATAAACCAAGGAGAGTCATTAGGGCCCATCAGTTGCCAAACACACAAAGCAAAGCAAAAAAATCTGTCTGGTGTCCTCCAGAGTATAGACCAGGCAAAGTTAAAAAGGAAACTATTTAAAGAACAGCAGCACTTCACTGTCTTACTGACAGTTTGTCTGGTCTGACAGCAAACAGGGTCATGCTGCTGCTTGTTCAGGGAGAACAAAGGCACGGCAAGAGCTGTCCTAAATACTTCTAAGATTTGTAACCAACTTAAGTTTTTGGATATGTATTGCTGAAAAATATCAGTCATATCTTAAAATATTGACATTTAGCTTTGCATCAGGAAGATGATTGCTGTAGGTTGTGAGCTTGTATGTGCCCTACCCAGTACTGACATAGCTCTCATAAGTAATAATTAATAATATTTTGCAAGTGCATTTCAGAATTCTGCAGGCATGCCTTCAATGAACTTCTATTTCTAAACTGTTGTCAGAGGTGCTACTATTGTCCTTTAACTAAAAATACTCCAGTATTTAAGACCTTAAAAAGAGTATTTCCACACAGCAGATTTTACGTACAATATATAGTCCTGAATTGTATACAATTCTTCAGAGTTTATCTGAGTAATTACTTTTGTTCCATTAACAGAGGCTGAACTGCATGGTATTGGAATACCCTCCTATAATGCACACATTTGCACTGAAAGCTTTGTTTTGCTTCACAAAAGCCTCCAGGCCTGATATTCTATTGAATTTAAGAGAGGGACCAGGAACATTTAAGCCAGAAGCCATTCTGACACCAAACCTCAATGTCAGTGCGTTTGTTCTTTTTTATTTGCTGAGCCAACCTCTGTATTTAGCTGGGTTCAAATTTTGCTTTCAGAGGTGTAAATGGAAAATTACATCATCAGGGTTAATGGGTTTATTCCAGATTAGTGTAACTGTAGCTGACTGTAGAATTTACTATTTTAATTTCATCACACACCCACAGTGAAATCGTATAGCACTTGGAATCAAACTCACAACACACACACAAAAAAAGGACTGCCCATAAATACCAGGCAGAAAATAGGCTACAGCATTTCAAAAGCCATGGGAATTCCAGGAAATCCTAATCCTATGGTTCTAACAGATTTCAGAAGAATACCAGAGCACATTCTGCTTGAATTCCTTGCAGAACTGTTCTGTAAAGTACGGACATCTCGCAGCTCAGAAGTGCCTATGGACAAAATGAGGACCCAAAACAATTCTTTTCTGCACCCTTCTAATATTTTGCATTCAATGTTCACTCACAACTCCTGGTTTTCTGGAAAAGATGTCTGTCTTTTAAGAGACACAACATCAGAATATTCAGGAAATCAGATAACTGTCCTAAAGGTGCAAATAATTTCAAGGCTAATGATATGGAATTTTCAAGGTTATAATATTCCCCTGGTATCATCTAAAATCAGACATACCCAAATAGAAGCAAATGTTGAGAAGCACTTGTACAGAGAGAAATGTACTGGGTCACCTAATTAAGATTTATCCAGTTTTCTCACAAGACTGCCTGTGACTCTTTTTTAGGAACATCTACACATATCTGTACACAGTAATAGATATTTTTTCCTCCTTAGAACATCTGTACTGATATATATATATATATCAGTACAGTATATATGTATTGTTATGTGTATCTTTTCCGAGTGAGTTAAAACCTAAAATAGCACACACATTATTCCAACAAGGACGTAAGTGCAGCATATTTCCACATGTATATATTTTTTCAGGCACGTAAAACACTGTAAAAATTACTTAAAGACTGTAAAAAACCATGAGAAATACAGGAAGTATCTGAAATTATGACTATTGTGCAAAACACCAATTGCATTTTCTCATGTTAGAATGAAAGGTAAATAAGACGTCTTCTTCCCAATATTTCTGTTAGGTCTCTATTATCAACTTTGTGCTGTGCTTTTTAGCTACCTATTATCAACTTTGTTCTACTATGTACACATAACACACTTGAATTGATTTGTTTAGAATGTATTCATTGAGTGTATTCATGTGAAATCAAAGTATTAGGGTAGAAGTGCAGTTACAGAAAAGGCACAACAAACATACACTAGTAAACCTTCCCAAGGTGAAGAAGCCTTATTCTGGCTAGAGGACATATCCTTCTCCCTTCTTTATGTACATCAAACATCACTACAACCTCCAGAGTTTTTAATCTACAGTTTCACTAATATAAGCTAGAAAAGCCTTTAGGCCTCCAGTTCTCACCCACATCTTGCCCCATTCCTACCCCATTCCCCCAAAACAGTGAAGGAGACTCATCTTCCTTACCTGCTCAGCTGCCTCGGGATCTATTTGGCTCTGAAAGAGGGGCACAGCAAACTGTATTTTTTTGGGGCTGTTGGGCTCCATGGCGATGCTGAGGTGAGACAGAGGAGAGAGGAGCCTGGAGCGTGAGGCTGGGTCTGTGCCTGTGCCCGGCGCCGTCCCCAGGGCCGGGCTGAGAGCTCGGCAGGAACAGCTGTAACTCCCGACTTAGCACGGGAATCTGCCTGAGCCCAGCAACTCCCTTACTCCACATCCACAGAGATGCCACTGCCTTGGCTATTTTCTTTTTTTTTTTTTTCTTTCCCCTCTCCCCTCTCTTCAGCAGCCCTTCAGATCCTCTCAGCAGAAAGCTGAAAGGAACAATAAGCTAATTGTGTACCAGCTCACTTCTACATATGCCAAGCATTCACTCAGAAGCTAATTGAAAATGCAATACTAGCGTTGCATGGCCTGGAGCCTTGGGATTTGAAAAAGAGGATCTCTCCACCGTATATTACTAACTGGCTGCTCAGAAGTGCAATGCAAGCTCCCTCTGAGTATTGCTGATGGGCTCTTAATTATTGATGAACACAAATCAGGAAGTTTTCAGATTTTGGGGGTGGAGGTAGCAGGAGGGTGGACGCAAAAATTCGATCTCTGCTATAGTGTGCCAGAACCGCTCTCCTCTTTTCACATAACAAACAATTCCCTTTGCTCTTCCAAATATATTTTTTAAAATCTTACAGTTTTAGACTCTACTAAATCTTACAGGAAGATTTTTGGTGATGATGCTACAGAGCTGCCACAATTTCATGAGGCTTCTCTGGTGGGTTTGCACCTTAGGCCTGGTTTGCAGGTTTAGGCTGTGATTTCTTTTGGTGGGTTCCATTTCACTGACTCCAGACACTGAGAACAGGCACATCTGAGCCAGCTCCCTGGGCTCCCTCACGCTAAGCACATCAACATTGTATCCAAGTAAAGTGGGATATAGTGTTTACTCGAGATTACATTTTCTCTCCACTAACCCTAGAAAAAGGAAAGATGATTCGGACTAGTTAAATCACATTTGGATGACTAAAATTCAGAGGCTAAATCCTTCTTAAGGGTACAAAATCTGTGCCTCATTCCAAGACCAGGAAAATAATCTGGTCAATCATATCAATAGTACTCCTTTGTGAATATAATTGATTTTCACTTGTCATTTCATGTTAATTCAAGAGAAGTGTGTGAAACAATACCCAGCAATCACTGACTTAACCCACCTCTTTGCAAAACTCAGAGGAATTAGAAAATGTTCTTTGCTTAGGCCACAGAGAGCACTAAGGATTTTCACAGTTCACCACAAGCTCCTTGAGCCACTGAGTGCTTTCCCACCTGTGCCAGCGGAGGAGGCGGGGAAGGAGCGGGGGTTGTGAACAATGCACTGGCCGTACACGCAGCACAAACCAGCAAGCCAGACGTTAAATGGCTTTGATTTCTACAAATTAAAATCATGACACTTTATCAGAACACCAGGTGTTTCTGAACAGAGGCAAGCACACAAGTTAGCTGGTTTATGAAGGACATGATAAAGCTTAGGAGGCGAGGATACACTTTAAGTTAAGGATCCAGTTGGTTCAGTGGTCAAAAATAACTCTCAGTGAGGGCCAAAATTCCCCTCCTCATCCAAATCAAAGCTACTGTGAACCATATTGGTTTCCAGCTGACAGCTAGTAGCTGGCAGCTTTCTTATTTGATTTCTTGTGATAGTTTAGGTGGCACTAACTTAGACTTTTGAATCACAGAAGAGTCTGGTTGGTCGGGACCTTCTGGAGATACTTGGTCCTAGCAGCTGCTTGAAGCAGGGCCTGAGACCTGGTTATTCTGGGACCTCTCAGTCTGAGTCCTGAATATTTTTGGGGCTTAATTGAAATGCTTAGTTTCATTTACCACAACAAATGAAAGATATGCACAAAACACTGATATTCAGTGTTTCATTTGACCAGTTCTAAGCCTTCACTATTTCTACAAAGACAAAACATAATTTGCCTTACAGACTTCCACAAGTAGAGCAAGAGTGCAATTGTAGCACTTGTGCTGCCACAACAAAGACTAAGGCACTGAAGTAAGAGAGGCACACTCTGCTTTCACCAGGACAATTTGTTTCCCCAGGACAAGCTGCTTTCAGGACAGTCTAATTATCCAATTTCACAAGTCCTTCATGCACAGATGTGCCATTATCTTCAATGACAGCTTCAGACATACCAGGGATATATACACACCCACATACACAGGGTTACACATAGGGGAGGACGTACACGGGGATCTGAAGTTGTGGCTTTCCTCCTGAATTTTCATACATGAAAGAAAATAATGTTTGCTTTTGCAGTCTTGGATAATACGAGAAAAATGTTTTCCAGATGCATTGCTGCCATAAATAATAATAAATGGTATATTTTAAAAATCAAGTTTCTCTAGAAAAAACAGTTTTCCATAAAATATCTATTCTAAATGTCTATGAAACTTCATTTATTAAATTGTACAATTGCAAATCTAATATTTGTTACTGACTAGAGGAGGTATTAATTATCATTGCAAAGGCTTAACTGGTCATGAGTTAAGTTTCTTATGTTGATGATAAAGTAATTAAAAAAAAACATATACAGACAGTAAAAATCTATTAAAATATTAAGTGCTCAAAGAATTATTGCTGGAAATTGCTGTCCAAAGGAGTTGTGTCTCAAATGCATTTTTATCAATGGTATATAAGAAAAAAAGCTCAACAACCTTACAAAAAACCCAAACCAACAAAACCACTTTTTGGCAGCTCCTGAAGGGAGACAGACAGCAGGACACAACAAAACACAAGGACAAATCCTTAATGGGGCTGGCTAGGACTGGGAGAGAGGCCCCCCAAGGATGTGATGTGGAAGTGTTTGCTTCCTGCAGATTTTTCCCTGTGCCTGTTTGGAGCTGGCTGCCCAACAATCTTCACATGCACTAATACAATAACTGTATCTTTAAAATAGTATAATAGGCATAGTGAGAGAGCACTCAGATATAGCATTTCAGGATGCCTGCCTTGGCTCCCTCTTACAACAATTTGCAGCATTAGAAGTCTCCAGGCAAAGTATGCTGGCATTTTCTATAGACTGCATCATAGTCTGGGGAAGAGATGAAACACATTTAAGTACTGACACATCCTTGTAGTTCATCTTCTGTTTTTAGTGCACTCCCCCCAATTTGAATTTCGTATGCCTTAATGATTCAGCTAAAACTATAATGGGATTAAAATAATAATAACTGTCCAAGATCTTTCCTTCCTATGTCATTCACTATGTTCTTGTATGAAACACTGTCTTTTAAAATATCCTGCTGTAGGGATGAGCTATGGAAGCACTCATGGTGTTGCCCTGTTCTCCTCTGTTTTTTCCTAAAGTTTTTCTAAAGCTCCTTCAGCCTTCCATGTTTACCTTTTGCAATGGAGTTTCTCACGTGCTTTTCATGTAAACAATGATTGTTTTGCATTCCCTTCTGTAGGAGGAGAGAATTGAAGGACTATCGGGTTGACCAATGTGGTTGGAGAGGAAGATTTTCTTCCTCCAATCCATGGTCACTGTTGGAATTCTATAAATGTTGAGAACTGTAAATAAATTGCCCCTTTTTTGCCTTGGACATCTCAGTGTGTGGGTGTCATTTCTTCGTGTTGTATTGCGACACTCATGGCATAGTTCCTGCTTGAGCTATTTCCCCTGGTGTCCTAGGAAAGGTTTATATCTTGTTTCCAGCCAAAGACAAGGCTTCTGGGATGGCAATTCCAGGGTGTCTGCTCTGCACTCTTTTTGCACAATTTTTGTTGTGGCTCTGATCAGCCTCTGCTCCTCCGGTGTGGTCAGAGATGACTGCAGCATCACTCTTGAGAGGAGAGGAGAGCTGGAGCTCATTGTAAAACAAACCTGCTTAAGGCTTTGACTCCTAAATTCACCAGTGCAGGTGCAGAGAAGCACCAAGTAACAGTACCCTGTTCCAACAGGCTGCCTTTGCAGAGCAAGGGCCCAGCTTGGAAGTGGCAATTCTTCCAGTGTGACTCTTAGACACAACTTCAATCCCCATTGTAGCCACTGATACGTGAGTGATTTAACAAAGGTATGTTGATCTGTGCTCCCCCTGGCCTCTCCAGCTGACCCCTCTCTTCATAGCAGCATGTCCTCAGCATGTTGCTGGGCAGCCCCAGCAGCATCAGAGAGACAAACACTGTAGAGCACATTGGCTTTCAGCTACAGCCAAAAGGGCCTCGATGTGCCCCTTCCTTCTGCCTTTTTCTAACAAACTGACAAACAGCTTCTTCCCTGCCTTTGCCCAGACAGGGGCATCAGCTTCACAGATCTTGGTGTTGGCCACGAGCAGAAAGAGGGAGAAAGCATGAACACTGGGCATGGCCTTTGCTGTGCACATCCTCTACATGGACAGGTTTTCCCTTTGGGGCTCTGCACTGTGCCTCACTCATAGGTGCTAAAATCAGATAGAGGCCTTCCAAGAATAAAAAAAATTATATATTCACAACAATGCTGAAATTTTCCTTTCAAAACAGCTTTGCAAACAGGGTGACTCCCACTGAGCTGCTGGAAACACAGTCTGCTATTTATATATACAAAATGCAAAGAATTTAAAATCTGCAAGGGTGGGAGAATGCAGAACAGATCTCATCTGCCTCACGAGTAACAAGTGCTGCCACAGGCAGGCCAAGAAGAAGAACAGAAAGTCTTTCTGAGCAATGACAGAGTCAGTGGGACATTCAGTGAGAGCTGTTGTCTTGGTAACAGCCTAACCCAAGTTTCCATCACCAGTTCTTGTCCATAGAATATTGGGTTTGGACTTCTTGATGTACTAACTATATATGTGGATATATAAAGCCTAGACAAGTAAAAAGATATTTCTATTTATACAAGCTCAACAGTTAAGATAATAATTCCTCAGCAGTATGGTTTTAATCAGAGTCAGTTTAAAGTTACTTTATCTGAGCACAGAAGAACTTACACTGTCCATTCCAGTCTTCCTCTGAAATTCACAGCTCTCCACATTTTGAAGTAATGTACAAACATTTGCTGCTAGATCCTATCCACTGCTATCAATAGAATACACACATCCAAGACATAGGAAATGAGCTGGATTAATGGGACATGACCTGAGCAGACAGTCAAAAGATTCTTGACTAAAAAGGACTATAGTTCCATAGTGCAGAAAGCAAAACTCTGGCACTGGTTTTAGGAGTGTATTTCAGCAGGAAGAGATGCTACAATTTGCTTCCTTACCAAAAACAGGATAAATCTAATACATCTTTCAATAAACAGAACAGTGTAGTGTACATAGGTTTTAGAATAAAATTATATTATGTTATTGTATTATGTTATTTCCATATTAAATATTTAAGGCAAAAGTTGACTATGAACTGTATCACTGAATTAAACAACTGAAACATAAAATTCAGTTGTTACTGTAAATTTCTTTAACAAAAGTTAAAATATAGAACATGTAGAAGATAAAACAATGAATGAACTTCCACAGTTTCAGAGTATGAATTAGAAAACTGCTGTGCAAACACACATTCCCAAGCAGAAAATGAAAAGCCACCAATTACCTAAAAAAGTTCAGTATACCAATTTCAGAACATGTTGTTAAAATACTCATTTTTGAATTTGAGACTCTTCAGATGTGCTTTCTTGCCTCTTCCTCCTGCTCTGAGAACATGTGAGACAAAGAGACATCACAACAATCCTCAAGGTCCTGCCTGCAGCATCTGCAAGCAAGGCACTGAGACGCACCTGGAGGCACACCTGGAGCACAGGATCTGGGTTTTGGTGACCTGGGCAAGGTGGCTGGGGCACAATTGTTTGCTACTTCCTATACAGGTGTTGGGAGTAGCAGGAATGGGGCTGCTCCATGAGTAGGGACAAGCCAGGAGCCAAGGGCTACCACAACTTACAGACTGGACAGCGAGCAGAAACACTACTCACTCATTGATGCAGTTCTGGATTTTCATTGTATGCTCTCTCATTACTATCATTCATTTCATTACTCAGCTGTTGTCCAGGATTTCTCCTCTTACCCTGACCAAAAATAAAAAATGTGTTTCTGTATGTATGAACCATCATTCAGCAAGTATCTATGCAGAATTACAAAATATATAAGATATAAGAAGTTATCAAGTGATTTTCCTTTTTTTTTGTCTCTCCTTCTATTGTTAGAACTCTCATAAAAATATTGTGCATCTCTATTCTATGATATGAATATGAAAGATTACCATCACATCTAAAATCACATATGAAAAATCAAATTTCCCTTACGTCAAGTTAATGAGTTTCTTGGCTTTCCTGAAAATCAAATCATGTGTCATTCTTACATTATCATCTTAATTCAGATGAAAGTGTTGCATTGGACTGAAGCCATCTAACCACCAATAATTCTGTTTTATTACATCATCCACATTTCATAGTTTTGGCTTCATTTCCTATGAAAAAAATCATCCAAATAATATGTTTCCAGTAGTTTAGGCTTTGTTTTAAACTGTTAGCCAACTTCATTTTCCAAACTGGGCTCTGGTTCCCTCTCCCCTAATCAGTATCTTCTTGTGGCCAGTTTCACTGAAACAGATTTATCTGTGGTACTACAATGTAGATGTTCTGACTCATGCTGAAGTTGCAGGGTGAGCTATTTGCCCAGCAGGGCAGCAAACCAAAGGGCAGTATGAATGCTGCCCCTCCTCACTCAGCAGAGCAGTTCTCAGTGGCTGGACTGCATCTGCAACACTCCACCTTGGCACTTTAAAGGACACAGCAATCAGAGCAAACCAATGCTGAGGAAATGCTCAGCAGAGAGCATCTTGGGCACCACTTGCCTACTAAAGGCAGCCTGCCAAGGGCCTGCACATCATAATTTCAGAAAAAGCAGGAGATAGAAGGCAGCCTTCCCTCTAAGGAGGTCATGGTCAGCAAAAGTACCTGAAAGAGCTTCAAGAACATATCAGTTCCTTTGGCAGTGGCAGGTCCTCTCTGAGTTCTGTCTCCAGACAGCATTGCAGAAACCACCAGCAGGAGCCTCTCCTCCTTCCTGCAGCTGGCTCCAGGGCCATCCTCAGTGCTTTCCTTTCCAGCTCTCAGACACAGTGCTGTGGGTGACCTGCAGCTGTGCCTCACAGGCATCACAGCACTAACCCAAATGGTGTGGGGGTGTTCCCACTTTTCCTGCTATTGCCTCTGGCTGCTGAATGATGAGATGCCTCCACATTTCAGGAGAGGTAACTTTTGTAGTTTTCACTATAACAGAGGGGCTAGAAAAATATTTAGTTTAAAGAAAAACTAATCAAAAACTCTCCAAGGCCCACAAACATCTGATTTGAGCTGTGCTACAGGCATGTATTGCTCTGCAGCAGGCTAAAGATCAGTCTGTCTTTATACTAACAAGGGTGTTGCTGTAACACACCCAGCAAGCTGTCAGGGTTTCGAAAATACAGCCCTTGACTTTATATTAGAATCACAAAATTAGAGAGTCCACCAACTTGATGTAGCACAATTCATCACCACTCTCTGGGCCCAGCCCTACAGCCAGTTTTTAACCCAGCAAAGGGTGCACCTGTCCATGGTGGTCATAGACCACCAGCTTATTCAGGAGAATGCTGTGGGAAACAGTTCCAAGCTGACAACATCCACAGTCTTTCCCTCACCCACCTAGGCAGGCTACCTGGTCATAAAAATATCACAGTGCCTAAGCAGGACCTACCTTTCCTAAATCCATGCTGAGCTTGATCCTTTGGTTGTCCTCTGTATGTCATGAGATCGAAGAACTCAAGTTAATCTGATCCATAACCTTCTCTGGCACTGAGGTCAGGCTGACAGGTCTCTACTATCCACGATTCTCCTTCCAACCCTTCTTGTACGTGGGTGTCACACTGGGCAGTCTCCAGCTGGGATTTTTCCAGTTAACCAGAACTGATGACCAATGATGGAGAGTGGCTTCGCAAGCTCTTCTGTCAGCATCCTCAGTGAATCTCACTCTGACCCCACAGACTTGTGAGTGTTTACATGGCACAACAGGTGACTAAATACTTCCTCCTGGATTGCATGGGGATTATTCTGCTTCCTGTCCCTGTCCTACAAGCTCAGGGGGCTGATTGCCCAGAGGATAACTTGTCTGTCTGTTAAAGACTGAGGGAAAGAAGGCATTAAGTATCTCAGCCTTTTCTTTATCGTTGGTGACAATTTTACCTCCCATGTCCAAAAAATGATGGAGCTTTTCCTCATGCTGCCTTTTGTTGTTAATGTTCTTATAAAAACACTTTTTAGTGTCTTTCATAGCAGTGGCCAGATTGAGTTCTAGCTGAGCTTTTGCCTTATATTTTTTCTACATGACCTAATGACATCCTTGTGCTCTTCTGAGTTGCCTGCTCCTTCTTCCAGTCTCTCTTTTGTCCTGAGTTCCAGTGAAAGCTCCCTNCTTCTTGTACGTGGGTGTCACACTGGGCAGTCTCCAGCTGGGATTTTTCCAGTTAACCAGAACTGATGACCAATGATGGAGAGTGGCTTCGCAAGCTCTTCTGTCAGCATCCTCAGTGAATCTCACTCTGACCCCACAGACTTGTGAGTGTTTACATGGCACAACAGGTGACTAAATACTTCCTCCTGGATTGCATGGGGATTATTCTGCTTCCTGTCCCTGTCCTACAAGCTCAGGGGGCTGATTGCCCAGAGGATAACTTGTCTGTCTGTTAAAGACTGAGGGAAAGAAGGCATTAAGTATCTCAGCCTTTTCTTTATCGTTGGTGACAATTTTACCTCCCATGTCCAAAAAATGATGGAGCTTTTCCTCATGCTGCCTTTTGTTGTTAATGTTCTTATAAAAACACTTTTTAGTGTCTTTCATAGCAGTGGCCAGATTGAGTTCTAGCTGAGCTTTTGCCTTATATTTTTTCTACATGACCTAATGACATCCTTGTGCTCTTCTGAGTTGCCTGCTCCTTCTTCCAGTCTCTCTTTTGTCCTGAGTTCCAGTGAAAGCTCCCTGTTCAGCCAGACCAGTCTTCTTCCCCACCAGCTCTTCTTTTAGCACATGGGGGTGGCCTGCTCCTGCATCTTTAAGATTTCCTTCTTAAGGTATATCCAGCCTTGCTGGACCCCTTATTTATTAAGGACTGATTCCCAAGGGCCTCTCTGAACCAGTGTCCTGAACANTTCTGTCAGCATCCTCAGTGAATCTCACTCTGACCCCACAGACTTGTGAGTGTTTACATGGCACAACAGGTGACTAAATACTTCCTCCTGGATTGCATGGGGATTATTCTGCTTCCTGTCCCTGTCCTACAAGCTCAGGGGGCTGATTGCCCAGAGGATAACTTGTCTGTCTGTTAAAGACTGAGGGAAAGAAGGCATTAAGTATCTCAGCCTTTTCTTTATCGTTGGTGACAATTTTACCTCCCATGTCCAAAAAATGATGGAGCTTTTCCTCATGCTGCCTTTTGTTGTTAATGTTCTTATAAAAACACTTTTTAGTGTCTTTCATAGCAGTGGCCAGATTGAGTTCTAGCTGAGCTTTTGCCTTATATTTTTTCTACATGACCTAATGACATCCTTGTGCTCTTCTGAGTTGCCTGCTCCTTCTTCCAGTCTCTCTTTTGTCCTGAGTTCCAGTGAAAGCTCCCTGTTCAGCCAGACCAGTCTTCTTCCCCACCAGCTCTTCTTTTAGCACATGGGGGTGGCCTGCTCCTGCATCTTTAAGATTTCCTTCTTAAGGTATATCCAGCCTTGCTGGACCCCTTATTTATTAAGGACTGATTCCCAAGGGCCTCTCTGAACCAGTGTCCTGAACAGGCCAAAGTCTGCCCTCTAGAAGTTCAAGGTAGAGGCTTTGTTGATACCTCTCCTTATTTCACCAAGAATCAGAAACTATCATTTTGTGGTTCTGTAGTTGAAAGCTGTCTTGAGCACAGCATCTCCCATCAGGCCTTCTTTGTTTGTAAATAGATCTAGTGGGGCACCACCCCTTGTAGCCTTACTTACCAGTTGTGTCAGGAAGTTCTCTTCTGCACATTCCAGGACTGCCTCCTCTCCTCTGCTGGAGTTTCCAGGCAAGTTAAAGCCTCCCACAAGAACATGGGCCAACGATTGTGAAACATCAGCCAGGAGCTTATCGAATAGTTCATCTGCCACCTCATCCTGTTTGGGTGGTCTGTTACAGACTCCCACCAGGATTTTTGCCTTGCTGGCCTTCCCCCCCTGATTTTCACCCACAGGCACTCAATCATATCATCACTCTCCTTGGCTCTCCATGGAATAAACCCTCCCTAATGTACAGAGCCACCCTGCTGCCTCTGCTTCCTCACCTGTCCCTTCTGAGGAGCTTATAACCATCATTGCAGCACTCCAGTCCCACAGGCCATCCCAGCACATTTCTGTGAGGGACACTATGTCATGACTTTCCTGCTGCACAATGGCCTCCAGTTCCTCCCATTTGTTAGTGACACTGCAGGCATTGGTGTAGAAGCATGTCAGCTGAGCTATCACACCACCCCCAGCACCAGCATGCTGCCCATAGGCACATCTCTAGGGAGACTGATCTTATCTCCCTCCCCTTTCCAAGCCAGTTTAAAGCCCTCTCAAATCACCACTGCCAACCTATAGGCTAGAATCCTTTACCCCTTTTAGCCAGTGAACCCCATCTGTCTCCAATAAGCCCAGTGCCATACGAGCCAATCCATGACTGAAAGAGCCAAAATGCCACCCCTGGTACAACTCTTTAAGCCACATAATCAAGTGGGTTCTCTTGTTACTTCTCAGCCAATTGGCAATGACAAAAGTCACTGTCATATCAAACTTTAGAAAAGCATCCAAAATATATCTGGCAATACTGTCTGGCTTTATTCACTGCATATTTTCTTGACCAATATTTATCAGCCACTAATAAAGCTGTCTGAATCTGCATATAATCCATATCAAGTTCCAGGCTGGCAGAAAAAAAGAGAACACTAATTTGCAAGGAAAGTAGCAGTTTAAATCATTAAACAAAAGAAAAACTGTACATGCTCAGAAAATCATTATGTTAAGTCACCCAGGACAGGCATGTGTTTAGTAATGATGGCTGTTCCTAAGGCACAAACAGAATTGTCAATACAAGTTGGTAACAGCTCAACTTAACTTATATGACAGATGCACTAAAACAATTTTTTTAAACAGTTTATAGGCATTCCTACATATAAGTGTCACTCCGAAAATATTAGCTGGAAGTATCTTTAAGAATGGCAAAAATCTGTTACCCAGATTATGGAAAAACAGATGCTTTTATATCCATTAGTTTTTAGAAATGTCATTTTGAAATGCCTTTATTTTAAATTATAGCCAAACCTCAGAAATCTGACTTCCATCAGTTGGATGAAATTTAGCAGTATTTTTCATTTCTCAGGATATACTAAACACTAGGATTTGCACTGCTGAAATCAAATGTTCTTACAAGCTACAAGATGAATACCTCAGATACTCTGGGATGTTACCAAGTAACTTTTCTTGGTGGAGCACCAGGAAGTAAGGCTGCTGTCTGCATGGAAGATGCTGCTGGCAGCTACTGCTTGATTGCCACCAGCTCCTGAAGTGCTTTCCTCCATCACTCCCTGAGAGCTGCAGTTGTCACCTTTCTTGGAAAGCTGCTTTGAGGAGCTCAAAGGCACAGGACCTACGTAAATGGTCAAGTAGGTTTTGGGTTTCTGCATTTGCATAGGAAGGTTGCAGGCATGTGGGTCTGGCTGGCTGATCTCCTGTGAGAGCTGTGCGCTCATGCAAGCTGCAAAGCAAGACAGAAATCTACTGCAACTTTCCACCTTGTATGGATTGGCACATGCCAGTGCTGCCAGAGTCTGTATTTCAGCTTTTCAATGTGCAGAGTAAGGTCTTCAAGAAAGCCCTGCCTCTACTTACAGGGACAAACTCTGATGAGTGGTCAAGACCAACCAATTTCTTGGACCAGCAACAAAGCCAACAACTTTTAAGAGTGGTTTTAAGTGCCAACACTGCTCTCATATATCAGGATCCCTGAATATCTGAAAGCTTTTTGGAAAGCCAAGTCCTGAGCTTTCCTGCTGCTCCCCATTCTGTGTACTACTTGATCAAATCTTACTTTTATTTTGCTTAAGAATAAACCAAGCACAATACAAAACACTGACACAAATTATAGGCAAAATAAATATTTTATTGGTTTAATATACACTTTTTAAAGAAATCAGCCCTTGTGTGTCTTCCTAACACAATTTAAAATTTTATAAACTTTTTCATATAATATTGTAATATTTGAAACTATTTTTGATTAAAGACCTTGACATAGTGTAAAGAGTTTTAGTAGATGGAAAAGGCAAAGGAGTAAAGAGAGTTCAAGGACAGCCAAAAGGGATATTACATATCCACTAAAAGTCTACTTGACCACATAAAAACTCCAATGACTTCCAATTTTCTCCATTGGAACAATCAAATATTCACCAGGCTGACTGAAAATACACTCTGTGAGGGATGGAGAAGGAAAAGAGATTTTTTCCATTTTCCCCATAATATAAGCAAGGTCATTCATGCATTTAAAGTTGCAAATCCTAATTGCTCTCAGAAGATAGTATTTCTATTGCATTTTGGTTAATATGAAGCAGAACTTCTCTTGGTATGACTGCGAGTAGTCAACACCAAAAAAAACCACCCCAGCGCTTAAATAAGGCACTTTCCTATAAAGGGATGAGCAAAGAGTAAGGAAGCAAATAAAATTAGCTAAAAGTTGTCTTCTACACAAAGATAAGACTTTCAGTGTCAGAACTTTAAGTAGTTTTAAGAGTAACCTCATGTCATTCTACCACTCTGCTCATAGTAGCCGCCCCAAGAATTAACAGCAATTTTTATAACAGGATTGTTTCCTTCTTTTGAAGTGGCACTAAGTAACAGCAGTGGAAACATTACTGGTTATTTCAAGCTCTTAAAGTGGATCAGTTATTGCACAATAAATACCTCACAGAGGTCAGTGTTTTGGGAAGGGTGTTGTGGGGTTTTTTTCTATTTTTTTTTTAAAAGCTAGGCTGAATGTGTACAGGTTATTTATAAATTGGTTATGTCTGGAAATCTTCAAGTTTCATGACGCATCATTAGACAAAGAAATTAGCTACATAAAAATTTACAACAGGGACATACAAATAAATACAAAACCTTTCAGAATGACACAATTTTGCTGATGCTTTAAGGAAAGTAATGTTAAAGTGTCTAAGTCCTTACAGGTGAACTCAAGGAAAGGTCCACATTGGAGAACCAAGTGCTGAACACAGTAGCCCATCTCAGCAGCTTTAACACTTCCTGAAGCAAAACCAACTTGACACTTTCACCGGTGGGTGCTGCCCAAAGCAGAATCCCACAGCACTTCCAACCACATCCAACCTAAAAAAAAAAAAAA
>VWYO01006061.1:267432-277897 GCA_013400275.1 Rhadina sibilatrix
GAAGATGAAGACCTAAATTAGATTTTTGGAAGTCTGTTTGTTATATTTAAGTATGTATTTTGATACTATTCATATCTAAGGCAGGTAAACTGCAGAAATCCTCTTGCATGATGCATTCACATAAAAAGTCATCACAGAACACACTGAAACTAAAAATCAAGGACCACTCTATGAAAGCTGACAGTAGAATGGGACAAGCTAAAAACCAGCTGATTTTGAATGAACTTTGAAAGAACAAAACTAATAAACTTCAATTTTGATCATTTATGTTTCAAGGGCAAAATGCAAAGAAAGCAAGGTTTAAGTCAGCAATGATATTTAACACAATTAAAATAAAAAGAAAATCTAGTTCTTGCAGATCCCCAAAGATTACCTGTAGTACCAGTTTCATGGCTGTATATCTTGTTTTGCAGTTGCAGATCTGCTTTGGGGTGATACAGCTGCTAACAATCCACTTACTATTTCTCTTCTTATTTCACCAACAATAGATTCCTTGATCTGCAAGGGATTAGCCAAAGTTTTAAGGTCAGTAATTTATATAACCAATGGATAAAACTAAATGATATTGCAGGTATGTCTGACACTACCAACATGCACCACCAAAAATTAAACATGCAGAACTGTGAATGGAAAAACATTAGAAGAATGGAAAAATAATCGTAAGTAATTTTGAAGTTCTTGCAAATTGTATAAATGAAAACTAAAGTAGTTCTATATTTCCAGATGGTAAATATATTTATGTTTTACATTTATGATATCTGGTTTTATGCTAAGAAAAGAATACATTTCAACAATGCAAAATTCTGGAAAAAAAAAAAGTTTCAGGATATACAAACCAAAAGCATCCCAAATGCACTACTTTTTGACAAGTTGTTATTTTCTTGAAAAGGAAGGCAGGACTGATCCCCTTCACAAATGGATTACACAGTAGAACAAGTCCAAGTCCATGAACATGAATTGTTTTCAAATAATTAAAAAGAGACAAATCCTAATTGCATACTTTCAGCAGGAAAGACAGAACTTCAATAGTTGCTCACATCATCAATGGGCCACTGGGGTTTTAATCGATGCCAGTGAAGGCTATTTTTCACAGGATTGTGACAAAGCATTTACCCATTGAGTTTTATATAAAACACACCTAGGAGTTTCCAGTAGCAGGCCTGTAAGAGCATTTTATGCTGGAAAGGAGCAGGGCATGACAAAAAAACCCCAACAATATGGGCTTCTTGCAAGTACAAGAAATCTTTGGCACCAACTTATTTTTTTGGATGGTCCTCAGGAGGGACAAGTCAGATGCAGTTCCAAGGACAGAGGAGGACAACAACTGTGAGAGAGTGCAGGGGGGTAAGAGCCAGAGCCTGCCCAGGGTCACACAGAGAAGCACTCAGCATCCCACTTAAGCAATACATTTTTCTTTTTCATGTTAGTCTCCCCTTTTCCTGGTGCGTCAAAGGGATTAAGCAACAACGTCAGAAGGGTGGCAGCAGCATTAGCAACAGGTTATTTATCCCTTGTTCTCTTTGGCAGGCAATTCAATCTCCTGACCATTAGTGGCAAAGTTCCTCGTTTCATTACTACTTTGCATCAAGCAGAAATTCAGAGACTATAATATTATTGGAAAGCAGGTTTCCAGTTGGGTTGTTTGCTGATTAACAGACAAAAGGAAAGCCATGGTGTAACTGGGCCTGTTTCACCAACAGCTGAAAGCCCAGAGGATGTCTATGCTGATGCACACACTGCTGTACAAAGCTTTAGAACCACTGTCAGCATAGTAAGGGCTTTGGGATTTAGAAATGTAGGCACAGGGAAAACTGCACACAGCGCCCCAACTGTCCAGCAGGCATAAGAGAGCCCCCAGTGCTCTCTCCACCTTTCTTCAGTATTTCATGAGGCAAGTCTGTGAGTATGCCACTGAACAGTCATTCTGTACCCTTCTCTCAACAGATACACAAAAATAAACCTCACTTTCCAAAAAAAAGCTCATAAAATTTTCCCAAATTAGCAAGTAAATGATCTAGTATGACAGACAGTCTTGTAACAAAGTAGAGACTGAAAGCAAAGCAGCTCTTTTTCTATTCTCAGCCCTTATAACAGCTTCTGGCTTGACCTTGATTATTTGAGCCCTCTGCTTTTCACCTTCCTGTCTGGACGACAAGGCCACCTTCCACTGCCTCTCTGCACAGCCTCTGCTTCCTCCCCCTCCAGACTCAGCAAGGTCACTCCTGTGTGGTGAGCTCAGCCCCAACTCCCGCAGTGACTCAGTGCCATGCGTGTGTCGTGACCAATGGACAATATTTGCCTTTTTCATTATAAATGATTTAGGGCAAGGTGCACCTTCTATTTGCTCTGCAGAGGGCACAGCCCGCTGCCAAGGCTTCCTCTGTACAAAAGACAGAAAAGCAGTCAATGAATGCTCCATTAATTATTTTTAGCAAGTGAATGAAAAATTGATCATTTGAAAAACAAGAGAACCACTCTATGTTTTATGCTACATTTACTACATTGATACAACACCAATACTCAATATTGCACTGAAAACACAGTACCACACTCAGACAGTTTTACAACAGTAAACCAATGACTTTTCTTCCTAGGAAAGAATTACCATTACTGTAATATTATGTTGCTGCTAAAGAACGGATTGAGAGTGAAGTGTGTCACTGTGGCAAATCTGGAGATTGGTGTTCTTCACCTACTAATGAAAAAGAGAAATGAGCGCTTATACTTCTGATCTTGAAGTATATTTTCTATAACTAAATTAATTGTTTCCTACTCTGTTTTTTCCCCTGACACTTCTTCATGGCAGCAGCTGGTGAGATTTTATGCTCAAGATAGTAAGATGAGGAGCCCAACACCCACACTAGTGAACAATCTACAAACATTTTGAGGGATGTTGAGCTAACATGGATTTGAATGGAAAATGGAAAAGGGATGATTATCTGCAAGACCATCTCTGTCCCATTAAGATTCACTAATGCCTTTTAAAGCAGATGTTGACAGAAAAATTATATATTTCCTTAAAGTGTAACTTCATTAAATGTCATTTATAATGAAGTACTGTTAGCAAAATAGAAATTTCCATTGCACTTCAGCAGAAAAATGTTTAAACTAGCACATCTTTTAAACTGGAGAAGAGCAGAGTGAGAGGGCCTGGTGGCCCTCCTAGTGATACTGTGACTTACACAAGTCAAGCAGTAAATACTTCACATGATAGTCCTGTGGAGGCCAGGGTGTATTTCATCAAGAGAACTACTGTTTGCTATTTTAACACTTCGTGTTGCTGAATGGTTTTCTGTGGGAGTTAGTCCATTAATGCCAAAAGTTAACACCATGGGTCTTTTCATGAAACAAACAGTTACAGGTCAAAGTTCACATGCATTACAGCCCACCCAGGCATATCACACCCACTGCCTGGCTTCTCTCTCCCCAACAGAAAGTCATGCAGCTACAGAGAATGGGAGGAATAAGCAAGGGTTTAATATTTGTGAGTGCATACATCAAGAATGCATCCTACCAGATTTCTTTCCTTTGACAATGAAACTGGAATTCCTTTGCTAACAACAGGGCTATTTAAGCAAGGCATTATTTCAAATTATGCTCTGTTTTAACTCTTATGGAGTAATAAAGATTTTCCTGATGTATGTTTATTAGCATGTTCTGGCTCTGCAAAATCTACCAAGTGCTATGAGCCAAAGCATCTCTACTCTGACCTGCAAAACTCCTCATACTGAGAATCTTGAATTGATCCAGAACCCACTGCCAATGAAGTTAAACTGAGGGACAATCTCTCTGTGTGCTCAAATATTCACAAAGTGAGTCAAGCTCAGCTGTTTGCTGACTACTCATCTTTGAATAGTAGCCTCTCAGTTCAGTGTGGATTCTTTCAGCATTACAGTGTCCTCAGTGCCACACAACCCAAATAACAATCTCTGTGCAAAAAGTACACATCTTTATTTGCTATCAGCTAATGAAGCTAAAGAGGAACTTTCACAGAGGCTAAGCTCAGAAAAAATATTGACTGAAATAATTCTGTCCTTTGCCTTCAGCTCTGCTGTTTTTGCAGCACTTTTGAATTACAGTTCTCCTTCTTATCTCAGTTTCTCCTTTAGCAACCCACCACCATGACACCAGTGCCCTGACACATAGATTTTTACAGACAGCCTGGATACAAAGGCCACATCCTGGCTTCATTGCAGAATTAGAAGCACAGTGCAAGGTGTGCTTAATATCTCATATGCAAGTCTTCTGATGAGTGGCCTGCATTTTATCAGTTTCAAAGACAAAGCTAAGGCAAAACTGGTTCCAATTATCCACAGCCTCAGCACAAGCAGACCTGGAAGGTACCATGGTATTACAGCCTGGCCTGCTGTACATTTCTAAGCATGACATCTTCCCTAGTCTTCAGTGGTCTGTGGCAGAGCCATAGAGAAGCTCCAAGGGACAAGCTAAAGGCTAAGGGTCCAATGACCCTTGGTTAAAGGCTAAGTGGTCTCTCTCTTGTGAAGAAGAGGGAATAAACCCCACAAGTTCTCGATTCCTATTTCTGTATTCAGATCAAAGTTTGCTCCAATTTTTCACAGGCACTTCTTTTCAGAACAAGTAGTTTCTTTGGCTTCCTTTCCCCATTTCTATTCCTTGCCAGAGAGCTTTTCTGTCGTGCCACTAACAAAACACAGTTTTAGTTGTGTTTCTTAACCTGGCCCACAAGAAAAATAACCAAGCACTCCTTGCTTTCATTGACTGCCAACAAAACCAGTCCAATAGTATTTGTCCACTCTTAAACTCTGAAATAACTTCCCACCTGCCTTCAGCTTGTTTCTCTTACATTCCTATAGTCCTTAGTGGTTAGGCTAGAGAGACTAGGAAAGTATGCTTAACATTTTCTACAGCACTGTTTCAGAAACATTATTTCACCACTCAAATGAACTCCAGTTTGGCATTTTAGCAAGCAAACTTGACAGGAATTTGGGAATCTGAAATACTGCTGCTTAACCAAGTAGTAGAGACAGCAAGCTCTTTCCCAGCCCTACTTAGCTATTAATTTACATGCTAACCACCAGCACTGAAAAAATGTCCACTGCTTTGCACATAAACACAGCTGTGGCTCCAACACCTAGTGACATGTTCTGAGCTTTCAGACACAGCACAGGAACAGTATGGAGCCTTGGCTGGAGAGGGAAGAGAAAACCTTGGTGGACAGGAGCTACAGACAGCCTTGTCTTTAGGTTTCAGCGAACTCAGCTCCAGCACCCCAGATCTCTGCCCCTCCTTCCTCACCTCCCGTATCACTTGTTGCAGCTCCTCCTGCTCCACTGCTTTGTGGATTTCATCAACTGAAGGCACGAGTGGGACTTTTTCAAGTTTGTGCTCCTCCTCTGGCTTGGAGTCTGCAAGCTCCTCAGAGCTTTCCATGGGCTGCCCAGTGCCTGCTCTCACCGGGGCAGCTGGTGTTAAGGCAACAGAGGCTCGGTACAACTTCTTGCTTTGACTCTTAGTTTTTCTACCTGTGTGACCAGAGCACACTGAAGAGGAATCCGAGTTTCCATGGGAGAATATTGACTCTGTACCCTCTGCTGGGAGAGTGTCCAGTCCAAGCTCTCCCAGTCCTAAACCCAGTTCAGACTTCAGAAATGACTGCTCTCGAATAAGCTCAGAGACCTAAGGATTCAGAAAAGGAGCAAATAAGCATACAAAAAAGTCACTTACAGACATAATTATGTTTTCTTGCTATTTATTTAATCACTTACTCATTCCCTCCATGTAAGAAATACAGCTATAAAATAAATATATCCTTTGCCTTTATGACTGCAACAAAGAGGATCATGAAAAGGAATGTGCCTTTTTAAAGCCAACATAAATAAAAATTGTGGCTCTTCCCCAAGCCACCAACTATTGCAATATGGATACATCTTGCCAGAGCCATTGATGGAGACACATGTAAGCGCTTGATTTTCATTTGTTCTTTCCTTTCTGCAGTTTTTGACCTACTTATTTTCAGTAGTAGAAAATGCACAGTAATACAAATATAATTTTCCCTAGAAAATTCATGAGGTAGTACCACTATTTGTATCAACTAAATGAAAAACCATCTCACTTCTTATACCTCTTAAAACTTAATGAGACTCTACAGCCACTTACACCTATAGTTAAATTTGCTTCAGGAAAATTGCAGCTGTTTTCAACAAAGCTATTAAGGGAGTAAAGTATTTCTAAAATTATCTGTCAAATTAATCTCCTGCAATCTATTTTATAGTAAAGCCTTCCTGGTTCTTTTCATCAGTAAAACAGGGTATCCAACAATTACTTACTGGTTCAATGACGTTCAATGGAGATGGACACGACAGATTATCAGCACTTCTGCTTCCATACATACCCTGAAAAATTAAGTCAAGTTAATGCACTTAGGACTTTTTTAGAGCTCTCAGAAGCTAGTGTATAAACATGCTGCATCTCAGACAACTTTCTGTAAAACCAGAAAGTTGGAAACAGGAAGCGGAGCTGGTTGGAGAAAGTTTATTTCAGTCATTTCTAAAGCTGGCCCTCTTCTATAAAAGGATTTACAAACAAAAAGATATTTATATGGTTCAAAGAATGCAAGTTCTGCTTGAGATCACAGTAATACCATATTTTCCTGTTCTTGGTTTTCAATTTTTTTCCATGACAAAACACTGAAGAGGAAGATGTGGCCTGTGCCTGTTCTGCTTCTACAGCAGTGGATTGGCTAAGAAAGAGAAATGAAACCCAGGAAGAACATATGATACTTTTTGTCTGTGATTCTTTTGTTCGGCTGATGACAGAATTGCAGCAGAAAAAGAGAGGAACAGTTGTCTGTTAAGTGAAAAATAAGAGAAAGTATATTGTCATGCCACCAATAAACACAGACAAATGCCTTTTATCCTCCTTCTTGTGCTTTTGGGGAGTGCTTGTGGGAGCAGAGCTTCTCCCACTCTTTGTCAGGGAGCTACATGTTCATCTGAAGGAGCTACAAAAGGCAATGGAGGAAAAAACTCCTGACAATGGGATTTCCCCCCTTTTTTGGTGTGTGGTTATTTTTGGGGGGTGTTGTTTTTGTTTTGTTTTTTTCCCCTATGGATTGGCAGAGCTAGAGGGAAAGCACACTCTATTTCTTGGGAAAGAAACACTGTGAATGTCTCATCTCTCTGCCCTCATGTCTTAAGAGAATCTGTGTAGGAGAACTCCAGAAAGCCCATCACCATCCTCCAAGGATTTTAGACATACACCCTAGCTACCAAAACTGAAAACTCAGGGTCATGAAGAGGAAAAAGAAGAAAGCACTGACAGAAGAGATTTGCCTTTCTCAGCCCTAAAAGCCCACAAGGTGAGTATTGATATGTATTAACATATCAATATATATTGATATGTATTGACTTTCTTGGGAAAGTCAAACACCTTTACCTCAAGACAAAATACAGACTGAAAATGAGAAAATATGAACCCTGATAATACACAGGGCATCATTAGATTCCCAAGATTCCATCCCACTTGAAGAGTTTTAACAGTTATGAGTTATTATTTGTCCCTGCTCATTGCAGGAGGGTTGGACTAGATGATCTTTAAAGGTCCCTTCCAACCCAAACTATTCTACAATTCAGTGATGAACATGACACTGAGAAAACACATAATGTTATTGCAAAACTAATACTTACTATATGTGTCTGAGGTCTGTAAGGTGAAGACATGTGCAGACTTCTGAGCTGGTCTTCCAAAGCAAGCAGACGTTCTTCCAGCTGCATCTCCAACTCCTGCAGCTCCATGCGCACGGACTTCCTCAGGCTCTGCAGCTGATCAGCTTCAAATCTGTGGCAAGGCCACCACAAAAAGAACAAAAGCATTCACTGCACTCAGCTGCAAAGAGGTGACTGAGCAGGACAGTGCCACAAGTAAAGGACTTCATACAAGGGAATTCAAAGCAGAACACAGAAAAGTTAGATGAATGTCTATATGGCACAGAAGTCTTCTTCCATTTATAGAAAATATGTATCAGTTCATAGAAAAAAACAAAGCAACACAGTGTACAACAGAATATTCTCCAAAATTTTAGCTTTAAATGCAGAAGAAATCAGTATTTCTAGATATACCTAATTAAATGCAATTTTGATAAGAACAAGCACCACAGAGTAATGCAGTAATCACGTTACTTCTGTGTGGTTATAGACTCCTCAGCACTCACAGCTACATTTTGGCCAGGAAGCCACTGTCTAAGGCAGCCAACTGATTTCAAACATGTTTACTTTTAAAGTGATAGGCCAAGAGCTGATTCAACTAAACTAAATATATAATCAGTTTTAAAAATTGTTCCAGATCTGCTGCTACACAACCACACAGAGCCAGAATATGAATGCCATCTGTAGCCGGCTGAGCAGCCACTGAAAGTTGGAAAAGCATTTGAATGCTACAGTTCTCATTCTTTATTTACATCTACAAAGATGGGGTTAATCTAAAATCAAATTTTTAAGACTTTTTCCCCTGCAACATCCTACATTCAAGTATCCTATGATAACAGCCCTTAAAATCTGCAGCTGTAGAATGACTTTGGAGAAAGGATGCAGAAAAAAAACAATAGTGAGAAATAGGGATTGGAAGAAACAAAGAGTAAAAAAACTCTAGAATGAAGATGTATAAAGAAAAGAGTAAATAAGACTTTGGCAAAAAACTCATCTCCAACCCTGTTCAAATTGAAACTAATAGATTTCTTGCTGATTTCAAGGGCAGTAACACATTTTCTGATATGCCAGAGTATTCTCTCTCTCTTTTTTTTTTTTAAAGATCATTTTACCTTTCCTCCTCTGTCATATGCTGATAAACTGTGGTCTGTTGACGCAACATAGTCAATTCCAAATCCATCATTTGGGTTCTGAATAAATTTAAATTTCTCCTCACCACTTGCAGCTCCTGGAAAGTATTCTGGGGAAATAAAAATATAATAATGAATTACATGGGAAAATGAATTAAAGTAAGTTTGGATCCTGTAACCACATCTGCCCAGATGAGCCCTTTCAGTTAATAACACCTCAGCAACTTCAGCATATGATGGAAGCTGAGTGTTGTGCCTTCACAACAACTCAAGAAAACAGCATTTTCAGCTGTATCATACAAGCAAACACATGAAGGTGTATTTAGATTAACTCCTTTTTAACATTTTTTGCAGGAAGCTCTCTCTTGAGAACAAAGACAAGGAGCTGCCCAAAGTTAGCATAATCAGTGACACATTTAGGATGTTTCTTTGTATTTTATTTTGACTCAGTAACACTCCACAAACAGGGCCACTTACTTCGTAGAGAGGTAGAATGGATGATCTCTGAGTAGTGTAACCAGTGGCAGCTGAAAGATCCTGACCCCTCATCACTGGGTACTAGGGGGAAGAAACAAACAATTTGAAACGGGAATGGCATCCTCTCGAACGCACAGGCACTCCAAAAGCAGTCACTGTTAAAACACAACCTTTCTGGCATTGAGATCTCTGCCATCCATGGAAGTGTTACAAATAGGCAACCTTACAAAATGGCAGCACCACTTCTTAACTGACATGTGCACCAAAGCTCAGCAATACAAGTGTGCTGCTGGTGAAAAGCCAAATTAATCCTGTCTGACACAGTGAATAGAAATAAAAACTAACTTCTTCTGCACAATGCATTTTATGCTTGAAAACTTAGTAGTCTCAATTGTCTCAGCTAATGATAAAAAGAACAATTCCAAAACCAGAACTGAGCAAATTAAACTGTGTCCCATTCTGAAATTGTGATTCTAGTCAAATTTGTCATGGGATTTTCTTCAGTTCTTAGTTTGGGGAATTTTTGTTCATTTTGGTTTTTACGTTCACTTCATTGCCTACATCCAAAGACTGCAGCTTGCTAATGATCTCTCATGAAAACAAGATTGCTGAAAAAATTCTATTTGCATGTTGCAACAACATATGGAGCAAACAGATAAAATCCAGGGGTTTGTTACATGTACAGACACAGCACAACAAAGAACAGTGGAAACAGCAAAAATGTTTACCTTCTCAAACATGAAAAAGACAGCTTGTCCAATACAATTTTGAAAGAATTCAAAGGACTATTGATATGCCATGGAAAATCTGAAGCATGTTCATTCATACAGAGAAGTTTTGCTCCAACATGATCACATCAAGGGGATGGGTTTGTTTTTCCTCTGCCAGCTTTCTCTGTTCCCTGTTCTATCAGCAACTTACCTACTTCTCCTTATTCCTTAAAATCAGAATCATATATTTAAATATCTCAGCTTTTTCTTTAGCCATTGAGTATGCTATGCGCCAAACTCCATCTCTACTGTAGGAAAAAGCAGGGAATACATTTTCATACCAATCTGCTGTGAGAAGGACCAAGGCCCCAAAATAAAACTAGTTTAGACAAAATATGCTGGAAAAATAAGTGGGCTAAGTGTTATTATCCCCTTCAATGCCCTTTTTCCTTTTTTTTTTTTT
>VWYO01006061.1:277926-315735 GCA_013400275.1 Rhadina sibilatrix
TTTTTTTTTTACTGAACCAGCTTGAGTTCTGGATGTAATACCAAGGTTTCTTTTTCAGCAGTTTTAGTTAACATGGTGTGTGTGGTAGAAGTACTGAGCACACTGTAACCTTACACAGATCAAGGCTACCTATGAGAGAATTCTCTACAGAAGTTTAAGTTCTGCTAACACTTTCTCCCAGGCACACCATGAGCACTTGGGCAATACTTGACTTAAACACAGGTGACCACAGCTTTCTGCTGCAGAGCTGGTCCCAGCACCAAATCTTGCTGTGAGAAGCAAGGCCAGCTGATAGAACCAAAGGAAGACTGGACTCACATCTAACTTTTGACAAATGGCAAAGTTAATAAAATAACAGGGGCCCAAAAGCCCACTACAGCCTCCCATATGGTGCAACCAGGAGCATGTTTGCTCTTGGATTAAATGCACAGAAGTTTTAGATCTACAACTGAATAGTGTTCACATATTCATACATAAATGAGCAGAGCTTGAAACTGCTTTGCTCACACAGCCTCCTGAAGGAGCTTGCAGATTTTAAGTTGGGTCACTACCTAAGAAAAGAGCAGAACCAGAATGGCAGAGGAGAAACAGCTGGCCATCAGGAGAGGAAGAGCAGAAGGTGCAGCAGAAATTGGTAAAATTTACATGCTTGCATTCTCAAGCATTTCTTCTCTGAGTGATGAGATGGAAAAAATTTCACATGTTCTGACAAAACCAATTCTTAATAAAAGACTGATGGTATCAAGAACATGTTTTCTAGCTCCAGAGTTGTAAGTGAAAAAGATTGGCATGAAACAGCACAGAAACATACAGAGATCAATCACTGACATCATTATTGAAGCTTTGGGACTTGTAAGGAAAAAAAATACGTTTTTAACAGCTGGATGAGAAGTATGTCAAACAGAAGAGAAATCAAAGGATTGACCAGACCATCCTGTGATTCTATAAATATGCATTTTAAAACCTAAAGCTAATGATTCTCGTCTTAAAATAAAATAATAGCTGATAAAGAGTACAGTGTTCCTCCCTTCCATCCAAGAACATCCATAAAAGCTAAAAAATACTGGAAAAAAAAGTCAGTTTGGGTCAACTGCAACAAGAAAACATTAAATGCAAAGAAAGTGGAGCATTGAAAAGATGATCATAGAATATACTGACTTGGAAGAGACCCACAAGAGTCATCTAAGTCCAATTCCTGGCCCTGCACAGGACAAGTTACCTCAGGAGTCACACCATGTCCCTGAGAGCATTGTCCAAATAAATGCTTCTTGAACTCAATTAGAGTTGGTTGAGTGCTGTGACTTCCCTGGGGAGCCTGTTCCAGTGCCTGGTTACCTTCTGAGTGAAAAGCTTTTTCCTAATATCTAAACTAAAACTCCCACCTTTGAATACTTTAAACTTGCCTCTTTAAACAGAAGCTGCCAAAAAAAAAAAAAAAGGGCAAATCAGACTTGAACAAAATAGTCAGGTTATCATCTCGGCTTGGTAAGGATAAAATAAGGAGTCCCTCTGTCCAGGGGCAGAGCCAGGCCTCCTCTTACCTGCGAGAGGTTCTGCAGAGAGTTTCTGATGTCATGTAGGACCCTGCGTAGCTGCATCTCCACAGTGGAGGGTGGGTTCATGGCAAGAGGACGATGAGGAACTCCATGCCTTGGAAAGAAGGGACAGCTGAAGGGGGAAAGCATGGCACTGAAGGAAGAGCTGGAGATGCTTGGGACACTGTGGGTGCTGAGCGTCCTCATGTGCTCGCACAGCGGCCTGTCCTGCCACTCTGTGGGGAGGGAATGGAGGGAGCACGTGGACTGGGACATGGCTGCTGGCGTGTGCAGGGGGCAGCTCTGTACCCTGGTGGGACTGAGCTCCTCAGACAGCCTGCTGGGCCCAGCCTGAGGCACCTCTTTCTTGGAGGATGAAGGCGCAATAAACAGTGTGGATTTGCACACAGGATGGCTGGAGGCTGCCTCATCCTCACTTCTGTCATTCTCAGATGCTGCTTTCTCATCCTCCTCCACTCGTGTGTACTTGTAGGTGAAAGAAGGAGGACTGCAGAGAGTCTCTTTTCCTGGAGTTAACTGAACATTCACAGAGGACACCACTTTCACTGGATTCAGCAATGCAGTTGGGAGAGACTGAGACCGCCTTAGAGGATAGCCCGACTCAGCAAACCAGAGTCTCTGCTTCCTCAGAAGATCTTTAGATTTAAGCAAAGTGCACCTGGCCTTGGAGTCAGGTGAGCTGATGATCCTCATCTCAGCTCTTTGCAAAGCAACCTGAACTCTGTCCACAGATGATGTGGAGGAGCCACCATCTTCCAGAGACTGCATCGACTTGAGGATATGGTGTGTGTGGTACTGAGGAAACTCAAACACACCACTTTCCTCCAGCAGGTCTGATTCTCTTTGCTCACTGGAAATGTCTTCCTCTTTAGAGCTGACCTCTCCTTGGACTGTCTCTGAAACAGAAGATGACTTGCTTTCTTGTCCTTGATTTTGTTCAGCTTTACAGTCACTAATTTTTCTGTCTTCACTCCTTCTGCTATCAGAAGATGCCCCTACCTTTCGTCTCTCTACTTGAGAGATAATATCCTCTTCATCATCATCATAATCCTCCTCATCATCATCTTCCTCCTCCTCCTCAAACTTTTCAAAACTTGGCAGTTCCTTGGCTATCGCTGTCTTCTGTTCCTCACTGTGCGATGTCACAGTTGTTTCACTATCACAGCTGTCAGCACTGCTTCCCATGCCCTGCAAAGACTCCTGCACCTAGGAAAGATAGGAGACAGCAAAGGAGTGAATGTACTGGAGACTCCACTACTGCCTTCTCAGGAGTCAGGCCAAGAGACCAAGAACACCTTCACCGGGTATTGGGGTGAGGTGCAGAAAGAGTAATGCACTTACTGTGTAAGAAAAACAGTGAATGAGAACAAAGAAACCATGATATCAGATACATTAGGAGTACAATGAAGTATGGCACCAAAAGGAATTTTTTATTTTTTCTAAAGAGAAAATTCTTCACACATTCCTTTGTAAGAAGACTAGAAGTGGAAAAAGAGTAGGAGCAAAAAGAATACAATGCTAATATTTTAGGTAGTGATGACAAACAGCTGGGTCATGGTACAAAGCATTTCCCATTTATAAAGGTTCACAGCACTGAAATGAAGGGTAGCGTTAAGAAACATATACAGAGAAGTGAGAAGAACTGCAGACTATAGTAAAACAGTGTTACAGGACAACACCAAGAATGGGAAAGTCAGTCTGCCCATCAACTCAGCCTGTTTAATTCAAGCATTGTTGAAGACTGAGAATATCACATTAGGATGCTAATCTCAGTTGAAGACCACATCCGGTACTATAAACCCATCCTTCCTTTCTCCTGATACTTCTTCCCCTTTTCATTCTAAATCACAGTTTAAACCAGAGCACGTAAATGAGGGAGTTGCTAATTTAATAGGTAACAAATGGCAGGAAAGGCATCTAAGAGAAAGGAAAAAAGAACAGGTCCATTCATTGCAAAGCATATTCTTGAAGCTGGCCTGACTGACAGCTGTATTTACAAGTGGACAAGACATTTCCCTAAGAGGATGTGGTATACAGTACACTCTTGGAAGCTTACCATAACTGATGTATGAACTAGCAATTTTCCCACCTCTACCTTCTGCAGCTCTCGCTGCCATTAGTGCATTAATTATTACTTCCTTCTAAAGAGATTACTTATGATGTTTGTCAGGCAATCATCCTTTCTCCAACCATCTAGAAGATTTCAGCCATGAAGGTCAATCTTCACAAGTACATACCTAACATTGCACTTACTGGCACAGACACAAATTATTGTGAAAGAATGTGCAGGTTCAGATGTTTTTTAAGTTAAAGGTACTAAACAAATAAAATATAATAATTTCTAGGTGAAATCACATGGACTATATGTGTGTCTATCTGTGTCCTAATCCCCCATCACATTGTTCAATTATGAATAAGGCATAAGAACTTGGATGGAGAATTCTGGCTTCTTTGGTAACATGAACCCTCCCCTCCAGAATATGCTATATTAATGTCAAAATCTCCCTCAGAAATCTTAATTTTGGAAGTCAGAGGTGAAAGGCAATATGGTTCAAAATCTGAGCTGTCTCCTGAGTTTCAGAGGAAGGCTATGGGTGCTACACTCAACAATTTAACAGTAGATGGCACTAAATTACCATACTTTTAAGAAACAACATATACTCCTCTGTATCCTCTCCATCTTTTCAGGGGTTCTCTTCACTAGCTGCCAAGTTCTAAATTCCCCTAGCTGCATCATTCACCCATGTTTTCTGAATTCAGCTCAGCACTAGGTCTGAATAAAGGAGTGAAGGTGGCAGAGGAGAGCCTAGCAACTCCATGGCAAAAACTTTGTGCAGTCTCAAAATACCTTTTCAAAACAGCATAATAGAGAACAGAAAAATCTCCTCCCTTCACAGCCAACACAGATAAACTCCAGCAATATTCGAGTGAAGGGGTACTTAGCTGCAACATTATTTTAGTGAGCTCTTAATCAGGTTGCAACCAACATAAAGATCAGAAGTGACCAACTCTCCTCTGAATCACCTTCTAACATGCCTATCAACTTCATGCATTCATAGCTCTGTAGAGAGCTGAACATGTCAGATGCTTATGCTCTTTGCAGCAACTCAGGATCATTTTTCCTTTTATTCATTATTAGTCCCTTTCCTGCTCTTGGAAAATTAAGCTAATGTTTAAGGGAGACAAAGACTAACACTGCCTTGGCTTTTAGTTTGGTACTCATTTGAAGAGCTACTAAATTGGAAAACACAGAATTCCAGAACAAAATGAAAAAGCAACATTGATGGATGTAGAGGGTGGAAAACTCTTCCTAGTAACTGTCCAATAGCTTTTAAAATGCCTGGTGTGCCACAAGAGAGAAACATATGGCAGCATAAGAAACAGTTCAGCAGATAGAAGCTATAGAAATGAGATTGCTGGAGGTGCCCAGAATCCCATCTATTCCTTTGGGCTTTGGTGTAGGTCCCAGGAACAGCTGGCCTTGAGGACAAGATCCAACTCAAGGCTCTTCTCTGACTGACTGACAGGCCAATCAAATCACAGCTATTACTGTGTGAATGTTTTAGGAGAACCAGGAGAACAGCTCTCCAAAATATCAGATACGATGCTGTGCAAGTATGTGTGTATTGAGCAGACACCGAAACACCAGGCTGGAACAAAAGCTTTCCCTAAGAGATGAAGTCTCTGGTCAGCATCACAGCAACTTCTGGGACCAAAATCAAAGGAACTGGAACAAGAAGGAGCATGGAAGAGCAAGATCAACTAAAATTAGTCTATCTTCACAATAAAGCTAGTGTGAAATTGTTTTCATTTTCTGTCAGCTGTTAATTAAAAAAAAAAAAAAAAGAAAAGAAAGAAAAATATGCAGGCGTGGGTGAGAGAAGAACAAAGAGAGTGGGAAGGCAAAAATGATTAAAAAAAGAAATGATCAGCAGAATAGCTATAATCTTTCAAAACCTTAACCTCTACCCACTACTGAGAGAAACTGACTACCAGACAGTGAGAAAAGATACACCAGAAACAGCAAACAGGACATATTGAACTTAGAGCTTATTCCAGTCCCAAGTATACCCAGATTAACCTACCAGAAAGCTTTCAAGTTGAACACAGTTCTGTAAGGGACTCAGCAGGTCCAGCTCTGAAAATGACGATTTCTAGACTGACAGTCAAAGCCGCAGTCAAACATCAATATCCCTCCTACCCTCCCCTACTGTTTCACACCAATCAGGAGCATTTCACAGGATGAGAACCTTACCTGAAGTTGATTGAATGGAGAACAATCTGTAGAGTCCTCAGCAAAGCCACTGCTGTCAGAGTGCTGACTCGCTGTCCGTAACAGCTGATCTGTTCAAAACAACCAAAACCCAACCGTAATTGCTTCACAAAACACAGCCTTTCAAGACCAGTCACATTCAATACAAGCTTTCCTTTTACATCAAAGTAACATTAAGTAGATAATACAATTGCTTTTCAAGTTCCACTTTGAACAAAACAGAGAAACTTGTTTGATTCCAGCAAAATCTCTCTCATCCGAAGCCCTACTTGTGAAACTTCAAGTATTGGTGGAAGAGAAACCATCTTTTATATTTTTTCCTTCCTGTGCTGTGGAAAAAAACCTCTGCAGGTATTGCCACCTTTGAAGTTTTCCTTTCACAAAACTGCATCACTGATTAATTCACATGCAGGCAGTGGAAGAGCTGCTTCTGCGTTGGAAAGTATGGATTTGACACCTCTCCTGATCATAGAGATACTGAAGATCACTGATTCCTACCAACCTACACCACCCCATACACCCAAAGGGACAGCAGCACATGGGCAGAGAGGGCCACATGGAGGACTCTGCCAACTGCTGGAGAGGGTCCTCCGCTGGTTTAGCGGACAAAGGCAGAACATCCCTTACACATCAATGGGCAATCTGCCAAAGCACATTCCCAGTGCTCATTTTATACATGAGAGGTAAGATCCTCCTGCTTGTTCCTTTCTACTCACATTAGGTAAGCATTAAAATAGCCTAAAGAGGCTCTAAAATCCTAAGTGCTTCCCAGGAGTAATTTCCTCTGATGATGTAAGCACTGCACTCACTACGCAGCTTTGCACGGAGATCTCAGCAAGCTCTACACTACTGCACGTGTATTGCTCCTGACTGGACACAGGAAGCACCTGCCAAGTGGAAGGTTTACTTTATGGCACTAGAAATACTTTACTCAGCCTGAGGCCAGCATGGGCAACAACCTTATCTCACCTTTAGGTCTCAGTAGAAGTATAAGAGCTTGGATGTAGCAAGAAATTACAGTGGCCTGTAGCCCCCAGAGCCCTGCCACCTTCTCCTCTTCAGCCTTAGGCGAGAGCTTGCTGCTGTTTTCTTGAAGGCTCAATGCAGAATTTTGCCCCACTTAAATGTCATCATATAATCAATCCAAGTTCACAGCTTAATGCCTTGGCATGCATTATGAAAAGTGTTTTGAAACAGCTGGATATTCAGAACTAATTTTTTTTTTGTATTAATCTTGATAAACATTTTACTAACACGGAAATAAGCAAGAGCCTGCACAGTCTGTGAACACCAGTAGAGGCAAACTGCCCACTAAGCTTCTGTATCAGTGATGTCACACAGCTTTTAGGGAGTGCCTTTCAAATTGTGCTGCTGTTCTGTTATCACGGTAGCTACAATATCCTGCGATGACAAACAACTTTTCTACCTCAAGACAGACATCCCCACCCAACTCCCAGTAAAGAGAATGGAAATTACTTCCCTGAGAACTGGATCTTATTAACTGCCCAACACAACTAACACAGATGAAAGAGCATGCCATGAACAGCTTGTCACCACAGCTGAGGCTGGGGGGAGCTGTTACCCTCTTCAAGGTGAACAGTTACCTACTTTTGTTGACACTTTGGCCTCCTGTCTGTCTCTTTTTGTATATGGTGAATTTTAATTTAAGAGAAAAAAACACTACTGTGAAAGCCTTAGTCTCTCTTAGGGAGGAGATCCCCACTAGTTCAGATAAAGCAATTCACCAGTGCATGGGCTGGCACCTGTTTTCATGCACATGAACTTCCTTACTGCTCAACAGAATACTGATCTGCCCTTCTATTTCCTTCTCAGTCAATATTTCCTTTTCAGCTACAGAAAGGAAAATTACATTTATATATTTTCTCAAAACAATTCTTGGCCTTCTCAGAAACACAATACTGAAGTTAAAATCAGTCTTTCAGATAATTTTCTGTAGCATCAGTTATTTATGCACATGCTTTGACAGCCTCACAGGACAGATAACACCAGGCAAGGGATCAGTCATTCAGCCCAGAGCAGTCATTCACACCAGCCTCATTTATCCATGGCAAGTGACTGGCACAGTGTGAACAGATTCAGACTTGATTCCACCTAAGAAGACATCCCCTTTATACAGTCTCCTTGCTTTCTACGCTACAGAGCTGTTAGGATTTTTTTAACATTTTAAAGCAAATCAGAAGAGACATGTTTTCTGAGTAGTCATCTGCTACCATACCTTACCCTTGTCTTTTTCAGGTTCTTAGGGTTCTCCATGACACCATTATGATGTAAATGCAGTAAAAATGATAAAGAACTGGAATTTCTACTGAACCAGTAGTGAAATGAGAAGGTTTTGTTCTGTAAAGACTGGAAATACCAACTAATACACTGGGATATACCGATACAAACTGGTATCCACCCTCCTTGACAGCTACTGACCCAGCTGTACTGCCTGCTCTATTGCACCTGGATATCTCTCAGATTCAAGCAAACAAGGAGGAAATAGGAAAACACTTCTAAAAAAGCTACAGAGTAACATTTGGCTCTTGATTAAAATGCCTCCTGGCAAAGGAGAATCTTAGAGAAGGAGTTTGTGATATGGCTCCCCTCTCTTCACCTCGAGTGCAGAAAACAGCACCAAGGGTTGGCTTATGGGGCCAGCCTGGGATCATCCCTTGGCCTGTGTAACAGGGCAGCAAGGCAATTGTGCCTTCTGCAAAATGGCACCACTGCACAACACTGACTCTGCCACCCAAAGCTACAGAGGAAATCTTCTGAACTACTGGGAGGAGGCCAGGGGCAGGATAATAAGGAAAGTGTGGGAGAAGGAACCAGCCATGACAAACAAAACAAGCAAACTCTCATCCCAGTTTAACAGAGCACAAATTAAAATGCTCCTTGGACTGTTGTTTTAAGCTATATTAAAAAATCAAAGTATATTTAGGCACTGAATATGTGTCAGAAAATTCATAAATAAACTGAAAATGTTCTAAACAAAGAACACATGATGAAGAAACAAGTCTGTGGTTTACAAAACGTGAGAGCAGATTCATCAGAGCATCCCTACCACGGAAATGATTCGTTCATCTATTGTAACACAATAATGAGCTACCAGTGGACTGCCAGTCTCACCCCCTCTGTATCACTCAACTGCTCACACAGAAGAGGAGAAGAACTGTGTGGAAACTGTCCATGAAGATTTAACATTTGTTTCTTGTACCTGCACTTTTGGGAAACTCTAACGCACTTCGTATTTTAGAAGATAATTATCAAATTAACACTCCCAACTCTATAAAGTATTTCATTGTGGGATTAAATATCAGCTGACCCTTCTTTGCAGACTGATCACACCCAGCATCCCAGCACTAACAAAACTAGCCCAACAGGGAGCCCTGCTGCAAAAAACTGCCTGAGCCCCTGGGGATTTCCTTGCATCTGGATAGATAAGCGCAGACTCCCACAAATACTAAATCTGTTCCAGATGTTTTCTTCTCACTCCCCCATCTCCAATCTCCTGTGGAGTTGCACCCACAGAGAGCTATAAATACAATAATATATTAAGGACAGGAAGTGCTGATGATGTGCTTTCTTTCCTTTCAAGAACTTAACTTTCAAAACTAATAACTGCTTTTGACTATCAACAGAGGACGCCTTACAAGAAACAGGTCCGTGGCTACTCAAAATTTCACAGATCCATGCTGATGCCAACAACCAGACATTCACAAACTGCAGTGTCTTGAGAATACTTTTTCCTCTAGGCATTGTACCTGTGTCTGTCTTGCCTTTGGGGCGTATTTTGGAATGGAAGGTGCTGCTGTATGATATGTCAGTAAGAGTTTTGGTTTTGTACTAACAAACCCTTCTACCAGATAACTTTGCAATATGCTATTTTTTATCATGGACATTTAGCAGAGCTGTGTTTGCAAACTAGCTGAAGCTTTTCATTCTTGTGTTCCTAAAAAAACTGAAATAAGAAAAATGCTTTAATTGCAAGCCTAAGCAACAGTAGACTGTGTTGTTCAACCACAAGAGTCAACAGCCCACCAGACTATTTCAGTAGGAAAGAGAATCTCTTTTTTTTTTTATTTGAATACTTCGCTTCTTATCAAAGGCCCTCTTAACATGCCTTACAAACCGTTGTAAATTTCAGAGAAAGCATCTACAGCCCTCTGTGTAGATGTAAAATGACACTGCAAGGTTTAGCATAATCTGTACCAAAGTATCTGTAATAATAAAAGGTTTATAATAATCTGTACCAACCCTGCTAATGGACAAAGAAATACCACCACATAAAAAAAGAAGTACAGAAGTATTCCTTCAGGGGGAGCATTCATCTGGAACAAATCTCTTGTTTATGGGTGCTTACGCACAGGAGAGACAAAGCCATGGAAAGAAGGTGGGTTTGTACAAGGACTGCCAACTGAAATCACACTGCAACAGAAGACCTGTGGCTGAATTTCATGCTGATCCCACCTCATGAGATTGCTAGTGAGAGTGGCATTTCACATTCAGACACAATGGCCAGCATTTTTAAAAAGTGACCATTAGCTTTGGATGCCTTCCAACTTGGTGAACATCCACTCTCTGAGAAAGCAGGACTCTGTGTTGTCTCCTGTTGGACAACTTGCAAAAACAAAAGTTGGCTACAGTTTTGGGGTTTTTTTACGTTTTGGGTAAGTTCTCCGTCAAATGTTCTCCCTCTTGGCAACTTTACTGAAATCCAAACAGAACAAAGTCCTAAATTTTTCAGATCTTCCAGGTGAAATAAAATGCTGGTCTCAGCCTAACTTTTAGCAAATGTGCCAGCATTGATACCCTTGACAGATAAGTCATAGGAAACTCTAGGCAATGCCTGCCTGATAATAAAGTGTCACCACTGGTCTGTGCCAAGCATATTCAGAAATAAGTGGGACATACTCCCTGGGAAACGTGACCCAGCACAGCCTGCTTCTGTCAGACTGAAGTCCCATTGCTAGAACTGCTGGTACCTTTCAGCAAAAACACACAGGACCATCTCACTTTTCTTTGTTGTGTGGTGGAAGAAGAGGGTAAAATAACTCCTGGGAGCAAAAAAGATGAAATTTTTTTTTTTTTTTTTTACTCCTCCCTAACCATAGCACTTGATTCCTTAAGTTGGTTTTCTCTGAAAAGCTCTCCATGGAGCTGGAGAGGCCAGGCCAACAGGAGACCTGTCCTGTAAAGACTGCACCTCTTTTCATGTAGTCCTGTAAAGCAGGTGGTAATGAACCTCAAAATCAGCTAAGGAGAAAATACTGGGAACAGTTAGAGATTCAGTTTCTGGCAATCCTTACTGGCCTATGGTTGTAGCAGAGGAAGCTTAGTGAGCACCAGGTTGTGTTGTGCAGAACACTGATGAACAAGTAGCACAAGCTATCACCAATAACCAGGCACTACCCTCCAACACTTAGTCCAGGGCTCTCTCAACCATGTTAATGCAATTCAGCTGACAGTTCACACAACTGTCAAATCATTTGTGCAAATGCAAATAAGATGATCTCTGTTCTTTTACACGGGTTTTTCTGCCTCTCTTAAGTATCTAGAGAGGCTATTCATGTTTCACCAAGAAATTGCATCACATCTAAGTGCCTCCCTAAGTGCAACAAGCACTAGTTCCTCTTTAATTAAATGTATCAGCTAGAGAACACACTTCACTTGCCAATACTGTGCAAAGTAACAATCACAAAAAAACCCACCCAGCTTTATCCCCCTCCCAAGCCATAAAACACATAAATAAGGATTTGAGATGAAAGCACAAACTAAGTGAACCACAACAGCCGGTGCACAGCATTTTCCATGTGAGGGACTATGATTTCCACGTGGGTGTAGAGACAGTAGTTTTCTGTGCAGGCAGCCTGCAGACAGAGCAGTACTGCATAGGAAAAAGCTGCATGTATCATGCAATTTAGGTTTAAAACAATGTAATTTCAGTTTAAATGGGTATCTTAAATTACAGGATCTACCACGGGAAAAAAAATCCCACACAATCTGAATTAACATTTCAGGCCATCTGAGCTATCATCAATTATACAAAAGTGAAAACAGCCAGTGAGGTTAGAGGGCTGTTGTCTTGCCTGTAATTTGGTTGCCACTTTGTAGTAATATTCTGTGATTTAGCTAAAAAGAAACCCAGATCTTTTTTATTTCTAGAGAGAAAATGAACTTTAGAAGCTTAAAATATCTGAACCAGCCTTTCAGAGATGGAAGGACACTCCACAGTCTGCTGTCTCACAGAAGCTGCAGTCTACTCACCTTTCCTTGACTTGGTCACTGCTAGCTGGTGTGTAGCTGAAACGTGAGGTAGATCCCCCTCTGTACTCTGGATCTATCAGGAAGAGGAGATGAATATTTTGTCAGGCCAACTGGAATATATTCCTGTGCTTAAGAATGCCTAAGCTACACACTGCACATGCAGGAGGAGGTTTTGGTGGTTTTTTCCTCCATTTGAAAAGCCTATACTGATTGAAGGATAAAATTGTAATCTCTTTGAACCAACTTTCATCAGGCATTCAGCAATGTTCCTGGAGGAGAACAGTGATCCTTGCTGTGACCCACAGCACAGGACTCCCCTCCTGCACAGAAAAAGACCTGGAAATCAAATCCTGTGACAACACAGAGCTCAGTTCCTCTTTGACAAAACACCAAAATTACTGTGTGAAAACACCTCTGACCACATTTACACTACTACATCTTTCCAGTCAGAACTCCTGGCCCTTCATTTGAATATAAAGAACAATACATTTAGAAAATGTATCAGGAGGTCAGCACACATGGACTGTCATCTGCTGCCCTATTAACTATTTCCTACTAGCCACCAGCCCTCCAGCAAAAGAACCCAGACCCAGCCAGAACCTACTCCAGACTTCACCACACCACTACTCATGGAAATAGTTCTCATGTCTTCCAGTACAGCAAGATAATGTGTTTAGATCCATGCACGTTTCAGCTGGGAAATTAAAACTACATAAAAATGAATCCTTTCACTCAGTAACTTTGTGAAACAGTCTTATTAAGAAAGCAGTTCTCAGGCAAATGTTCAAACTATGAAAAGAATATGCCTAAAATCTCAACAGGGAGGCCTTTGTTTGGTTCAAAACCTAGAATACATTCTCTCTTTTGTGTGATCCAGAAAAAATCCTAATGGATCACACACAAGTCTACATGCACAACCCCCCAGTCCAACTATCCCCAACCCTTCCCTCTAATGGGCTGCCGGCCCAGTTTCAAAATTATCATGCAATGAATTTATCTCCATTTTCTATCAACTTAAAAATGTAAAAATCAAGATACTGATGTTGATAAGCCAAAATTCGTATTTGGCTAAAGAAGAGGTTATATTTGCATTGATATCATGTGTATAGCAGCCACAAGGGTGTGTTTTCTTACTTACAAGGGTTTTGAGGAGTACTTGGCCTGAACTTTTCACTATTAGTAAGTGAGCAGCATTACTTTTGCATGATAAACACAGTGGCTTCTGTTCCTTTAGGAGATGAAGGCTGTACCAAAGGGGTAAATCCTTATTTCATCCAAGTGCAGGAGAGCATAGAAGAGGCTCACCATTTAAAATTAGGAAAAATTTAGGGTTTTTTTTTTTATTTTTAAACAAAGAACAGCGAGTAATCTTACAGTCACTTTAATAAAACTGGCCGTCCAGGAAAGGTGTCTTGATTCTCCCAAACCTCCCAGTTTCTGATGGCAAAACTTGCAGCCTTCCAAAAGCTAAGCCTTTTCTCATTTAAATCCCATCCACCTCCTGTCCTTGGCTGGGAGGCAGCATTCCAAGTGTGTTCACAGCACGGTGCAGCTCCTCAAGCACACAGAAACTCCTTCCCCATCCCTTCAGCCAATATTCATGCTGCTAAGTGACCTTCAGGACTGTCATTGGCCACCTCAGGAGTGGGTGTTTGGGGGAAATCCTGCCCTGACTCACTCCCACACCAGCTATCTTCACAGCCACAGACTTCCGAAGGGCACGCAAACCTCCAAGGCATTCGTAAGCATGGAAAGAACTTCCTTGATATATCTGTCATCTTTCTTATGCATAAGAATGCACTCCAAGCCAAGCTAGGAAAACGGGGAGGAGTTATTGTCACTGCTCCTAATACAGCTTATTGTTCATTATGCCCTGCTTAGAGACGCACAAAAAATAAAATCAGGCTGCCAGGAATTGTTCTAAAATGTCTTCAGCAAAACTGAATCCTTCCCTCCCAGGGATCTGTAGGCAGTTGATAAGTATATACTATATTGCATAAACAAAAAAGTCACCACAATCCCGTCCCACATCATATGTTGTCTTGCCAAAACAGCTGTGTTTATGCCTGGCATCATTGCACAAAGTGTGTCAACCAAAACTTTGCAAACACATGGCACTTGCATAGAATTCAGCCAGTCTCTACAGTCCAACTTACTCTGAAGAAAAAATCCACTCCTTTTTCTTAATATGCACACATACACACACGTCTATACATGTATATAAAATACATTAATTGTTTCAGTTTTGCCCTAGGGTACCCAAAATGGATTTCTCCTCTGAAATGTGCAGCAAAATGCATTGCCGCTCAGTCCCTTCCAATTGTGCCAATGCAAACATTTTTGTAGCTACACAACAAGCTGTATCAAGAAAATTATCTGGCTGAAAACTAAGCCAGGAAAAAGAAATAAATCAAAATACACCGGGTTTCTTTTTTCTCTCTCAACTGGACCAGTCCTTTGTTCTGGTTCAGTAGATGACCACACAACATGTGGGGTAGGACACACTGGAATAAACAAGTGCCAGGAACCACAAGAGGCTTGATTACCTCCTTTTTTGCTTAATGAGTGCCTTCAGCTAAAGCATAGTTGATCTAGAAGAGCTTGTCATGACAACATGACACCAGACACAGCATCTACTAAATCATCATTTCATCATTCACTGTCATATTCTGGGGCTTTACCATTCACGTGCTTTCTTCATTTCACCAATGAAATCACAATATCCTTCGTTTTAGATATTTATTTCACATAGATAAAAACTTAACTGCTGAACTTCTAACAGTCACAGTGAAATGTGTCCACAAAAGCATCTACTCATTTAAGAATTTTGAGACAGTTTTTACAATTCAAGCTGCAAGTCTAAACAAAAATTACATTCTTGTAGGCTGCATGTTTACTGGCCTAATGAACAAATCACTTACAGGAACCTGGGAATTAAAATTCCTTTGGGACAATTATCAATATAAAAATGGATATCTGCATATATAAAGATGTTAAAAGACAGCTAGCACAGAATTTGTAATTAAGCCATTGCCAAAAGTCATGTCCCAGTGACTTTCAGTGTGGCAATTTCCAGAGAACAAATAAATCAACTTATAGCAGATTGTTATCAAAACCGAAAGTTGCACAAGATGAGCACCTCATGCTTCATGAAAGCCCCTCCTCTGTTTCATTGCAGCAAAACTCTTGCTTTTTTCACAAATTTATCTTTAATCAACATCAATTAATAAACTGAATTTACTTCTAGGCAACAAAAGTAATGATTTCTAGTTAAAAAATTACGTAAAATAAAAGCTAAACACCCAGTTTTGCTGCACATAAAGCCTAACCTAGATTTACTTACACAGGGAAAACTTCCTAGGAGTTATGCCAGTGATAGCAATTACCTGAATTCGATTAAAAAAAAAAAAAAAAAAAAAAAAAAAAAAAAAAAAAAAAAAAAAAAAAAAAGAGAGAGAACTTTCCCACTGACTTAGGAACAGCAGCAGCAGCAAGTTACTTTATTAAGAGGATCAATTAGAGCTGCCTGCAACTGCTGAGAAAGTGCAACACTCAGAAAATTTAAAGTATTCCTGGAGAAAACACTGTCAGCTACACAGGAGGGAACATTCCTGTGCTGGCAGACAGGGAGTTATGTAAACTGTATGCACAAAGAAAGTCATGTATCTTCACTCACCTCCTCCATCTCGAAGGAGTCCTTCTGCTGCAGCATGAGGTTCACTACGGACGGGTTTGCGAGGGGAGCGCAGGGGTCTCTACCTGGCGATGCTGTGGACAGTCTCTGTGTCAGGACACTGCTGTCAGAGGTACTGGAACTGCTGCTGAGGCCTGGCGAGTCCAAAAGGCCGGGTTCTTCATACGGCCTATCCTGGGCACTTGCCAACCTGCCACCCTGCCCATCTGCTGGAGGCACAGAACCCTCTTGTGCACCATCAGTCACAACAAGGAGGTGTGCAGGTCTCTCCACGTTCGCAGGCTTTGTCTGACTGCTGGCTATCTCCTCCTTTACAGTAGCCAAAGAAGAGGGACAGTCTTTCTTTTTAGGATACTTTGGCAACTTAGATTCATTTTTATCATTTTCCTCACTCCCTACTTCGGCTGGACTTTTCCCTTTTTCAACAGGCGACGGACTTGAGGAGCTGCTGCCATCAGCTTGCTGTGTGGCACACAGATTGAGTTTTGACAAGGTCTTCATTAACCGACTGGCTGTATTGCTGCGATTCAAAGGGGGAGGGCTGGATGCCTCTTTGCTGGAAGACACTGAATTCATACTACCAATTTTCTGCAAAGGAGTCCCAGAGACTTGAGAATACAAAGAAGAAAAAGCATTGGCCACAGTAGTAAGCACTTCAATCTGACGAAAACGACCTGCACAGGAACGAAACACAGGGCATATCTGAAGAGGGAATTTTGACCATAATCTCTGCCCAACCCCACAAATCTCCTCCTACTTTTATCAGGGGCCTCTAAGGCTGAATGAATGCTTCCTAGGACTGCGACACGAAAGCGATACCCTACTATGGAAAAAAGAATCTTTACTAAATGCACAAGAACAGCATGCAAAGTTCTCCCAAAGTGACTAAGTGGCATATGTGCGTGAACGCAAGTTTATTTACAAAATAAAATACATATAAATGCAAGTTTATTTACAAAATGCTGGAAAGGAAGCTCGCATTGCTCTCTCCATCTACAGCTACAGAAGGACAGCTATCCCCTCATTTCAGCAGTGCTCATTACTGATCCAACAAAGCTCCTGTCCAAGTCAATAGAAATACTGCCCCAGATTTCAACAATGACAAAAATAGGTCGCTGCCACCCAGAAAAAAAATCCCAACCAGGGACTGAAGAACACCAGAAACAGAGAGATATTGCTATTTTTTTTCAGTGCTCTAAAGCTGCAACAGAAGAGAAGATTAGAGTAAGAGATGAGAATGATACAAACCAGAAGGCAGCATACCTTACAGGATGCCTTTTATTTCCCTCCTCCACTATAAACCCTTCTGCTCACCCCAAGGAGTACCACCCTGGTGGTCACCTCTTGCCTGTTTATGACCAAGCAAGTCATATGAATTCTGAATGGAATGTGGCCTTTAGGCAATAACAGAGTTCTGCCAGAATATTAGATACACACCTCTTTTGGGGTTGTTTACATAGTTAATAAACTCATAAATAAACTGTGCTTTAAAAACATACTTACTTGTTAAAGCAAAACTTGGATTTTCCACTTCCATGCGCTGTATTTGGGCATTCAAAAACACTTTGATATCTATCCCTCTGGCAAACGATGATGAATTAAAAAATCTCGCTGGAATTTTTGAAGCAATATCTGGTTCATCTCTTCCAAATCCAAGGTTATAGAGCACTTCTTCAGGATCTTCCTCATAAAGCTCCAGTAATTCAGAAACGCTAGACAAATGAAAGATGTTAACCATCTACCTGTCTCCTTTTAAGATACAGTCCCCTCTATCAAGCAGCTAACTCAGCCCTGTAACCACTTTGGTTTACTGAACTTTTGACTCCTACAGCTCAGACTAGTATTGGAAATAATTGTGGAGATCTCTGCATCTAAAGTTTTCGTTCCCATCATGACAGCCATTGGCCCAGACACATCACAAATCCAAGCCTGTAATTTCCAAAATCAGTCCTATTCTGCAGAGCTCAAATTTTAAAATGTCATTAAAATTTCAGGCATTTTTAATGTTTAGGTCCATTTGTTAGCATTTACTGAAAACAACAATTAAAAACAAACATAAGATTTTCAAGCAACCAAAGGAAAACTCCCTTCTCAGCTACCAAATACAGCAATGCACATAAAACAAGCCAAGTCCATTGAACTGAGAAACAGACCCTTTAAGCATAGTTTTACCTTGAAACAGTCGCGCTGCTTTTTCCAGAGCCGGTCGAGTTCATACTTCTCCCCTTCTGATGGAACTGCATCCTCCTGTCCTTTGCCAGTACACCATTGCTGTCAACACAAAGAGAGAGGACCCCTGAGATAAACCTCTTTTGTTCAGGGACTTGATTCTCTGTCTCGTTGGAGAGCTAACCTGCCAGCACTGCTGAACTTCTCTTTTCCCCTTCAGTGTTATCTGGTTTATATTAGCCATGTCATTTACTGAAATATAGAAACAAAAGCAAACCCTGGACCACCTCAGTAAAAATGTACAGAGACAGTCTGAATTTGAAGGCAAATGCGAGCTGAGAAAACAAACCCTGATCTGCCCTTGCTGCCCCACCCTCCCTGTTCCCACCCTCCTCCAGTAAGGAAGCCCAGCCTCGGGTGAGCTGTCCTTGCCCTGCCTTTTCCTGCCTCCTCCAGCAGGACCACCTCTCCTCGCAAGGGCACCCTCTCCCCCCTCGGGTACTGCAGCAGGGCTGCGACCTGCCCAGACCTGGCTGGGGAGCTGAAGAGGCTCCAGGCAGGGGGAAATGAAGCAAGACGAGCTCCAGCCCACACTGCTGGCCAGTCTCTTTCCCAATCCTGAACTATTTCTTCCTTGCCTCTGGAGAAGCTGCCTGAGCATTAGCTGGTATCCTGGGTTCAAACATACCTTTACTGTTAATCTCTCTGAGGACCAAAACTGTTCCCTCCCAGAACAGCCACCAAGAAAGCAAAGGTGGCAGAGGATTCACATATATTTATTTATGGAGCCCAGCTCAGGAGGAATGGAGAGGATGCTTTCCACAGGGGCTGTGCAGTATTTGCTGAAGTCTCAGTGGGGTTTTAGTTTCAGCACATTTTCTTTAGAAACTCTAACCATCTCTCCTCTCTCAAAGTCTTTTTCCCCTGCTCCCAAAAAACATCTGCTGTAATAGGCAAAACTAATTTTCCCTCGAAATTTCTGAAACAGTGAGCAATCAGTGAGGCAAAGAAGGTTAATTATGCTACGTTGCTAAAATTGTCATTTCTCTGTTTTCCTCCTGATACTCCAAAATCTATGTCAGGTCTGCTGAAAGAATAAAAATCTGATTTTTTTTTTCTGCACCTCCTAATAACTCTTTCTGTGTTACCTAAATTGTTTCCTTCACTCTCATGTAAACAGACATGAGCAGAAGAGCTTTAGCTGTGGTAGCCCCCATGACTTCCACTGCCATTGGCCTCCCTGCCCTTCAGTATAAATATTCCTCCAAAGTAAACAAACACAAAAAAAGATGTTTACCATGTTTCTGTTTGGGTATCACTCCGTAGATGATTAGCTGTAGAGAAAGAAGAAGAAGTTATATCCAGACCTCTTTAGAACTACACTTCTCACAACCAGTATGAAGAAGCAGACAGTGAGCATGTTTACCAACAGATTTTACTTCTTCCATATAAATGTGACTGTCAAGGGTTTCTAGTATACAGCTGACATAAAAATGGTCTGGTTTATTAAAGCTCTGTTTAAATCTCATATTGGGCACATGTTTACATACTGTCATTAATCTTACTACTCAAAATTTAAATTGTGATAAGCTGGTTATTGTTATATCAACCATTTATTGCTTTGCAACTGGAGACATGATTACCAGCTGCAGGGCTGTTCCTGGGTGGGAAGGGGAAGAGGACAAGCAGGCATGCAAGGATTGCTCCAGTAGAGAAAGTAAAGAATATAAGAAAGGCAGCTAGCCCCAAAGTGGGGCAGGGCCCTGGGTGCCTGAGCTGTGCAATACATGGACAAGAGCTCAGTGAAGCCCTTGGTGCTGATGGGGCCAGCAGATGTGCTCAGAGTTGACAGGGCTCAGGAGGGAGGCCGTCTGCAGGTACCAAGCACCTGGTTACCAGGCTGACAGGGAAGTCAGCACTTCCTGCAGCTGGATCACATGGGAATGTTTCAGGCAGCATTATTCTTTCAGAACTGAACATCAGACTTAAATTATGGGTTCCCCAAAGAGGCAACTCAGCATTAACAACTCTCCCCAGGAGACAGACAAGGAGCACACGTCTGTTGGAGCAGCCCTCAGAATCAGCTGTGAAAAGAGTGAAGTGATGTCACACACTGCCAGGAAAACCCTGCATGTGGACCCGCTGTGCCAGCAGGGTAAAGTCAGCAATCACGAGTAAAACCTCACAACCTCTCTCTTGGTTTCAGAGGCATCACAAAGAAATGTATGCAAAGGAATGTATGCAAAACACAGATCCCACATCTCTGCATTTTAATATTCTAGCCTATAATATGCAGGTAAACCCATTTGTAAGATGATAGTGACAAAGTTGAACAGCTGAACCATAGGCTGTACCAGCTCAGCAGTGCGCTGGGGTTACGGCTCCCTGCCCAATGCCCTCTGTACCATTCCCACAGGGCTCTGGCTTGTATCTGGACTCAGGCAGTCACGGCTGCACAAGGGCAGGCCATTCATCCCAGCCTCAAAGGGGCTGTCTGTCTGCCAGGGCATGCAGCACTATTCCAAGCAGCTCTGTTGTCCCCTTGTTCTTGGATGGGAAGCAAAGCCCAGCAGAAATATCCACATCCTTACCCAGAAAAATCAACCAGCAATTCTAGTACTGGGATCTTTTCTTCTGAACAACATAAATCATGCTAAAGACCCATAAAAACCAGAAGTCTTTGGAACTGATAAGGAGAAAAACTGAAAAGAAAAAAGTGACGTGATGTACTAAAATCCACTGATTCTTTTGTTCTTGGTCATATGCTCAGACCCTTGGATTATCATTACACAGAAACTGTTCCCATGAATTCTTTTACTACAGGCAATCTAATAAGCAGAAAAGACTGTCAATAGGAAAATTTAATCCTATTTAATCTATTGCAATAGGAGACTCATTTACTGCTTTTCCATCATTATCAGATCAATATCATTACCAAATAAACCTTTTTGCCTTAGAAATCTTAAATCTTTAAAAATTAAAGATATTTCCTTCCTCCAGGCCTTGTCCCACTACTCTGACACTACAGGCAAGACTAATGTGCAAGGAAAGGGCTTTCTACCAGTTCTGGCACTTAGCAAAAGCTGTAATTCAAACCCATTAAAAGCTAAACTGGGAGAGTGGTTTTTGTCTTTTTTTTTAAACACTGAAAGCAGACAATGTCTTATGTCCCCTGTCCTACAGATAATCCCAGGACCTGGTTTGTGAGACTTTTTTTTTTTGCTATTTTACTACAAGGTGCTGCTGTTAGAACAAAATCCACAGTGCTTTTTCTAGTGGGTTTATGGACACCTCTCATCTGTGATCAACATCAAGGCTAGAAGTCTTTTTTACAAAGTCCATGGGGAACAGCCACATCTCCTTCCCCTTAAAAAAGGGAAGAGAAAGAAGAGGCAAGCAGCTAGCAGCAGAAGAGTATATATTGTGGTTGATGCAAAATACTTACTCAGCTTTGGTGCTTTTCAATTTTAACAGCACTTAGCTCTTAATGGGTTTGCCTCTTGGCTGACAGAATTTCATTCCTCCTTTCAAAAGCTGGCACATGCCACTCCCAAGGGATTCAGTGGAAGTGGGGCATGCATGGCTGCCAAGAGTAACCCATGGACAAGAAGAGCAAGTAGGAGAAATCATTTTCTCACAACCTTGGTAAGTGCTCCAGGCTGTCCTGTGATCGTGGGCATTAAAATGAGAGGGCAGAAGCAAATTCAGGGCTGCCTCTGACCTTCGGGTCAGAGACCCAGAGTGTTTAACTCTAGCAATAGTCTAAATAACTTTAAAAAGCAAATCTTCCGGCATTTTTTTGTGTGCTTCATCCTGATTTTCTAGCTAATGCTGCCCTTCAAAATAAAAATCAGATGACTGAGTATAATTTTTTTTTGCTAAAAAGAGTCATAACCTTGCCACACCCACCTTCAGCTCCCAGGGATAAGTCATCTTCAAAACTTCCTCCATTTCTCACCAGCATGCCTGAAAACATACAGTTAGCACTTCAACAACTACAATGCTCCAATATTTTCCTTCCAGCTGCTTATCTAAAGATATCAGCAAGACCCTTCATTTGATACAAGAAATAACCAGACTTTATTTACGCTCCCTGCATTACTCATGCAGTGAAAATGCATTAAGAATCAAGAAGTTACGTTTCAGAACATAGCCAAATGATTTTGAAAGGGAATGACAAAAGGGACACTGCTTTAGTTTTGTGCTCAGAAACACCTCCAAGTCAATATGTGAGCAAATTAACTTCAAGTGGGAACCTGGAGGTACCACTCAGCACATCTCTGCCTTCTGCTGCTGCATTGTCTATCCTCCAGACATCTTACCAGGAGAATCCAGAGCCTAAGTCCAGCTGGGGCATTCCTCTCTCACCTTCCTGTACCAGATTAGGAGCTGAAGTGAAGACTCCAGGCACAGCAAGTAATTCTTTTTCATCCTGTCACTACCTGCACATTCCCACTGTACTTTGAACTTTAGTATTCGGACCTGCTCAGATAGTAAAATTTTCAGGCGTGGCAACCACAGTTATTAGAGGCAGAGACTGCCTAATGCTCACCAGTTTGGAGACAAAATCACCTCCCTCTTTTGCACATCTTGGAATTTTTTTAGAGCTTACTAAGATCTCCAGAAAGACTTATTCAGGTTCTTTTCCCCCTTCTCCAGTTTCTCGGGCACAGTTGCTCCACTGTGAGAATAATTCTGCAACACTGACCTGGCTGTGGTCTTCACTGCTACTAAAGACACCAGGTCTCACATGAATGTCCTTGAAAACAGAGTTTCCAGCAAAAGAGATTTCAGTAGGTAAAGCCCTTCCTTACCCTTCAACAGAGGATTGCTTTGCTCATCCAGGGAGGCTCCCAGAGGCGTTCTGAAACCACAGAAGAGATTAACACTACTTAAAAAACTTGCTGCTTCATGTCCTTCCTTACAGCATGTAACAAGCTTGTGATAGCAGCAGCTGTCCCTCCCTCCCTCCTTCCCTCCCTCCGCCCCCAGAAAGCACAAACATCTGACGACTGGCAATAACTTCCTAAACAATCCCCAGCCCTCTAAATAAATACACCTTGCAGAGAAAAACAACAAAACATAGTAACTGCAAAGCTCAAACACTTTCAGGGGCACCAGCCCCTGCTGAGGATGGACTTCTCAGCAAAACATCCAGGAAAAACGAGCACGAATTTTTGAATGGATTAATTCAATCTCATATATGCAGAAAAACTGTTGCCATTTTTCTACACATTTAAGACTTCTTGGAGAGAGGGGTGAAAAGTTGTATTTGATGATCAGGAAGAACCAGGAAGAATCAAGATAAACAATCTTGACAGCTATGTTAGCTGTCACTTGCCAGTTCTGATGCTTTATAGGCTCTTCACACTAGTTCTTTTTTGGGTGATCCCTTCCATAGCTGTTGCCTGAAGGGCAGGGGATTTGCTGAACCTCGTGGTGCTTGAAAGAAGCAGCAGAAACCTCGCAAATGACAGGTCCAATCCCACTCTGGGTTCACACTGTACTTGTTGACACTAGTTAGATGTTTCCACGTCTTGTCTCTCAGACATATTTAACCAAAGCCTTGTCACTTCTAAGTAGCACAGCATTAACTTTCAAAGCTCAAAACAAATTCAGAAATACAATACTCATAAAGAAGGGGAAAGTAGATGATTTATGCGCCTACATTATGCATGTTTCATTTGGATTTTTAATTAGACAAACACAGAAGCCTGCCCCAAGACCTGAAAGTAAACAGTGCTCTGATACTGTATTTATTTTGGTGCCATAGCCAAATTAAGCAAGGAAAGTTTGCATCTGCTTTCTAACAGACCTTACACTTCACAACCTTATTTTTCTTTCCCCTCTGCAAAGAGCTCACTCTCTCCAGATGCAGCCTGCTGATACGGAGCAAGCTCAATTCAACATGCCTTTTGCAAAGCAAAGCCCCACCGTGGTGAGACTCCAAGGCAAACAGCCAGAGCATCCAGGTGCATAAGCACATTCCAGGTGACAGGAATGCCCAGGCTCAGATCTCCTGTATTTCTGTATGTCTGTCCAGTCAGTGTCTGAAAAAACTTAGGATATATTGGCTATACCTGTCATGCTAAAAGAAGTCTTATGTTCTGAGGTAATAACTATGCTGGTTGCTTACTCCCTGGCTCAGATGGGTGCACTCCCAACCTTCTCCCTCTCCTTCCCTGGTGGCTACTCCCGTGCCTCTATGTTTTCGATGTAGAAACTTGCTGGCATTGACTTTGACAGCCAAGGTCAGTGCTGCATGCAATGGCTGGCAGAAAGCAGTAAAAGCATCCATCAAAGCCAGCATTTTCCTTTAGAAATTAAGTCTGTCACCATTACAGCACATTAGCAGCTACCAGAAAAGCATCCTTGTCAACCACACCTTGCTGCCCCACCTGCACTGCTGCACACAGCTGCCATACACCCTGTCTTTGAAAAACTTGCTCTTAAGAACTAGACAAAACAGGAGTTTAAACAACAGACAAGTACCACACAAAAATCCTTTTGGAGGACAGCATGGATAGCTCTGCCTTTCTGCACCAGGCCCACGGTTCTGTCTCAGAGCAGCCCTGTGCACTGGGAATGTTAGGGCTGGGGGACCCCTCCACTTGCTGTGCCCTCAGGATGGGGTGTCCCTACCACATGCAGCCTCAAGGCTTCCTCTCATCCCAGAGCTTGGTTTGTTCAGCTACCAGGTGTGGTCGGGTGGTCTCTTGGAACAGGACAAGGGGTTTGCACTGTGCCGTGGAAGTGTTTAAACCTCAGCTTTTAAAACCTTATCTGGGCAGAAGCCATGTTTATTTTAAACTTGAAGCAAAAAATCTCTTCTTTCTGAGGCATTTCAAGAACTCACTTCCTGCATATCTACAGGAGATGGCTCCTAGATACTTCCCACATCCCCTGTATTACTGGCAGAGTTGAAATATATTCAATCAAAATAATACACGTCATCATAATAGTTGACAAAAATTTCTTTTTATCTATCAGTATAAAACAAACACTTGTGCTTCAACTTTTATGAGCTTTCTTATTACTTCAAAATGCCTTTCCAAAGTACTGAGAGAAAAAGAGGCCTTTTTCAAAGGCATGTGATTCCCAAAACATGAATGAACCAGAGACTTTGAGTAACATCTGACATTTTTTATGCCTCCATAATTCTTATCACAGCATGATCAATACTTGCTTTTTTGCTTTTGGGGTTCGCTGCTAGTTACTTCTTTACAAAAAGCCCAAGACACAAAATGCTTATCTACCAGGGTAAATAACATGGCATATTAGGAGCCCTCCTCTCCTCTAAAGTGGATGCGAAACAGAGATGCCAAGTAATAAAAGCCCGAAACCACTAACATAAATATCAAAGGACAGCTAGTTACTCTTTTTATCCATATTAGAACACTACTGATGCTATTGTCTAAACAAAATATCACTATTGTTTGTTTAGAAACAAACGAATAAATCTTATTAGCAGATCTATTTATGCAGTGGGTTGATATTAAGGTTTTTTGTGCTGCTGCCAACTCAAACCTGAAAATGAGATTTTAAAAGCGCCAATTTTATTCTGATTTCACAAACATGTACAGAAACTCAGAAAATGTGAAGGACTACTTTTAGAAAACACATATCAGAGAAAACATTGTATTCAGTAACTGAATCTTCATTTGTAGTAATAGCTACATGGTAACTTATTAGGGAGCTAACTTGTAAGAATAAGGTTGTGTCATGAACCAGAAACAGAAGCTCAGTTTGCGTATGCCCACACGTTTTAGCAATCAAAGCTTGACACCAAAACCAGGGTTATTAAACAAGTAAGAAATTTCAGGGAGAACAACTTACAAATTGTAAATTTCACAACCCTTATTTTTAAACAAAACACTGTAGTATCTGCAGGGCTATTCTGTCCTCTATTAATGCTGTCCTCTTTTCCTATGTACATTGTTATCAAGAGACAATCAGTTCAAGGTTTCTACACATACAATCACTTATAACACTGCAAATTGAATTATCACTTTACTGCACATGTTAGCAACTGCTTGCATGTACATTAGGCACAAAAAAAATTAAACTATTCTACAGTTTAAAACAGAAGGAGCTGTGCAGCTCTTCACAGGCAGCTGGGATTGCACATGAACTGCACATGCTGGCACCCTGCACCCTGCCATAGAGTAGAGGCTAACTCCTGTCTGAATTGCATTGTTCAGGAAATCTTTCTTTAAAAGTCTTTCTGAGGAGAACACAAGATTCCTCTGAAATGACTTACACTAGCAAATAGCTGTACTTTAAAAGGCTTCTGTGGAAGGAGCACAACAGGTTTCACAAACACGAATTACCTAAATTTGTGTTTCTGTATTAGCAAAAGAGTTAACTTGTGCTTCATTTGTTATCTGTAAAACAAGATTCCCATATTTTGGGAATCAACCACCAGAGATGCAAACACATTCCACAGAAATGTGTGGTGCCAGTTTTAACAACAGATAGTTACCAAAACATGGGTTCGAAACTGCAAGCTTTGTGTTATTACTGAAGATTTTTGGCCATCTATTAGATGTTCATGTTGTCAGTTTGCAGCTTTGTGCTGTTCCTTCAATTCTGTATGGAAATGTTGAGAACTACAGGGGCAGGGAAGGTTCTACACAGAAATCCTGCTGATTTAGACATAGTGGCAGTGCAGCATTAGGAAGAATATCTCCCCCCATGGCCTCTTCCCCCACCATTTTTTTACATGTTTTGCCCTCATCCCTCAAAAAATACTTCTATGGAAGCACTGAATTCATAATACTGATTTTTAAGAAAACAATTTAGTAGACCAACAGGACACCAAATCTGTGGTAAAGTCAGAAAAATCTTCTCCTATTCTAGCATTTTGGAAGAATGGTCCGTCAGGCCTAAACATTATATTTTAGGGGTTAGGAGATTTCAAGTCTGTAGCTGCCAACACCCTATCCAAGGCACAGCCTGTAAAGATCTGAAGAAAACTCTGTGGAGGATTCTGCTGCTATAAAACAACCCACACTTCAGTTAGAGAGCAAGATCAGTCAGCTGCTTACTGGATCAAAAGGCACGGCTAATCTTAGTGGCAAATTCTTGCCTTAACATAACTGCTCTTAAAAGGAGAAAGAAACCAGAAATATCAAATAGCAGAGGTCTTGAAATGTCATTGTTGGCTACTGGAAAGCTAATTGTTAGCTTCTCCCCATCAACTCTGCCTCCAAGGGCTGTTAGGACTGAATGGAGAAAAAGACAGGACAAAAGCAGCTGCTACTGATGTAGCATTTGTGCTTTTATGTGACTGAGGATGAAGAAAAAGTACTTCCCTCTATACCTGTTCTAAACACCAAAGATTATTTTGCAACAGTAATAGAAACACATACCATGCCTCAAGTTAAGGACAGAAAACATTAAGAGACTCGAATAAATCAAGTTAGTCTAAGCTGTGCCATCACTCCTGAAGGCCCGTAAGCACAGAGGCCATGCCGCGGAAGCGCCGTTTCTTGCCATCTGCACCAAAAACCAGGCAAGGAAACAGCAGAAGCTTTAAACTGTACCCCTCGGTGAGAAGCACTCCCAAAGTAACGCTGGCTTCCTGACCCTCTGCTGAGTTCCTCCCCCGGCGGCCGAAAGCCTTCAGGCTCATTAATGAGGTGCCAAGGAGAGAAGCGGTGCCGAACGCCGGCTCCCCTGTGGCCATGCGGGCTCTCGGCCGTGCCAGCGCCGCTGCCCGCCCCGCTCCGCAGGCACTGCCCTGCCGCAGCACCCACCTGCAGTCCTTCAGCCATATCGCGATCTTCTCGTTGGGAACGCTGTGGCAGCCTTAGGGGCAGAGCAGGAGAGAGAAGCCGACAGTCAGTAACAGCGAGGCCGCCCCGCGGGGTCCCGGTGGCCCGCGGGCTGCGCCCCCCGGCACTGACCTGCTCCCGCGGCCAGCGGCAGCTCGCCGCCGCCGAGATCCTCCTCCTCCTCTTCCTCCTCTTCTTCTTCCTCCTCCTCCTCCTCCTCGCCGCGGGCCAGCGCCGTTGCTGAGAAATCCTCCGCTTCCGACGCCTGCCAGGAGTCGCGGCTCTTGGCCCAGGCCTTCCTCTTCTGGGTCGCCCCTTGCCACTCCTCCGCCGCCGAGGGCTGCTCCATCGGGGCGGCGGCGCCGGCGGGGGCTTCACGCCGGGAGGCGAGCGCCGGAGAGAGCCAGCCTGCCGGGCGAGCGGAGGGAGATGAGCTGTGCCGTCCGACCGTCCGANCGGGGCAGGGATGCGGGGCAGCGATGCGGGGTCGGACCCGCTGGCGCTGCGGCAGCGCGGCCCCTCGGGCCTGGCCAGGCTCGGAAGGGCCACCCGTGGCCTGGCCCGTAAAGGTTGTTTCCAAGCTAAAAAAGATGCAGAGCGGCGAAGAGGGACTTTGCAGTGTTTTATCCTGGGGGAACGGGAGAGGGAAGCGGGGAGAAGGCACGAGGAAGAGATACAGGATGTGTACTGGGTACACACAGCCTTCTGCCTCGCTTCCAGGGGTGTGAAATTAGATCAGCCCCTGCTCGGGCACGGGCTGCAGGGACTCCAGAAGCACCAAAGCCGGCCTCTTGAAATCTTAGGTGCGTTTGAAGCCTTTATCATCTCCTTCAGCCACCGGAATCAACTGAAACCCCAGCAAAAGACGAACGGGTCCCCATTCGTGGGAAGGAGGTGCCGCACGAAAGGCTGCTCTGCTTTCTCCGTCTCCTGCTTGAGGTGTTAGCCGAGGTCCCCGCAGCAAGAGCGCCGTGCCAGGCGCCCTGCCCACCTTGGCTGCCTGTGGCCCGACAGCAGCCGTGCCTGAGGCGGCACTGAGGGCACGATGGGCCAGCTGGTGCCCACCCTGGGAGCAGCGCACTGCTGTCCTGCCTGGGGTCACACTGTCACATCCCAGACACCGCCGCAGGAACCCCGGACACACAGTGAGCTCAGCTCCGCAGCTGCGCAGCCTGGGAGAAGTGAGCTTTTGGAAAAGGTCTTTTACACCTTCATGAAAAGATGCTACGTTTTGCACAAATAGCAAAATTAACCCGTGTTCTCTGGAGTTGTAAATCTGGTGTTGACAGCCAGGCACATGACGTACCTCATGTTTAAAGGCAAATCTGCCTTTAGAAGAACCAGAACCAATAAATATTCTTTCATTATCTAGCTTTATGGTTAAAAAATCTTTCAAGGAATTTCTGTGAAAATTTCCCCTATAAAATAAAAAATTGACTTGATGAGAAAAAGAATTTCTTGGTTTTCCTAAGCCCCTCCAGCCTACCCACTACTTTATGCATATACAGCCTTACTAAGATAAATTTCCCCTCATCACAAGTCATTTTCTTAAACACACTCTAATTTCCTGAGTGGTTTGTATTGAAATAAAACCAGGAGAACAGTAGCACAAAGGACAAACAGTGTGTATTTGTATTTAATTTGACCCTGAAAGTACACATCATTTCTGTGCCTTTTGAGATGGTATTTTTGAATTTCTCTGAAGACGAGCAAACTACATTTGAATCTTTCTCGTTGATCCTCAAAATAATCAAATAATTTTCTCAGGAGGGCATGTTTCACACACTACAGATTTTGCATAAGCTAATATGGAGCGTGTCCTGAGCCACGGATGTCCCAAGTGGTGAGTCAGAGGGTCAGCACAGCTCCTGTGCCCTCCACAACGGCGTGCTGGGGCTCGGACTTCAGCTGAGGTTCCTCACAGGTGTATTTTTAGTACTGGAATCTTAAAATCTGATTTTTTTTCTGGCTTTGTTGGCAAGTGCCTAGCACAGCATTACTTTGACATAATGGCAAATATTTCCATTTTGTGCGTATGCACAAATAGATGTACCTCTTAAAAAATGGCCCTTTGAGGTTGAGCTGCCTGGACGAGAGCTGTAAGAGAGGCGGGGAGGGCCTAGAGAAGTTTAACCCGTGCCATTGTTTGCTGCCTAAGAGGGAGAACAATTTCCTCTTGAAAGTTATATTTTCACTGGCACAGCTAAGGGTGAACAGTTGCAAGCTAAAAGCAGCTACCGTCTGGCCGTGCCAATACATCCTTAAGGAGTTCTTAATCCACAAATTACTGACATTATTGTCTATAATTGCTTGTCTGTTGTGACAACACTTACTCAGAGAATGCTAGAAATGTAAACAGCAGCCAATAGCTTTTTGCAATGAAGTCCTGCCAGTACAGCACTGAGCTCTCTCTTGCACCTTCACACCATACCAGCAAGATCCCTTCTGTCTCTATATGAGTAAGGATTGCACAGTCAAATCCTATATTAAGCAGAACATTTTTCAAGGAAAATATCTGGCTTGTTATTTCTTTTAATATTTGTAACCAAAAAGTCAGTTTGTTCTGTAATGAACGTTTCTCTTGCTCCAGAATTTAATTTGGTAGCTGTATTTCAGAGCAATAATTGATTGTTATTTCAAAGCAATAATTGAATGTCATCTTGTCACTTAAATTAGACCAAGTTTTTTTCCCCCAAATTATTTTGAAACCATTCAAATAAAACATTGTGTAGGCATTAATTGGATCAGGGAAAAATTGTGCTTTGCATTATGTTATAAATTCCTAAAGGAAGATTTATAACCACAGGCCCATTAGCAGTACTACTAAGTACTACCAAGTAAAAAACACAGAGACACATACCTTTTAAGAAGAATAATAATTTTCACATTTGTCATCTGGGGGCTGGCACTGAGCATATGAATGTGTGTGTAAATACACACACAGAAAAATACAATTTAGCCCAACAAATACCACTAAGTCACTGTCTTTTTTCCTTAAGAGAACAAAAACGTTTGAAGAGGACTTAATTCAATTTTTGCCTGCCGAGAATTCTTTCAGATGCAGTATTGTGTGAAAAAATACATTCTACATAACTCAAAGATATAAATGAGGTGTTTCCACCAGCGCCCATGGCCACTTGTTCCCATGTCTGAGTCCACTGGAAGGAGCATTTTCCTGCTACAGTTGGGCCAGGCTTCCCCACGCTTTTGAGCACATTGTGTCCCTGCTAGTTCTGTACATCAGGAGAGCCTCCAGTCTTCAGGAAGGATACGCCATTTATCTGTGTCCCTCCATACAGTACGGGAAGATAGGGATAAGCCTCTGGAAACCAAAGAAATATTCCCAGGCTGCATAGCTGGGCCCTTGGTAGCATGGTCAAAGCCTATGCTTTGTCCTCTGCTGCCTTCCCACGAACTGCAGGCATCCAGTGCTGGAGGAGGATTGGAGGGTATGGGCTCAAAATGTGCTGGTGAGATCTGGAGAGGTCAGATTTGGAATCTGTTTCCTGTTCTCCAGCTCAGCTGAGGGCTAATCCGTCTTGGGATGACCATCTACAGGAGGACCAGCCATCAAAGCCACATTGGCAGATCTTGCCACAGAGGAGACACTGTGACAGACGAGTAACACATACACAAGCTATAAGACACAGTAATTAGGAATAGGTTTGTAGACAAAAATAGAAATAAAATAAAATCTAAAAAAAATTTAAAAACCCCAACAAATCAAAACAAACCAACCCCAACCAAAATAAAATAAAAAACAAACAACAAACAAAAAAACCAACAAAACCAAAATGCTCTCTGTGTCTTGTGTCTTCCTTTGACAGGAGTCATGGGAGCTATTTCACAGGTGTGCATTCAGAGAAGTAGCACGGTATGACAAAAACCTTCTGTTAGTCTTTCACGTGGCAGTAGAACCAGTTCTTGACAAGGGGAGAAACTTCATGCTGCTGCCTAATGTGGTTTGGTCCTGGGACTTGCAGCTCCAAGTCAGCAATGTTTCGTGACCACAATTGGATTTCCATACTATTGGCAGACAGAAGAGAGGAGGAGCTAACAAATAGTTCACCTTTGCAAGCATTGTAACAAAAAAATATTCCTACATAGTAACAAAACTATGATAAATACTGTGCAGTTATTTGCTTTGGCAGTGTCTGTGTTTGAGAGCTGGAGAATGCATGAAGAAACACACAACCCACTGTTATGCACATCTTTAAAGTTTCCACAGCTCCATTTTAGTAAACGTGCTTTGTTAAATTAAGCAATTTCTTTCTAAGCCAAGACTATTAAAAAAAAAAAAAAAAATTAAAGAAGTCTGCTGGGGCCTCTGCTATGCTATAAATGAGAAAGACAACCTGGCCAGACATGGGTAGTATCTATCCCATGTCAAGAGAAAGAGCCCAGCAGTGCCTTTTGCAATCTTCTGTTCAGATGGGGTGGGCAGTTATGTCTCCTGGCTTTTCCATCCTGCATCTGCAAAGCATAGCAAAAGGCTGGAAGTCAGTCCTTGCAGAGCTCCTCCAGGGTGTTGGTAGCTGGGAAGGTGCTGCTGCCTTTCTTCAAGATGATTCGGCAGCTTCCAAGCTTCTCCATGTGTATCTCATATCTCACCTCCCTGGTCCTGCTGACCAGCACCTCTCTCTTCTACAGAGCATCTGTAGATTTCTCTCTACCAGTGGAAGTGCCTCTTTTTTTTCTCTCCCTTTGTTTGTTTGTTTGCTTGCTTTCTAGGCCACTGTCTATTATTTTAGGCCTTTTGAAAGACTTGTCTCTCTCACAGTGCTGACACCAAGGACCCCCATAATATTTGCCATTTCAGACCTTTGGGGATTTTCTTAACATACTTAAAAATGGAAACTTCACTTGCTTTCATATCATCCTGTCTTGCCAGAACCAAATTGAGTAACCAGAATACCATGTTGCTAAGGCAGAAAAATCTCCTTTTATCCTATAAACTGTAGTAACATAAGATGATAATCAAAATTGTGCCATGAAGCAATAATAATATGCATTCCATATTTTTTCAAAGTTATTATTTTTAAAATTACATAATAAAAGGGAAATTCTGCAAGTGAAAGATAATTACATCTAAAGTATCATTCAGCTATCTTTCTCTGCGAAGAAAAGAAATCATATACTTGACTTGGAACCATTACTGTTGCCAAACAGATGTTCTCTCTCAAATATGTAGAGTCAAAAGGATGGAAAGTAACCTGGCAGTTTAACTCTAATAAATTAAAGTGTTAGGACAGTGTCTACAGCTTCTGCAGCTTTGCCAGTCATTTTGTTTAAACATGAGTGATATGCATGATGTTTCTATAAGGTAAGAAAAAAATGCATTAAAGTTCATGCAAACTACATTTCTTCAGGCTCTTTTCAAACCAAATGTTGTCTGGTTTATTAAGCCACTTGTACTTCTGGGACCTCTTGGAGGAGTAGGAAGGAGGAAAACAGCCACTTCCGCCAGGGCGTTTACAAGAGCTATAGCATAGCAAGAGGAAGTTTCTAAAGGAAGAGCCGGATATCTGTACTGAAGTGGATTACAGCTGCACCACCAAGTCAGATGGAGAGAGCTGAGGCCAAGTACACATAAATGTGTGAAAACAAGCAGCATGGGGAAGAGGGGAAAGCAGCTTTAAATCTTTCAAGAAGTAAATGCACTTCATGTCACTGAATTATGTCGGGGGTAGCTGTAATTTTTGATGTTCGTATCTTTACCAAGTGACCAGGCAAAGGAAATAAATCCACAGATTTAGGAAGTTAAGGCTGTTGTTCATTTTAAAGCCAATTCTGTGCATTTTCTCATTCAATGCTGTTTTTCTTTAAGTTTAGTGACCGTGTCCATTCCCTTTCTGAGCATTGCCCATACAAGGGGCAATGTCCATTTGTGCATGTCTCCTATACTGTAGGATTCTGTTCTCTAGTTTTACAGTTGAAGTACATTAAGATGGTAATTTCATTTACAGATACTGTTACTGCTCATATGTTTTAAGTCTTATGTGTTCCAAAAGGCTGATAAAGGAACTACACATGAAAAATAAAGGGGAGAGATATTTATCAGCACTTAAAAAATCTTTCTTTATCTTATCTTTCACATTCAAAAGCACTCAGCTGATAGTTTGTCCTGTTTCTGCTCTCATTGGGATTCCTGATAAAACTGTGTGTTTAGCACAGTTAAAATTAAGCTTTCTAACATGCACTGGGGTAGGGAGTAGGCAGTACATTGTCCACACTCACAGAGAACTGCAGGAATACAAAACAAAGGAACTCAACATATCCAGATCTGACCAACTTACTGTACATTTCTTTCCAAATCTGTTTAGAAAACTCACTAAATTAATTTGGGTTTTTGCAATGAATCAGTGAAATAAAATTTCATCAGCTCCAGAATGAATACAGTCATATTTTCTATGGATTTAGTCTGGGTATTTTTGCTTGCATTAAGTCTTTCATCACTGGACCATTTGTAATGTGTCTCTTCTATATATTGCCTATTGTCAGATAATGAGCAACTTCATGGTGCAACCTTTGCATCTCAGTTCTCCAGCTATCTGTACCATGAGGTATAATAAATATTTAGCATCATTGAGTCCTCTTCCCTCTCTAGATCTGGGCTGAAATTGGCCAGTGAGATCAGAAATTATGACAGGAGGAGGAGAAGAAAAGAATCTATTTAATATCTGTTTTCATAGTAAATAAGATTAACAAACAAATGCAGAAAGCTGACACATAAGCAACCCCAGAGGACATGTCCCTTGCTCATCATCTGAACGTGAACAGCTCAGGGTGCGTGACTAGTTACTTTAAAAAATGTGCTATCAGATATTTACCCAATGTGCTAATTCATTTCTGGGTTTGACTCAGCTCTAAAATTAATGCATTTCCTTTCCCTGGGCAGTACAAGGAGTTCCAGAGTGATAGTAGTATTGACTTTAAGGCGTTGACCAAGTTATCCTATAGCTGTGACAAGCGGTAGAACAAAAAGCATCAGGAGAAAATTCTGAACAGAGACCAGTAAGAGTTCCCAAGCAAAACCACAGATAAAGTGGGCTAGACAGTCTTAAGAAATTCACATTATTTGCTATAAATCTCATTCACTCAGTGCTGAGACATCAGTTCAAACGAGTGAGCTCAGAAGGGCATTGGTATCCATTTGATGCCTGGCAGCAGTAGCACGGGAAGGAGGGAGGGGATCCAGGTGTTACAGCTCCTTTGAGATAACCTTTGGCCAACAATAGACTGTCAATTAAAAACTATTGTAGAAGACAACAGAAGAAATTTATTTCTGCATTTAAAAGGCCAGTTTGTAATCCCATTAGAATGAAGCTGGAATAAAAGGAAGAAAATAGTGGTTTTCCCTTGCAGTATGCATTAACATAACTAGTCTGAATTTGGGGGTAGTCAGAGAATTGTGTAAAGGCCAAATTTCCTGTGTGAAGCTGCCTAAAGACAAACAAGCACGTTTGATTTCACAAGCTCTTCTACACCAATCAATAAATTCTAAAGAAAGATTTATTTACACAATTTAGTAACTCCTTGATGAGACATTATGCTATTTCAACTCTTTTCTGTTGACGTTGAATGGTCAGATGGTATCATGCTAAAGAGGGTTTTCCAGTCTAACAACTCTATTTCACTGTATGTATTTTTAAATGTTTTTAAATGGATAGTCCAGTGTTTGAGGTACAGGGTATTTCTTTAGCTGACTGGTCAGAAGCTGGTCTGATCCAGTAACAACCAACAGCCATTCCTGGCCTGCAATTCTTTGGTGACTTTTATGAATTCATTTGATGTGTTCAACAGAAGTAGCTGCCACTGGGCAGGAGGCCAGGTAGTGAAAGTGTCACATTTTGCACTAATCAGGTGCCTCATTGCTGTCTGCAGTTATGGCTGGCCAACCCTTTATGCACAAAAGTTCCATTAACTTTAAACTTAGCTCCTTAAAGGGCATAGCAGGGGCTGGTAGTGGTAAACCTGACACCAAAAATGAATGGGTGCAAAATTTGTCCTGCCTAGAGAAATTATTCTGTTACAAGGAAGTTCAAGCCTTCTGGTGTTCCATTATCAGAGGGCTTTATCTGTTCAGCTCTCTTTAGAGCACTAATTAATTCAAACTCACACAGTTCCAATCCCTGAATTCTGCCATCAATTATCTATATCCATTTGACAGATTAAAATATTAACTGGAATTCCAAGTGCAGTTTCCAAAAATATAAATTCATCTCTTTAAAATTAGCTGCCAGCCAGAGGAAAACTTTTCTTCCTTGCTATGCCCTGGGAAGAGTCAATGACTGCTTGTTCCCCAGGAAGCTGATTAAACCCACAGAGCTGCAGTTTCCCCACTTCCCTGCAGTCAGGCAGAACTCCTACACTTTGGTGTCTGTGCCTCTCTCCAAGTACACAGCCATTTACTATAGGAATGGTTCAATTAGAGTCATCAGGTAGAAAATTCAGGCTGGTTGATATGGAAAGATGAGAAAAAACCCAGTCCTGCTGAAGATGAAGACTCTGCCTTTTGTGTAAATAAGTTAGGAGTTTGTTTGAATAGGGGAGGTGCTACAGAACACACCAGGTGAAGGATAAGAACCTGACATACTTTTCCCAAGGCTCCTGTCTGTGCTGCTCTAGCAGGACACACTGGACTGTGGTGGTGTGTTTGGTGTACGTCCCTCTTTTCAACAACCTTCTAATCTCACTATGGGAATGAATGGATCAGTGCATCTTGAACTGGGGCTTCCTGACAGGAACAAGAATTTGGTTTTAAAACACTGTTCATATATCAGTTAGGCTTCACTAGCACTGGGAAACATGAAATACATTAACAATTTCATTACTAACGCTGAAAATTATTTTGACCCCTCCATGAATGGAGGCACTTTTGTACTTCAAGACTTTTGGACTTTGTGGTCCTCCCTTCCCCTGTACCATACTCTGTAGAGGTGAGAGGTGCTGTACATTAATGTCTAACATATATTGAGTGTCACTGCTGTCATGCTGATGCCTGATCCTATCCTGCCACATGCAGACCTCTCAGAGCTTCTGACTCATGAAAAGCTGGAAAAGGGCTGTGTATCTTCCTGTCTTCCTACAGAAAATGCACTCTACACTCTTCAAAACACCCTGGGACACAGCAAAGTGCCCTGTGTGCAGCAAGTGTGTGTCTGGGTGTGCCCTGAAGGGAGCACAGGAGACACTATAGCAGGGTCTTCCTCCCAGAAGTGGGAGGAGGTGGCTCTGTAGCCTGCCATGGCAATCTGCAGCTTCAAGGAAAGGCTGAAGTTTTCAAGGGATAGGAACTGCTCCCAAAGTGGTCAGATGAAGGTAAAAAAGGCTGATGGGGAATGATAGAAAGCCCCTTACTCCACCTTCCATCCTCTGCAGGAAGTTCCTCAACACCATCCAGGTGGTTTGACAATGTCATGCTGCTAAGTGACATAGCGATAACTTTTTCTTTGTGGCAACAGTTTTTCAAGAAACATTTGAATGGCATCACCAAAATATGTCTAAAGTGATCAAAGGTGCAGAAAAATGCCAGAGTGGCCTGACATTTGAAGCCATATCAATACCCTTTTAGGAAATAATATGCAAAGATCTGGACATTTTCCCCCTTGGTTGTATATCTTGGCATGTTAGCAGTGCACTGCTGAACCCACGTGTTAAAGCTGAGATCTCAAAAACTATATCTTGGGATCTCATAGATACAGAATTTCACGAGGTGGATTTGATCAGAGTGGCAAGGCTCACCATGTGGGAAAACTCATCATTTTAATCACCATTACTGAATATATCAAAATCTACACTTTCCACAGAACAACGGCATCTCTAATGATAATGCTCCAGCACCTCAGTTTCACTGCTAGCTTTATCATCCATTCCTTCTCATGCACTTTTTTTTTTTTTAGTGCCTGTGTGCCCTTATGCACACAGAAGATCACACTCACACAGCAAAACTTATCTGTGAAATGCTGAGGTCATTAATCGCATGCAGCCAGCAGAGCACCACAGGAAACATGTTCTCCTTGCTGTAAGATGGTCTTGCTTTTGTGCAGAAAAAAAAAAAAAAAAAAAAAA